>CM043880.1:38405598-38675391 GCA_024034495.1 Camelina laxa
TTACGGCTTTAAATGCGTTTTAATTTTTTATTTAAAAAAATTCATTGATCTTACACTATATTCTAAACTGGTTTTAAATATAGAAAATCTCTTAAGATTTCCAACCCTACTTTACATAAGGTATAAAATAACACATTTTAGATTTTTCTAACAATGATCTACAAAGTTTTGAACATAACAATTATCACATTTTAAGAAAATTAGCATCATTATGTCTTTCTCTATTTTTCAAAAAATTGAGATTAATAATCAAGACCTTAGTAACCGATCTTTAGATATCATAATATTCATAATACTATTCTCTAAATATCATGCTTATATTATCCTTACGTCTGAATATGAGCTACGACACCAAGGATTGTTCTTCCATATGCAGATTGTTTTCATTAATTAAATAAAAATTATTCAAATATAGACATAATTTTTAACATTTTTTATGTTAATAATAGTTATGAATATAACATTTTATTGTTTTATTTTGTTCTTATATAATAATCAAGCCCCTGGTATTCGATTATTTGATCGTCATTATTAAAGTATAATCTATATTATTAAAATAAATAATCATTGACTAATTCTATCTATAAAATTCAACCATCTAAACAATATCAATAAATACGATTATAAGATCGCATAACATTCATCCTACTATTCTCGAAAAAATCGTCTTCCTCCTTTCTTCACGCCTGATTTTTGCAACGACACCAATCATATCTTCTTCCATTCGCTGCCTATTTTAAAATATTAACAATGTTATAATTATATATAATGGAAAACGACTCTGTTTGAAGATAATTACGTTGTGTAGTTTAGAAGGAACGAAAACGACTCTGTTTTTTGCGATCAATAGCTTCTCTGCAAATATTCATAAAAATAGATTAAATCAGAATTTACAGACAAATGGTAATAATTTGTTTCATTAAATTTTAGTATCAAGATGACTTTAAAAAACACTTTGATTTGCATAATAATACCAAATAAACAAACGCTTTTTAACATAGAATTTACTACCGAACAATAAGCCGAAAGACGTTGTGTTGCTGACTCTGAATCTCTAATCTGTTTAATTGTTGTTATATCCGTGAAAAAAGAGTTATTCATTAAACAATAACTTAAATTTATTTTAAAAAAATTACATAACTTCTGGGATATTATCAACACCATTCACAGTCTTTCTGCAATAATAATCAGTAAATGCACAATGTTAATATGATTTTCTGAATCAAGTATATTTATATATGTAAATAATTTTCCTTTTAAAATAAAAATACATGTTTTTCACATATATCATTGGTAGATTCATCTAACAATGTTTAAATTTAATTTGATCATTAGAAATATTATAATATAAGGAATTTTAAGTTTAGCAACATACCTTTTAGCAATATATTTGAAGATGCAGAATTCAAATAAAAAAATTTGATAGCCCTCGCCACCTCCACCTATTCATTTATATTTATTTGTAGAACCACATACTTTATAAATTTATTTTATAACGATGATAGAGTAATTTACTATTAAATTTAAATTATCAAACATCTCTCATCACTATGATCATCTTCAGAAGCTTTCCTGCAACTATTAGAAATAAGTCTTTCTATTTAGCATCATCAAAACTATAAATTAAAGTTTAAAGTATTCATAAATAAAAAACCTAGATTTCTTGAGAACATAGAACTAAGATCACGACCATGTACCAACTCACCTGAAACATAAGAATTAGTATAATCGTTTTTACAAAACATTTAATAAATCAAGAAACCTATACAATATAATATAAGAAGTAATAATGAAACCATACTCAAAGTTTGGTAATGCTCGAACCTGCGTTCCAAACAAATACTACAGAAGAGGACATGAATAATTAAACACGAACACGAATACGAAGAACTATATAAGGGATCATCAAAACTATAATACATATATAATTTGAAGAACATGAGAAAAATTAGGGTTTTCTCTATTTGAAAGATTTCGGATTATGGAGAATGATTAGGGTTATACCTATATTTATATATGTTTATAACCTAAAATTTTAGGGTTTCGAAATAGGTCGGTAATATTTTGGTTGGGTTTTTTTGAAAGCCCATTATTTTAGGTTTTAGCGTTTTAAAATTTATTAAATCACGTTTTGAGGATTATATAGATTAGATATTTTAATTATTTAAACTTTTAATAATTTTCTAAATTAATTTGAAGGGCAAAAATGTCCAGATTGGATTCTCATTAATGGCAAATTAGTAATCTTAAGTCTGAGGGTGAATGTGGTGCGTTTCAGCAATCTAAATAGAGAAGAAAAGCTTTCCGAAATTTTTTATGGGTAATTTCATTAAGGGCAAGAGAGGTCAAATTTTGTGAGATTGGCTGTGAGCCCTCTCGACTTCTCCTTTAATATATTAGATAGGAATTGATCAAAAATCTTCTAATAATGATGTAAAAGATGATAACAAAAAAAAGAACTATATTATTTTTTATAACATAGATGTCATTTTTATTTTAAATATTTAATATAAATTTTGTTAAAGAAATATAAAACTAATATAATAAAGTAATGAAAATGTCAATTGTCAAATTGTTTTGTAAGGATATATCTGAAATTTTTTTTAATTTGTTTGAAAATTATCATAATAATATTTATTGTGGAATGAAATGAAGAACCGATAATAGTCTTTTTATTATCAATTTTATCTTTTACAAAGTAAAATGATAAAGTGGATTTAATTTATATTTCTGAATAATATACTTTCATATTATTCTAAAGATAATACAAAATTTGTATGAAAGATCTACAATAGATACTTTAAATTTTTTTAGCAATTGAAAACAATAATTTTATGAACAACTATTGTCAAAGGCAAGGCTTGACAATAACTTGTTGTTATAATTATAATTCTCAACATCATTAACAATTGTTTAGTGATTATGGAAAATATAAGTCTCAGTCCAAAATCTTACCAAATTTATAAATTAATTTGCAAGCACTTGGCATTTAGATTTTAGTAATTTATGATCAATTTATGTTCATATATATTTGTTGCTTAGGTGTTTGTAAAACTTTCTTGAGAAAGTATATGTGATTTTTTTCTCAGATTTTGTGCTAGCATACATCCTCATTCAAACTAAACAAATCACTTTTTTTTTTGCATCATTATCAATTTACTAGTTTCTTGGTTAATTTACTACATTCATATCAAAATGACAAGAATGTTATGTTAGCTATACTGTCTCCACCTCTATCATCACCACCATTACATAAACTAGAGATGAGTAAGTATTAATTTCTCTCATCCATGCTTTTTATTTATGAACAAACATTTTAGAAAGTAATATTAAGATTTCAACAGAACAACAACTAATCTGGTTTATCTGCAGAGTTACTGCAGAAGCAGCATTAGCTAAACGTATCTTTTGGTCAATAGAGAAGAAAATACAATTTTGTATTTTGGCCAGTCACCATTTTGTCAATTTTCCAGATCAAGATTTTCGTCTATCAGTTATAACAAGTTCAGCTATAGTATTGAAAGGCTAGGATTGGCATATGAAACTAGATCCTCCTTTCTGAGCAGAGGCACTCAGGTTAAATGTTGAAACCAACCAGAAGGTTTTACAATAATAGCAAATTGGTTGACTTGGTTAGATTAGTGAGAAAATACTCTTTCCCATACAGGTTCATCAATTTTATAACTTTTTTATTAGCTCTCATCATGCCAAGACTTCTCAAGAAAATAAGAAATCTAGGTAAATCAGATGAGATTTTGAAAACCAAGGTTTTCATATGCAATTGGAGATGCTAGAAGTTGTTATGAAAAAGTATAAAACGATATAAAAACATTAAAAAATAAAAATCTATTATATTTTGAAGTTTTATGAGTATAGAAATACAAAGTTGATAAATGAAAAAAAAAAAATACTTCCAAAATTTACCTTTTCAGAATTACAACACAAGTATTAGTTGACTATGAATACTCTCTGCTAATAACATTTTTGGTCCACAAGCCAAAATTATGTGTGTTGGTTAGAGTTGAATCAAAACTTCATACGGGCTAATAGATCTTAGGATTTTTGAATTATTACATTTTTTATTTTTAACCCAATTATTATAAACTACTCTCTCTATTCTTTCTTAATTTAATTTACAGGAAATATTGTTACAAAAAGGTACATTTTAAAAACTTTTTCTGGATTTATTTAGTTATTAATGATGGATAATAAATTTTGAAAATAATTAAATATTATTGATTTAGAATTATAGGAATTTATTAACAAAAATGATGTATTTCTTATCAATTTAATTATTATTTTTTTAATATATGTGAAAATTTTTAAAATAAATGAATAAAGATCAAAGCTAAACCGTAAATGTTCGGTAACCGTGTTCCAAAATTGGTTTTATGTTTTTTACCGCTTTTACGTAAGAAAATAAAACAAAAACAAAATGATGAAAAGCTACACAAACAAATATAACGGGCCTCAATAAATAAGCCCATAACTACTATTTGAGCCCATTTTTTCTTCCAATAATCCCCCGCCAAATTTACCCTAGTTGCATTCTTCTTTCCCGCTGTTTCCAACACTACTACACACACATCTCCTAAATCGACGACGACATTGTTCTCCGTCAAGCTTCTCCTTTTATCACCTTCAAGATTCGTAAGCTTTCTCTTTCTCTTCCAATCAATTAAATCGGAAGCTTAATCATTTCAATCTGAATCTAATGTTCTGTATCTCTCTACTAACTCTTTATTTGGTATCACCAACTTAATTCAATCCTTACTTACAAAAATTCGATTTGTTTTTTGGTTACCCAGATAGTAACAAAAGCAACTCTTTTTGTTACTGCTGCGGGGAAATCTGATGACGAGAGAGGAGGTTGATAACAATGGAGATAATATGATGATTGATGACCCAAATCCTAAAATCGAAAACGAATTCAATGTTCATTACCTCCGGATTTACTACGGCAAGTTTTAATTTTTGGTGTTTTTTTCTTTGTTCAAATCTTACACTGATAACATATTGCAGGCAATCTATTTCCTTACTCTGATATTTACAAATGGCTCTCATACGGACACGGTACTTGTTCGTTTACTTGCCTTGTTACTTTCACATTTGAGATAGCTTTTATAATAACTGGTTGTGATGAGCTCTTCTATGCGTTTTGTAAATATGTTAGATGGGAAACATCCTGGTTGTGATGAATACTACTTTGGTAGAAGAGAGTTCTCCTTTACCCTTGAGAACGATGTTTATTTGCGGTACAAGTCTTTCAAGAATGCTTCAGCTATGGAAGATGCTATCAAATCCAATTTCCCATACAAGATTGATATTGGTGCTGTGTATAGTGTAGATGTAAGCTGTAAATCCTCTTTTTATAGCCTTTCTATGTTTTAGAACCTATCATACTCATTTGAGGTTTATGAATGTGTTTTCTTCAGCCTGATAAGAGACATGCCTATGCACACAGTGGAACTAATTTGTTTACTCCAGTGGAGAGAGAGTTGGTCTTTGATATTGTGAGTTTTACTATCTTATCAATTTATTTTTGGAATTGGTTTTGTATTCTTATTCGTATTTATTTTGTTGTGGTTGCTTGACGTGAATCTGTTGCTCCCTCAGGATATAACTGATTATGATGATGTTAGATACTGTTGCTCGGGAGCCGATGTTTGCTCCAAGTGTTGGCCTTTAATGACAGTTGCTATCAAAGTCATTGATACTTCCTTAAGAGGTATCACAAATGTTTTCTTAACTTTCAAATAATTGATACAACTAGAGTTTTTAGTGTTCCTGAATTTTTCCATCCCTATGAGTTTTTGTAATATTCAATGCCCCTGTAACGTGATGATCATTGTGGATTTCACTGCTTGATCTAGTTTTTGTCAATGTGCAAGACTGCTTGGTCCTATCATAGAACGAACTTGTAGTCACTCGTTTTTGGTCTTGTCAACTGCAGAGGATTTTGGTTTCAAATATATTCTCTGGGTCTTCAGTGGACGCCGTGGAGTTCATTGTTGGGTTTGTGATGCTAAAGCTCGAAGGTGAAACCAAGACCACTAACACCGTTTCTCACTTTGATTGGTTTATGAATCACTTTCCGCATTTCATCTTCTGCTCTGTGAATGAAACTCTGCATTATTAAATCCTGCAGGTTGACTAATGAACAAAGATCAGCAGTTGCTGAGTACTTCCGTGTTTATAAGGTGGTTTCCTCAAGAGCTAAATTTGTGTTTATGTTGTTGGTTTCTGGCATTTTGAGTTTATCCAAGTTTAACTATTCTTTATGTGACACAGGGAAATGAAAACAATGCCAAGAAAGTCGATCTTATGGGTCATTCTCTTCATCCGTTCCTTGCGTATGTGTTTATCCTTCTTCACCTCTTCTTTTCTGACTTCAAAATCACTGTCTTTGTTACTAATTTCAATTTGGCTTTTCAGGAGATCATATGTGGATTTTCTTAAGAATTTCTTTGAGGGTGAATTACAGACAAATCAAAGTATATTCTCAAGCAAAGAAAAGTATGAGAAGATACTTGGGATGATAACAGATGAAGGTATGGAAGATTGATGATTTATTTCTCCAGCGTACGAGAGGTCCTCACCTCCTTTTAGCCATTTACAATAATTTACATCTTCACGACAGATATCCAATCAGATCTCAGAGGAAAGTGGGAGAATTCTGCGAGATCATCACTATCAGAAGAAGCCATCAGCCTTTTAAGGTGGGAGCAGCTTAAAAAAACGCTTCAGTCAAAGAAAAACAAGGTGTGTAATTTCTTAAATGATTGAAAACGTGTATGTTAAAGACTTGGTTGTTTTAACTTAGCTGTTAGCATAATGAACTTGAATCCCAGATTTATTCATCTTCAATCCTGTCTCCAATGTTTTAGGCTCCATCACTGCGGACGTGCATAGAAGAAATTGTCTTTACCTTTACCTATCCTCGAATTGATTTGGAGGTTTGTTCTACTCTATGCTACAATTTTGATAAACCCTCCGTGCTATGAATAAGATGTAGCAACTGATAAGATGGAGGCCTAACAAGTTTAGTGACTGCTTAGTTGTATGGTGCCTTCTTTTATTTCAGGTCTCAAAACAAATGAACCATTTGCTTAAGGCACCCTTCTGTGTCCATCCAAAAACAGGTCTCTTTCACTGATTCTTGAATATATCACACCAGTTGATAAGAATCATGTTCATACTCAGTTCAATAGATGGATGTTTGTCTGGCTATCAGGTCGTGTATGTGTTCCTATTGACCCCAATAACTGCGATGAGTTTGATCCATTGGCAGTTCCAACTCTTTCACAGGTAAAATAATAGATAATGTGATACATTAGAGTGTGAATCTGAATTATTTCATCATAGAGATGTTTTTTGTTAGCTTATGTTTCATTTTGTAATGAATTTCAGCTAATAGAAGAAATCAACGCAGGAGGCCTCGGCATGGATGTAGATGATGGTATGTTCTCAAATACCATTAGTGTGGAATTGCTTTGGATTAAACTTTACTAGTATAAATAATTTCAGTTATTTAACACCTGCAGATTCAGATAAAAGTTTACTTGGGAAATCAATCAAATTCTTCAGATCCTCATTCCTAGAACCACTACTAAAATCCTGCAAGGTAAATCTCTCGTTGCTCGACTTTTAACCACGGGTTTGATATCGATGCTTGATCATGTGGAAAAATATGTTAAAGGGGTCTGGTAGAGTTATTGAAAGAGTGATGTATGTTTATGAAATGTCTGCAGGAAGAAATAGAGAGTTCGTACAAAACCAAAATTGGGAAGTCTAAAGATACATTAAGCTGGTGACGAAGGTATTAAGTTTAATGCGGTTTATAGTCCACTTATCTCAGTCCTAGTTGTTTGTTTCAGTTTGGTTCAGTTTGTAATGTACAAGCTTCACTAAGCTTTATAGTCTATCAGTAGAGCCTCACTATCTTGTTGTGATGTTTCTTAAGAAAATTATAGCTTTTAAGCGAGTGATTGATGTGCATGACATGTAACTGAATATAATTATATGGTTATGAATCACCACGAACATTAGGTTTAGTGAATTAAAGATCGTTAAGATAACGAATGTTGAAAGGTGTGGCCACAGTTTGGTCACCATCAAGAAGTGTTTTGGCAACAATGAGATTGGCAGCTTCGGTTGGGTGATACGTGTCCCAAAAGACAAACTTGGAGCGGTCCTCACAAGCCGCTTGGCTCGAGTTCTGGTTCGGTCCCTTGAAGCACGTAAATGGTGGAAAGTAGCCGCCACAACACGGCTTGTCTGCGTTCTCCAAGCCTTCTAAACAATTTCATTAGATTCTAATCAATAAAATCAGTGACTAGAATTAGCCAAAACACCAATCCTTACCAAATTGTCGATAGTTCAGGACCAGTTCCAAGAAAAGGTCGTAAGAGTTGGCGTAGACAAATGTTGCGTTGTGATCTCCGGATCTTAACTCCGTGTTCAATGTCCTAAGAGAGTCTCTAAGCTTCATGTTGTAGCCTCGGACAATTTGGTTGACTTGGTCGGAGCATTTTCCTGCCGGGATTAAATTCAAGGCACGAGCAAATGGTATGCAACCGAGTGGCCCTACTCCAACTACCACGAACTTACTAGCTCCTAGTTGGTGCAAACGCTGTTAACACGCAATTGAAAACCGTTTTAGGATGTATCTACGTTTACGTTTCTGTAAAATGTACACGTAAAACATATCAAGCGTAACAAAAAAACAATAGTGTGGCATTTGCTGCTTGTACAGATTGCAAAAATGTTTTATAAAAACTTTTGCTTTTTTTTTTGCGCAAAAATAGTTTGTAGAAACTTTACATGAATGCAAGATGGCCCCAATGATACTTTTTATTATTATTTCACCACGAAATAGATGTTGGACCCCAAGTGATAATAACAAATGATCATAATAATAATTGTTTCACTCAAAGACTTAGTCAAGGTGTCCGAATTTGTAGGCATTATTTATCTATATAATGACTATTTTCTTGAGAAATATTACCTTAAGATCTGTGGTCAAATGGAACACCATGGAATCTTGTAGGACATCAGTGGGGAGCTTGTCTTGGGAGAAGAAAGGTATAGATGGTTGGATATAATTTAATATATCATTTGACCCAATTGTGATTGTGAACATTGCCTTCTTCAACATCTCTTTTGTACCATTTTCACCAATCACTTTTATCATATAATCTCTACTCTTCTCAAAATAACTCACTTGTTCTCTCAATGGAACTCTCCGATCTGTCAAGAAAAAGAAAAAAAAAAAATCATAAGTAGTATTCGTAAAATTGAATAATCTTTTTTATCGAATGGAAAATAGAGTTATTTACAAACTGTTTCGAAAAAGGTAAAACTCGAATTGTAAACATGGTGTCCTTTCATAACATATGAAAAAATGGTCTTACAATTTTATTTTATGAAAATATTGGTCTTGTATACACGAATATTATTACATTTTCGCTTTGTTTAAAGATATAGTATATCATAAAATAGTAATATACGTTTAAAAGTTAATAGATGGTGGAGGAGCTTACGAACAAAAGTCCAGTGTCGTCCAAGATTCCAGCCGCACCAGAAGCATAGTTGATTCCATTGAGAATTGAGTTAGCCTCAGTGTCTGGTTCAAGATAGGGAGGTGGTGCAGATTTTGCTCCTAAGGCTTCACCTAATGTTTCAATTTATTCCAATAAAACTATATATTATTCTATCTTATGATTAATGATAACTATATGTTTTGTGTAAAACAATTAAACACAGAGTGGCATTATCAACACAGAGTGGCATCATCTTAAAACTCTGAAAAAAACTTTGAAGTGATTGAAAAGAAGAGATCAGGACCAACTGAGTACGTAAGGGGTTTAATAAATTGTTAAAATTAAATAGAACTCCTTACCAAACTCGCATTTATGTGATTAGCCTTTGACTTCTCTCCATTCCAATTTTTCAATTACGCGTAACTAATTTGTTCGGTCCAATCAAACCCACTTATGACATTTACATGCTTCAAGAACAGTCAACTTATCAATATAGTTGACTTGTGCACCAAAGTCTTGTTCTGTTAGGTACTTAGATCGTATTGAATACTGTAACTAACCGTTAAATCAAGCACATTTATTTCTAATTACGTAGTACTCACTACTCCTTTTCAATATTTATGAATTAAATAAAGTTAGGCAGGGCAAGATATATATATATATATATAATATATACTCGATCTATGTATATATATATATATGTATTCTAAAATAAACATACATACCCACAATATCAGAAATGGTCCGACCATTAGTGAATCTTCCCGTGGGTTTGCCATTTGAAGGTCCAAAGTCGATGCCATAAGGGGAAGAATCAGCTTTGGACAATGTGAATATATAGTTGTTGTTTCCAACATCAACCAATGAGTCTCCAAATATAAAGTTTGTAAATGATTGAGCAGCCTGAACATATGATAGCCAGAGAAGAAGAAAAGTGAAATGGAAATGAGGCTTGAGAAAACATCTATAAATGAAATCCATTTTTTTTTCACTTTCTCAAGATCATCTGGAATAGACTTGTTTGGTTAAATATAGATGATCAGTACATTAACACTTTTGAACCATTCCTTTTGCTTACGTCTGTTACAGCATGACTTGTTCAAAAGATAGCACATGGTTCTACGTATTCACTGTTACTTGTTTGGTCGAGTAACACAAAAATTGATTCCACTCTTGTGTGCATCTATATATACTTGACTGTTTTGAAATTTACATGATGGTTATAGATTTCAAAAAACAGTCGTTTTTTTTTCTTACAAAATTGTACGTAATCAATATTATGAAATTTTATTATTATTTTTGATTTTTCTTACAAAATTGTACGTAATCAAATAATGAAATTTTATTATTATTTTGATGATTATAATTTAGTTCAACAATCAAAGGTAGGCTGTCTTTCAGGTGGAGTACTACTGGTTAATAGTAATACTGCTAGTCAAAGAGCTTAATTAATGGTACATGTGCCCCATTGAACACGCTTCACAGTTTCTTCTTCTCATACAACACTAAATAATTTTTTTTTTTTTGTCAACCAACACTAAATAATTTATATGTGTATATATATATATATTATAAATACTGTTCAATATATCTAACATATTATTATTTGTATGTGGGTTAGTTTCAACTAAATACAATACATTCAAACAAAACTCAGACATATAAACTTTATGTACCTTCAAAATGCCACTAATAATGTTTTCTTTGTAAAATAGTTTTATGTAAAATAAAATAAAACTTAAGGGAGGCATTTGAATGCTTTTAAAAACAATCGATTCTATATATAATTTTAAAGATATTATTTACTAAAATGAACTAATTATATATTTATTAAAATTACTACATTTAATTGGATTTACGATATTTCATTAAGTTATCAAATACATCAAATATTTAAGGGAATGTTAAAATATGTTGATGAAAATCTTTACCAAAAATATATATATATATATATATATATATATAATTTGTTGAAAATTATTTTTTGTTTATGTTAGGACTAATCAAATCGTGACATATATATAGATATCAAATCCAATATGGTGTATACTGTCATTCCATGTCAATTTCATCTAAAAGCTCTTAATTAGGACAAGGTGTGGAAAAAAGTAAAGCTTTAGAGAAAATGTAAGGCATCTCCCAAGATGGGTACAAATTAAAGTAGTCATTGTCCTAATTCTTTTTAGATTCAACCTTCAAACCCATAAACTGACGTTGTAATTATATGTCTCATCAGTTCATCCTGGTCCTCAAGCACTAGACCTACATATTCTAATTTTAAGTGTTTCAAAAAAAAAAGTGATACGAAAGTAGTCATTGTCTTTATTCTTTACATTCAACCTTTGAACCCTTAAAACAAATGTTGTAATTAATAATCTCTAGTCATCCTGGTACTCAAGCTCTAGAAGAAGTATGTGGAGCCTTGGAGGACATTGAGTACTTTCGTGTTATCCTGGTACTTAATCTCTAATCTTTACCATAAAGTATGACACCTCATCAGTGATCTTCAATGACATTGACTACGATCATATTTTTCTTACATGTTTGTTTACTTCAGATCAGCCAATCTACAACAATCTCCAAAAGTAAACGAAAGATGATGAAACACGATACTCTACATGATTATTAAACCAAAATGTAAGACTTTTCTTGTTTTCTTTCATTCAAAACACTTAAGCAATATATATAGTGATGAGGCATAGTTTCTTGTTGGTACTTTTACCTCAAAAGTCTCTCAAACCATAAATTAATATAGTACATTCCAAATTATAAACATATTATGACAAAGTATAATGAAAATTAAATATTTAATTTAGGGTTTGCAAAAAAAAAAAAAAGGTTCAACCTCCACCCAATTTCATCACTTTGGACAGCAAATTATTTTAAATGAAACAATAAATTCATATATCTGTCATCTGCTATAAATTACCCTCTCTCTCATCATCATCATCATAAACTTATATAACACTCTCACTAACACATTTTCAAGGTTCAAATCAAACCCCTTCTTCAACATTCACCACCACAAACATCATCATGGGCTTTGCACGGTGGCTCAACCGCACTGTGGGCTTCTTTGTCTTCTCCCTCCTCGACATTGCCGATTTCTTGCTTTGTTTTACTTACAAGACTTTGGATTACTTCTTGGAGTCAGAGAGGAAACCTTGCTACTGCTATTCTCCACCAGAGGCTAAAGCCAAAACCGAGAAGATCATAGTGTCGGAACGAGGAGAGTACTCAAAGGTTGTGTCATTGACAAGAAATAAGATCCATTTCGATGAGATCTCGGACACGCTCTACTCACGTGGTCCTTCACTTCTAACGAGGCTCTCTAAGCTCGTGAGGTCCGTGAAATGTTTTAATTATAGGGGTTTGATCATGAGAGGCAATGTGGTGGAATCTTGTGATCACGATGAGTCTAAGAAGAAGAAGATTAGTAAAAGTAAAAAGAGATTAATGACTTTGAATTCTACGGTAGTTGAGAAATCTTCGACAGCTCCTAGATGGTCGGATTGTCATTGCAGTTTCTGCACTTCTTGGCTCACTTCTTCCAACAGAGATTCTCTGTTTGTCAAAGTTCAACAACCCAAAGGTAAATTAATTTCATCCACTTCCAACATTTATTTCTGTGCATGTAAATTAATTTATCCACTTCCAACATTTTTTTTGTGTTACGTAGAACGGTAGAAGTATCAAAATTTAATATACTATATATATTTTTGTAGTCGCCACTCGTTACACAAAAAGTTGACTTATTTTGATATATTAAGGTAACATAAATAAATGATATACTGTATGTGCAGATAAAAAGAAGGTCCGAGACAACGTAGTGTTTATTCATGGTTTCGTATCATCATCCGCGTTTTGGACGGAGACTCTCTTCCCAAACTTTTCTGATTCGGCCAAATCGAAGTATAGGTTCATCGCAGTCGACCTTTTGGGCTATGGAAGAAGTCCTAAGCCAAATGACTCGTTATATACATTAAGAGAACATTTAGAGATGATTGAGAAATCTGTGATCTCTCAGTTCAAACTCAAAACGTTCCACATCGTAGCTCACTCCCTAGGCTGCATCTTGGCTCTTGCACTCGCCGTTAAACATCCAGGAGCTATCAAATCCCTTACTCTTTTGGCTCCTGTAAGTCAACAATTATACGTGATAATAATATATCCTTATTTTTTTGGTTTTTTTTTAAATCCTTTTAAAATATACTATATATATATGGGTTTTGGTTCGTGTGTTTGAAATTCATGTTTAAAAAGTATATTAGCCAAACCTAAAATGAAAAGATTGTTATTGTTTTTTCCTGGACGTTCTGTTTTCCCAAGTACTATCTTTTGTTTTAGTTATGAATATTTTGGACTTAAGAGGTAACTAATTGAAGTTATAATATGGCAGCCATATTACAAGGTGCCAAAGGGAGTCCAACCAGCCCAATACATAATGAAGGAAGTGGCTCGAAAGGAAGTTTGGCCACCGATGCAGTTTGGTGCATCAGTGCTTAGCTGGTACGAGCACCTAGGCCGCACCATTGGCCTCGTTCTTATCAAAAACCATCACTTGATTGAATTTGTCACCCGCCTTCTCACCCTAAACAGGTACATATATATCATACAGATGTTTATCATACATGGGGAACCTAAGAAAATAGGAATAACAAACTTGGCCTTAATTAATTACGTTTCAATCTAATTATAATAGAAAATTCACGTCGACGATATTTTGAAAAGTAGAATAAGCAAAATCAACCCACCGTACATGCAGTTAGGCGTTTAAATGAACCAACCACTCATCTTCTTCAATACCTTGAAACTGACGCGTCGGAATTGTTATATGTGATGAACTTACACAACTTTTTCTTTTATACAGTAAAATCTTTGATTGGTCAACTTTATTAGTTTTATCATAAATTATGTGATACTATATTTGGAATTAAAATAGGCGAGATTGAGAATGCAATCTATATAATAGCTTTATGTTATAGAAAAAGTTGTCTTGAAACGTATAGAAAGCGACTTATATCGACCGTGTCTCCTCCATTATTTGACCCCATGCATTTAATTCATTTTGGCGTTTTATATCATACTAATAAATATATGTATACTTTTTACTGTTTATATGCCATATAAAGTGAGATACAAGAACAAAACATCTTCAATTTTAAGTCACCTAATGTATCTATCAAAATGAAATTTGCACCATAGAAATATATGTGGAATATGACTAATTTGAACGTTTGGTAGAAGGATTCGAAAAAGATCGAGTTTGAATAACGAAAATAAATATCATGTGTTTGCAGAATGCGAACGTATTTGATAGAGGGATTCTTATGTCACACACATAATGGGTCATTTCACACATTACACAACATCATCTTCGGGTCAGGAGCCAAGCTCGAGTCGTATCTCGACCATGTCCGTGACCACGTTGACTGTGACATCGCCATATTCCACGGTGGCAAGGACGAGCTCATTCCTGTGGAGTGTAGCTACAGTGTCAAGAGCAAATTGCCACGTGCCGCCATCCACGTCATCCCTGACAAAGACCACATCACCATTGTCGTCGGCCGACAAAAAGACTTTGCTCGAGAGCTTGAGCTCATTTGGCAAAGATCCCACTCAACTTAAGTGAATATAGTTATATATCATGAGACTATTTTTTTTTTTTCGCTACTAAGTAAAGTATATATTTTCTTATCTATAAAGTTACATATACATCTATTCTATTCAATGAAGATTTTGTTTTTTATTTACAAAGAAAAAAAATGTGAAGACTCTAATTTTATTTTTCTTTTTATAAATGAAATTTAGAGTATGTGTTGCATCATGTAGAGCCACTTCTTGTTATACATTATGTTTATGTGATTGTAATCGAATACTTTAATGCTTGTCGGTGTTAGAAACAAAAGAATTCGGTGATTAATGGTCAAATTGGTTTTGTATATACATATCGCAGTCAGATTCAACATTCAAGTAATGGTTGTTATTAAACTGTTTTTTTTTTTTTTTTGTATATACATATCGCAGTCAGATTCAACATTCAAGTAATGGTTGTTATTAAACTGTTTTTTTTTTTCACATGTAGATGTAACATTTTCAAGATTTTAAGAAACTTTGCGAATATATAGAACCTTTTCTTCCTGATAAATATATATTTTATCTAATATTGATATTATAATTAAAAATATATATATTTTGTTATATACTCAATACACTACAAGAAAACATAATTTTAATGACTGCAGAATTCACCACTAAATCGTTGCAACAGAGACATAACAACGTTTTGTGACGACTAACTAAACGTTGCTACTAGCTCGTCATAAATAATGATTCATCACAATATCGTCACAATTATTGTGACTTCTCAGAATCGTCGCTAAATAGACACAGAGTAGGCGTTGCTAATTCATTGTTATTTCTGCGATGAATTAGTATCAAATATACCAACGTAAATAGAAGTCACAAAATCGTCACTAAACATTCGCATGTTTATCATCACAAAAGAGTCTCAAATCAAAAGACACCAATAAATCGCTAACTTATCGTCATGGGAAACAATACTTTCTTCACCAATCATGACAAATTCGTCACAAACGTTGTAATGCGTTTGCGACGCCTAGCTTAGTTCGTCGCAAACTTGTCTCAAACTTGATGACACTAATTTATCACAAAATCATGATCAGATAAAAAAATATGTGGTCACAATTTGGTAATTGTAGAAACAAGCAACAATGGATAGAGACAAGCTTATTTATAGGAGAGTTAATGTTCGTCACAAAAAAGACACAAATCTCTCACCTTTAAAGCGGCCAATGGGGAAAAAGTAAATGTTGTTACATTTCTGTAAAGATACATCACTAATTCGTCGTAACAATTTTGCTTCCCAGCCAGCGGAAAATTTTTATGTTTTTAGTTAATGAGGAATTAGCAACGAATCGTCACAAAAATGTTGTAAACGTCCGTGAAATATTTTGCTTTGCCGCTGGAGGGAAACTTGAATTTTTTTATTTAGTGATGATCTAGTTACGTTTTTTCAAAATAAATTGATTCCACATTAGTGACGAATTAGCGACGCTACGTAAAATACAAACCTTTGTAACGAACTAGTGACAACCTGTCATGAGGAATTTGTGTTGCCATGCACAATAAAAACCTCTGTGAAAAACTAGCTAGTAGCGACAACCTGTTGTGACGACCTAGCGACAACCCATTGTGACGACGTTGCGACGCCACGTACAATACAAACCTTTGTGACGAACTAGGGACAACCTGTTGTGAGAAATTTGTGACGCCATGTACACTACAAACCTTCATGAAGAACTAGCTAGTAGCGACAACCTGTTGTGATGACTAGCGACAACCTGTTATGACGATTTTGTGACGCCAAGTACGCTACAACAGAAACGTGTTTAACCACTTTCCCACTGAATTTGTTCATTGCAAGTATGTAGCAAATAGTATCTATTTAGCAACGACTGTAAGATTCGACGATAGTTCGTCACAATATCGACTCTATCATACAACGATTTAGTGACGACCACTTTCGTCACAAAATGGCGACGTATTTATGTCGAATTGTATCTTCGTCGCTAAGTCGACATGATTATGTTACTACCTTGCGACGGTGATAATCCGTCACTAAAATTTGTCACTAATAAATTGTTTTCCTGTAGTGATAAAAAAATTGTTTTTCTTTCGTTAATCAAAAAATATAAAGAGTGGTGTGTGTGATCAAGTAGTCTATTTTTCAACAAATTAAGAGAACAACATGAAAATTCTAACTTGTTTTGATTTCTTGATGATATTTGAGTGCAACATGTCAAATAGGGACTCACAATGTTCGATAACAAACGAAGTAGGTAGATGTAGTTTCGATCCTAGAATTAGTTGTAAGAATCATTCGTCACTAGATAGATGTACTTAATTTAATTTTATAGTTGTGATAATCATCTCATATCTATGAATTCAAAAGATAATTAATACATAATTTAGAACATACGATTTATAAAAAGAAAGAAAGGAAAAAAGCAAAAGATTTTGGGAGAATTGGAAATAAAGGATTTTTTTTTTTAAATGTCCAAATATATTTTATTTTCACAAGTTTGGTCATATATGTTTTATAATAATCAAAAACCAGTTTTACCCTTAATTTTATATAAATTTAAATAATAAAATTATAATTCCTAATTAATATATATATATATATATATATTCCTAACATTAAATTTCAAAATTCTTAATCTTTTTTTCCTTTCTCTGAAGTTTTCTCCCTTCTTTCTCCTCAAGAATTTAAGGCGTCGTTGTTTTTTGGCCAGAGATTAACGTTTGGTGGCTCCACTAGCACCAACGTTGATCTTCCGCTAGTTTTAATGCTTTTTTATTTTTATTTTCTAGACTATGAAATTTTTGCAAGTTTCTTCTTCGAAGATTTATTGGTGATTCTCTTGGCCGTCAACCGATCATCCCACCGCCATCCATAATAGTTTTTGTGGTTGGTGTTATGGTAAGGGCAGCTTCTTCCAAGCTTTCTCCACTCGAACCAACATCCAGATCTGGGTGAGATCTGATGTTTCTTGTCTCCGTCATACCGGATCTAGTCGATTACATATTAGAGAAGCAAAACTCTAAAAAACCTAACATTATCAGAAATGAGAAATCAAAAAAGGGTTTTTACAAGAGAGGGTTGATAATCTGAATTTTGAACATCATTAAATCAATTTTTGCACTTAGTCTTGATAGAAATTTCAATCATCTTCATATTTTTGAGAAATTTCAATCTGTATAATCTTGACAAAACTCTCAAATATTATACCCCAGTTTTCCTGTTCCGAAGATTCTTTAGACACAGATTTAATCCATAACACAATACCCAAGTTCCAGTACCAATCAAAGAAGCACACTTCACACAAGAGTTGTATGCAGAGTGAGGAAATCAAACCGGAGTCTTAGCGCAAATCAGAAAAAATTCAAACTCTGGCGATTGAAAGAGAGAAGAAAACGGGTGATTGTAGAATATATAAGAAATATTTGTTAGTAAACCACAATAGTTTAATATGGCCGAGTTTTTTTTTTAAATACAACAACTTTCATTAAACTTAAAACCTCAAAGGAGGGATGTTCTTACAAAGAAGCAAAAGGTTACAAGAAAAGTAAAGATAAAGACTACATGAGTCTTCCAAAAAGATGCACAACCTTGAGGAGTTTGCAAAGGGTGGAAGATCTTTTGATGTCTTGTAGGATTCAAGTGTGAAGGCAAGCTTCAGGAAATCTCTGACCAACAGGTGGTCATACTTCGCTCTTACGATAGACGCATAGGAGCTTTTAAAAGTGTGCTCCATGGAGGAGACTAAGGGGTGAGATGGTTGCCGAGTGGTTATGGCGATTGAAGAAGATGAAAACGGGGCTCTCATTGGAAGGGTAACAGGCCGTAACAAAACAGGTGAGTCATCCCTCTCATGGCAATGGAGGTAAATGGATTCCACACAAGGCTTGTAAACAGATTGTTCCTGGAGTAAATTAAAATACCCAAGTTTTTTATCTAATGGCGGTAAAAGGAACAAGGGATCAAAGGGTTCAAGGATAATGTTCAGACAGGCTGTTGGATCAGATTCATAAATATGTCTACACAAAGCAAGCATCCAGACAGGGATAAGAGACTGACCTCGACAAAATAATCTAAGAAGCAACTTTGGAGACACCGATGTTCTGCTACCGAGAAAAACTCGTCTTGACCAAGCAGAGATAACTGGTATGTCCATAGAGATGCAAAATAGTTCTTGATTGGGTTCAGGGGTCGGGTGAGGTGGATAGAGGAGGCTGGTGAAGGCAAGGTAACCCCAGCATTGTAACGGTGGGATCATAATGCCAAGCTTCACCAAGCAGTCTTCCTCGAAGAGATCATCCCTGGATTCACACTGAACTCGACACAAGGGGTTTTCAAGCAAATTAAAAGAAGCCAATATTTTGCTATCGAGAGAACCTCATCTTGACCAAGCAGATAACACCGGTACTAAACAATTTGAACTTGATATAAAGCAGGTATAGGCGGATCGAGGGAGATTCCAGTGCAGGGATGCATCATAGTCTAAGTAGAGTAGACTATCTACCAGGGTTCCAAAGTAAGATTGGGGAGCAAACCTGGGCCAAAGAGATAACGAGGTTGGGACAGAAACAACCGGTGTTATGGTGTTCTTCATCAAGATCTTTAAAGGCACCGGCGCCAACACAGAACTCTCGTCCAGCTGCAGCCAAGTAAACCACTTGGAGAGAGGATATAAATCCGAGGATCGGTGAGATGTTATGGTTGACTGTGGAAGAGGCCAGATCGAGAGATAAACACCAAGAAATTCAGGCCGTTCGGGGGGTTGAGGGGTGAGCTCAGGCAGTAGGGTACTCAGCCAAGCAGATACGCTGAGAGAGGAGAGCGGAAGTAGAGGAACGATGGAAGGTGGATGAAGCTGATGCAAAGTCGGAACTGAGATCCGGATTCTCAAGCGGACTCTGGTGAAAAAAGCCAAAAACAAGGACGAGATTTGCAGACAAAAGTAGAAAGGGATCGGAGAGACTGAGAGATCCTGACGCCGGCGAGCCGGAGCTCTACCGGCGTCGGAAGAAAGTGAAATGAGCGGCGCCTCGATTATCGTGTCAGAGAGAATTAGGGCGAGCCAAATTGTTTTCGTTTTTTGATTCAATATGGCCGAGTGGTTATTAGAATGTTATTGCGGTGACTTTTTTGGTTCGAGTCCTTGCTACAACTTTTATAAAAAAAAATCAGATTAAAGTCTAAAAAGACAGTTAAGCAAAAATCATGTTTTCTTATGTTAAGGAACAAAAATAAAATCTAGGTTTGAAATTCAAATTAGAACAAAATCCTAACAAACAACTATGCTCCTAGATAAATATTAGTTTTTTTTTTAAGATTCACTTTCTATATTTAGTGATCTCTAAAAGTTCAGAGTATACGTTCTACATTTTTGTAGTAGATATCTACTAAATTTCTCAGAGATAGAGTAAAAAGAATAAAACATATTTTAACGTTTTCATAGCATAGAGTAAACCGTAGAAGATTTATACTAGAAAGTTTAGAATATAGAGTAAACCGTAGAATACATACTCTGAATATTGTAAAATTTTTTATTTCGGACTACTAAACTATTTAGAACAAAAATCTTTTCTGAAATTAGTATAACATGTACAAAATGTTAGAATACAAAATCTGTTTTTTTCAGAACAGTAGAAGATGACTTCTAAATTTTTTATATCAAATTTTATCCATAAAAAGTATCTTATACTTTTTTTTATTTTTTGTAAAAAATTATATGACCTCTATTATTGTATATCTACTTATTCTCCTATATTTTATATTTTACAATTTGTTAAATTTAAGTTTATTAATTTGTATGAGTATTTTAGGTAAAATGACCATTTTCAAAAAAGGATGTATATGTACAAGGAAAATTTAGTGATTTTTTTTTTCAATTTCCCCAAAGATTTTTAGAGACACTCAGAGTGGGATTAAATGAATGGACCGACCATAACCATATTCTATGATGGTGAAATATATATAAGACGTGGGCTTAGTTTACTCCCCAACTCGTCTCGATCTGTGTCTATAGTCGAGTATGAGAGCCTATTGAATGCATTCACCAAAAAAAAGACCTTCTCTATATTAAATCAACCTATATGTGCTGTCAGAATACACGTTGATCAAAAACAAGATTTCTAAAATGATATAAAAATTATGCATAGTTCATAATTATTGATAAAAATAATTATTTTTTTAACGATAAAAATAAGTCTTGGTGAACGTTTTATTTATTCAAGTATCGGTGAATTTTGGTTGTAATATGTGAGTATCAAAATTTGTGTGAAGCTTCTTGAATGGCTTTGGGTTTCGTATCAGCATCATACCAGACAACATCAATTATACAACATTGACCTATATAGAATCTGTCAAGATCAATACATGTCCCCGTATCGTGTCCTAGATTTGCTAGTCGTGCTGAACGTACACAGCTATATGGCTTAGTCGAGAAATCATTACGTAGTAGGTCAATTTGGTTCCAAAACTCTATAAATATGTTCTCAGTTTCAACAAAAAGGGGGATTAAGAAATCATCACACTACTTGGAGTTCTGGGCCAAAACAAAAATCTTTTGATTTGAGCGTTCACTTAGAGGATTCTACGATATCGTCGAGAAGATACCAAAAGCAACTATTACATAAAGATGATGATAATCTTGCAAAATATCTTATTCCAATATGCCTTATCATTAGTTAGGAGAAACGTAAGGGTGTTAAGTACGTAGATTTTCGTGTCCGTACAAATGTATATGTATATCTGTTTTGTATTTCTTAAGGATGTTTTGTAATGAGTACAGCATTTACAAGTTTTGTAAATATTTTTTTATATAAATTCGTGTCAATGTGTCATGATGGAGTTATGCCAATTCCGGGTTAGCTATCCAATGATCATACTTACCATTAGTTATGATCGTTGGGGTGGATTTTTATTGGACAAATCGCATTGTCGAATTTTTGTTCCATAATATTTCTAACGTCTCTAGTGAAAGTGTCACAATGACATTCCATCTATTTAGGGTCTGACTGGTTCAAACTCTGCGGTTGTGGTTGCGGTTGTAATTGCGGAAGCGGACGATTGTGGTTTTAAGCGTTATTTTGCGTTTTGAACGACTGGTTTAACAGTTTAAAATTGGTGTATTTGCGAGAGGGTTACAACTGGTTGACCAGCGGGTACAATAGCGGTTGGAACATAACAAATGTGATATATAATATATAAATGTTTAAAAACACCAAAATTTTTATTAAATTTGATTTATAATTAAAATTTACTAAAAATACAAAAATAATTATTCAAAAAACAAATAAATTTCATATTTAGTTACTTATTCCTTTATGCATTTGATTTTTCACCAAAAATTTAATCAAGTAATTTGATAAATGACAAAACATATGCTTTAGATCGTAGATCTTTTCTCATTTCTCTTAGATCGTGGATCAGTAGTTGCATTGGTAGGAATGGTCAAGTGAGAGTTGAGAAAAGTCACTTAATTTTTTTCACAAATAATCTTATTTTCTTAAATTTCTGATGAACTATTATATTTATTTATATTTTTTTGAACTTATATGTGATGTGCCATTAAATTTACATCAAATTTTCCGGGTTATTGTTAATTGGAATATTATTTTCTTCTAATTGTTTATTTTATAATTTCTGCAATCGTATCCGTACTTTATTTTCTCTCATCCTTAATGAGTAAAATGGTTAGATAGAAGATATAACAAAAAAATTTCATTATCATTGATTTCTTTTAAGTTTTTTTACAAAAAAAAAAAAAAAAAAAAAATCCCAACCGCAATCGCCCGCAACCGCAAACGCTTGCAGGAAACAGTTTTTGGAATTCAGTGGTTTGGAGCGGTTGGAAGTGATTTAGAACTATTGGGAACGTTTTGTGTGATTGGTTCCAATCGCTAACAACCGTTACCACCCGCAAACACAGCGTTTGCGGAAAATAGCGGAAGAACCAGTCAACACCTTAGATAAGTCATAGACGGTATCAAAATGCTTGTGATTTCCTATAAATGGATTGTTGACAATATGGTTTGGATCATGTCATGTGCTCAGAAAAAAAAAAAAAAAAACAAACAAATTTTATACCGAGTCAAAATTGATTTGCAAGGACATTTTAAAAAATGCAGATTGTTCTTTCTTTTTTTAGGATGTTGGGTAATTCTTAGCACAACTACACTAATTAACTTCTTGTTTTAAGCCAAGTGAAAGTGGTTGCGCATCAACAATCTTGTATTATAGTATCTGACAAATTAAGAGTGGTTGTGGTTCATCAAACTTTTGTGTTCTTCTTTGTTTTGTCTTCAGCAGCCGGACCACGTTCAATTATTACTTTTTACCACATTTACAAGCATTACTGTTTTTCAACGGTTTCGAAAAAAGTAGTATAAAATAGATTGGGACAGCTATCTGGAACGACATAGTACGTCTGTAATTTTCCTCAAAAACTTTGGGGCTACAAAAATAAAATTAAGTCATACTATATACTCTAGAAAATAAAAGAAAAATGGAGAGATATGCCATTGCATTGCTAGGTAAATGACGTTCCTTTGGAAATAGTTATAAATTTAAACTTAAGCATATATATTAGATAATAATTTTTAAGATCGAATATGATTCCACATTATCCCATTGTATTCACTTGCATGAGAGTGACACCCGTCGCATCTTATAAGGCACATATACACATAGGAAAAAAGTAATAGGCAAAAAAAAAAAAAAAAAAAAAAAATGAGAGAGAGATAACGGCAATAACATGAATGGTATACTTTTAACAAAAAAAGCATGCATGAATGGTATAGTTTCACCCAAAAGTTAGAAAGATCAAGACGATTTTTACAAAGTTATATTTAGAACAATCATATACCCTTTTTTTTTTTCGTTTTTTTTTTTGCGGTGGAGAGTGGAAACACCAAACATTCGAAACTTTATATGAGTGAGTGAAATAGGATTGATTCTGTAGTTTCACCTTTGTGAATCATACGTTTCCAAAAAAATAAAGTAAAAAAATGCAATAATTAAGAAGAAAAGTCATTTTTTGTAAGCATCACCTACAGCAACGCATCTACTTCTCTTATCATCCCACTGCCACTAGCCCTTCTTCTGCTTCTTCTTTTCTAATTCTTTCCACATACATAATAATCCAGGTTCTTCTTATAAGAATAAATAAGTAAACACCATTGGATGAATGAAACCAGAAACAACAACAAATTAGTTATATTTTTTTAAAAACGACAAATACTGAATAAGATGTAGTTTTACAAACAAACTAAATATTCAAATCTGAACAATAAGTTTTAATATTTAAATCGATCTTGAAAAAGTATTTTGTAACACTAGTTTGTTTGTAATTTGAGCAGAATACACAAGTAAGAATCTGATATATATATATACCAAGAAATCAACTAGCAACCTCAACATGTAGTTAATTAATAAGTATATACCTCAAAACGTCCTAGCTAGCAAAACCATACAAAGTAAACACAACCCACAATTTTTATATGAAATCATCCATAGAAATTGAAGTTGATATCGAAATTTAATTTAGAGAAAGCAAGATGAACGAAGCTTAACCAATCACCACTAATAGAAAAAGATATATGAATGAAACTAACCTGATCAGATTACGAGCGTATGTACTCGAAGAAGGAAGGATCAAAGCGATGTAATTGAGGGGAATGAAGCCTGGTCCGACGTCATTAACCGTTAGATCGATCATTCATACATATATGTGTAGACTAATTAAATAAAGAAGAGAGTACTTATAAATACATAATCAAGTGTAGTAGATCTGAGTTAAGGGCCTCGTGCCAGACAACATTCCCCTCAAAAGAAAAAGCTTCAGTGATGAACATGGACTCCATAAGAAAACCCTAGCTTTTAACACTGAGAGAGAGAGAGATCAGAGAGAGATATGAGCTTAATTTATAAAGAAATAAAAGTGAAAGAGGAGAGGAGACAAGAAAGCAATGATGAAAAGAAGGAGGAAGATATTATTATTAGGAAAAGATTGTGGAAATGTAGTAGGGGGTAAAAAAAAAAAAAAAAAACACAAAAGCTAAATAAAAAGGCAATTCGAAAAAGATAGAAAAGTCGAAAAGAACAAACATATTAAAGTCATATTGATGACTTATTTCCACTTCTTTTTTTATATAGTTCATCTTTGAAGCTAATAATGCTTTCACATGTATCCAGTATTGCGTATTAAAAAACAAAACAAAGTCAAATATTTTTATCCGCAGATCGTCAATTTTCTAGCTCTTGAAATGAGATGTACGTCAGACAATCTAGGTTTAGATAAATTAAAGAAAGAGTCAAATAATTTGTTGTTCCTTGAATTTTGCTTGATTAAATTTTGTATGACTACTGACTAAAACCTTAAAAGTATACTATAATGATCGATCGGATCCTATATATCATTATGAAGAAAATTAAGTCAAAGTGTCTATTGAGAAAGTCAAAAGATTAGGTGAGAACGGACCCAATATAGGTAGATCATAGATGAATGAAAAAAAAGAAAAAAAAAAACAAGAGAGGTGAATTATTAGAAGATGATTAGGTTGGATATGATGAACATGTCATTAGAGAGAGAGAGAGAGAGATAATTAATAATTATGTCTTCACCGTCCTCATTCACTTCATGTGACATTCACATGCCTCCCATATCTCTCTCTCACAAGGCCACAACACATACAATAAAGATATTATCAATACTTGTATTTTAAATTCGTGGTCGACAGATATACAAATTTTCTAAATAGCTAAAGCGTAACGTTTTGTATAGATGCTTGCGTATTTCGGTATCAGGAACACGATCTCTAAAACGAAATTGTAAACCAATGTTAAATGCTCTAAAATGTAATGCGAACCAAAATCTCTGACAAAAGTCACAAAAATAATCAAATTTTACTCTAGAGATGTTAGCTTCTATGTATTTTGTGTAAATACTCTTCTTTTCTTTTTTTTTTTCTTTTTTTATTATCTTAGTTAAAGTATTTTAAGTTGAAACTGATATAGGATGGATTTTTTTTTCCTTTTTGTTGCAAGTAATTTCCGAAGAGTCAGTCTAGTCAAGGTTAAAAAAGCTCATATACTCTGGCTAAGATGATTTCTATATCTCTTTGCCACACTTTTTGTTTCCTTTTTTTTTTTTTTTTGCAAGGTTTCAAATTTTAGGCTATCCTTCTTGTACATCCTACTCAATTCATTTTGATTAATGATATTAACATTATTATCCAAAAAAAAAAAAAAAAAAACCTCATATATATTTCTGTCAGGAACTCTTTTGCTTTAAAGAGCTCCCAAATAGGCTTACAGCTAAAAGTTGTAGAAAACGTCCTATATCTTTGTAAATCCTTATGAATATATGTAATAGTGTCGTAACTATATGATCAGTTTCACTATTTAGTTTGGTTTTCTAACATTTTTTGTATGTCAACCTTTAGATTAATTGAAATTTCATATTTACAACATTGAGGAAAAAAAAACTAAAATCGTGTTGCTAGAAAAAAAAAAGGACCAATATGTGATTGTGAGAAGCTCAGTGAATTAACAGGAAACACTTGGAAAAGTGAACCAAAGAGTGGTGGTCTAGTAGTAGAATTTGGCCAAATATGGGGGTTCTAAAACAGAGGACCAACTACTAACTCATTTGATTTCAAGTCTCTGCAGTTCATGTTCAAAGTGACTCAAAAGACCAATCCTCAAGTTCTTCAGGACTTGGATCAACAGCTGAGCCTGCATCACCAACAGGTCGCTGTATGGATTTTTAAAAAGACGTGTCAGGTCCAAGACCAAGCATTGCGCTGAACGCTGTCGACGATTCCCTTGATTCTCCTCGCTACAGCTCCCATTCATCTTTCTTCTTGACGGTTCACATAGGATCTCTGAAACTTGATTTTCTACAAGAGAACCACGTATGATGTTGTAAAGTACAAATACATCTCTGGGTGATGGAAATATAAAGAGTGTGAAGAAAGTGATCAAAGGCATAAGTGTTACTAAGAATGCATGGTTGAGGGAAGGAAATGCAACTTTGACATGTGTTTTTATTAGCCAAGTTACAAAAAGAAGCAGATATTAATGAAGATCAAATCTCAGATAGAAAAAAAAGAGGAACTGATTTTTACAACTTCAACTTACAGCGGGAGAAGTGGCACGGATATTTCTATACGTATCGTGTTTGTCAAGAAAAGTCAGTTCAAGCTACTCCAGAAGATGTTTCCTCAAACCCTGTATAAAACTACTGTTTGGACTTAAAACTCAATCTAAAGACAGTAAAAAAAGGACTTGTTTCGAACAAAGTTATAAATGGGCCCTTGGGCCTCGTTATAAAACTCGATCGATCCCAGCAAATTGAGGAATTTGGTCTGGTTCGCTTTTCGGTTTGGTTATCGATTTGGTCTGGTTTTTTAATCTTCACACTTGAAAAAAAAAAAGAAAAAAAAAATGGTTTCAAGTAAATAGAAAAAGACAAAAAGAGTAGTATCAAGCTGTTCACAAAGAGCACTCGATTATAACAGTGAAAACGTTACGAAAGAAAATGATACATTCCAAAATACTATCTTGTCTCCTCTCTTTGAAACTCTCTCTCTCTCAAACCTTTTTCTCATTTCGAATCTCACACTTTTCTTCTATCTATCTTCATTCTTCATTCTCTCTTCAATGATTCATTTCTCAACACTCCTCCTCCATGACTACAAAATCTATCGACCGAGATTTCCCTTCTTCCAAAACACTCCAAAACGACGGTGCCGCCGCTATCAAACTCCTTAGCTTACTCTTACAATGCGCTGAATACGTCGCCACGGATCATCTCCGCGAAGCTTCGACGCTCTTATCCGAAATCTCCGAGATATGTTCTCCGTTCGGCTCCTCTCCGGAGCGAGTCGTCGCTTACTTCGCGCAAGCGCTTCAAACGCGCGTGATCAGCTCTTACCTCTCCCGCGCGTGTTCTCCACTCTCCGAGAAACCTCTCTCCGTTGCTCAGTCTCAGAAGATCTTCTCCGCCTTGCAGACGTTCAACTCCGTCAGTCCTCTGATCAAATTCTCACATTTCACGGCGAATCAAGCGATCTTTCAGGCCCTTGACGGCGAAGACTCCGTTCATATCATCGACCTCGACGTGATGCAAGGTCTTCAATGGCCGGCTCTGTTTCACATCCTCGCTTCGCGTCCTCGAAAACTTCGATCGATTCGGATCACCGGATTCGGCTCCTCTTCCGATCTGCTCGCTTCGACCGGCCGGAGACTCGCCGATTTCGCATCCTCGTTAAACCTCCCGTTCGAGTTTCATCCAATCCAAGGCAAAATCGGAAACCTAGTCGAACCGAGTCAACTCGGGACGAGACAAGGCGAAGCTGTGGTGGTTCACTGGATGCAGCACCGGTTATACGACGTCACCGGAAACGATCTCCAGACGGTGGAGATTCTACGGAGGCTGAAACCGAATCTGGTAACGGTGGTGGAGCAAGAATTGAGCTACGACGACGACGGAGGAAGCTTTTTGAGAAGATTCGTGGAGGCGTTGCATTATTACAGCGCGTTGTTCGACGCGCTTGGAGATGGATTGGGTGAGGAGAGTGGAGAGAGGTTCACGGTGGAGCAGATTGTGTTGGCGACGGAGATAAGAAACATTGTGGCGCACGGAGGAGGAGGAAGAAGAAGAAGGAAGAGAGTGAAGTGGAGAGAGGAGTTAAAGCGGGTCGGGTTTAGACCCGTTTCGCTTCGGGGTAACCCGGCCACGCAAGCGGGTTTGTTGTTGGGTATGTTGCCGTGGAATGGATATACTTTGGTCGAAGAGAATGGAACACTCCGTCTTGGTTGGAAGGATCTCTCGCTTTTGACCGCCTCTGCCTGGATATCTCAGCCATTCCACTGATATTATTTTGTTCTTCTCAACAGTTATTTTTAACGTTTATTTTATTTTGAAAGAATAATACATGGAAACGATTTATTTAAGGGAAATTCCCTTTCACTACCACTAATGTAAGTCTTTCTTCCAAATATACACTCTCAATTTTTCCAAAAATAGCATTTGTGTATATTAAATTTCTTATTTAATTTAAATAACAAATTTCGTATGAGATTATTAAACTTAAATTTTGATAGGTCCCGTGAAGGTTCCGGCGAAGCTTGTGGTGAAGCTTCCGGCGATGAATCTTTCGGTGAAGCTTCTTCTTCTTTTTCTTCTTCTTATTCTTCTCTTCTTCTTTGTTCAAAAAAAAAAAAAAAAAAAAATTATTCTCTTCTTCTTCACATATTCTTTTAGGTAAATTTGTCATATTAAGGCTTCTGAATATAGCTAATTTTTTCATCATCAATCAGTTTTTTTCATCACCAATCAGATTCATAATTGAATTTGTAGAAGAAGAAGAAGAAGAAGAAGAAGAAGAAGAAGAAGTAATGTTGAATATTGGAACTATTGAGAATTGTTAGGTAATAAAAGAAATCTGATTATGAGTGGTGGCTTGAATTGTTGGGTATTAGAATTTGAACTGTAATTGAAAGGGAAAAGCATGGGTAATCTTGAAGCATGGGTATTTGAGTGCTATCTTCTCATCTTTGGACACCAAAATTGTTGCATACCAAGTGTTTGATATAATGTCATTAAGAACAAAGAAGTTGGTAAATAGTAAGAAAATTAGTTGGTTTTGATGTTTTCGGCTTCTTCGGGTTATATTTTGTTGGTTATGGAGTTGGCTAGTAGTGTTGATGAGGTAGAGTACAGTGGGGGGATGATCTTCTCGTTCTGGTCATAACCATTTTTGGGATTTATAAATATTTAGGAAAAGCTTCCTAAATATTATAAAATCCTTCCTAAATCTACATTAATTAGTTTTTTTTTTTAATTTATGTTTTACTTTAATGTATCAAATATTACTCCATTTAGTGAGGGATTTCTGATTTTATTTTGTGCATATCCTGATATTTAATCTACAAGTAATAATTGGATTTTGTGTGTTTCTAAATATTTTATGAAGGCTATCATGAAGTTTAAGGGTTTCTCCTATATATTATCTAATCATTCCTCAATTTAAATAAATGTGTTTCTAACTCTATTTTGGTGTTTTACCACAATATGTCAAAGATTACTCCATTTAGTAAGGGGTATTGTGCATATCATGTTGTTTACCAATATCCAGGCTTTTTATGAAATTCATCAGAAAATCCAAACTTTTCATGAAGATCATCATGAAGTTCAAGGAACCCTTCCTGAATTTCGTGTAAGCTTTCATGAATTTTGTGGAATCCTTCCTGAATTTTCAAGGAGTCCTTGAAATTGAAGAGAACATGTAGCAAACTCAATCACATTCAAATGTTCTTGTGATCCATCATCTACAACTATTGTAACCTAAATCACCTAAAGTATAAAGGAACCTATCACATTTGTATGGCTATCAGCTTGAACACTAACAAGATCACATTTTACCTTAAAGACTTAAGGTTCTACATCTTCCCTATGTTCTGAGACCTCTTAGGCTTGACCTAATTTATTGTCCAGACTTTTTATGAAGACGATCATATATTCCTAACGTTTTATGAAGGTCATCCTAAAATTCAAGAAAGCTTTCCAGAATTTGTAGAATCCTTCTTTAATTTTCTTGAAATAAATGAGAATTTGTAGCAAACTGAATCACAGTTACCTCAACAACTAGTAACTTGTGTGATAGAAAACATGTGACACTCTTATAGTGCATAAACATTGTAAAGTACCAAAACAATATGAAAAATGTTTCAAAACCCTCATAGATGTCTAACAACAGTCCATTTGCCAAACCATCAACTCCAGCAACGTTTCCATGACCATACCCAGAATCTGCTTCTTCTTCTAGGAAAGACGGCAAGAATCATCAGATCCTCATGTCGTTGTCTCTGTTTCTCAATCAAATATGACTGTCTTTTATACCTGAAATAATCACGTTTAATCACAATTGATTCTTGTTCAGCTCTCTCCATTATGACAACCACTAGATTCATCTTCTTCTTCTCCCTAATATCCCTTTTCTTCCTTCTCTTCTTCTGCAACCCCAGTTTCAACTTTATATTCTCCATTAGAGATCCATGAAGAAATCATTTTCTCTTCCTTCTCAGCTTCCTCTCTCAATCTATCTATTATCAGATTCTCAAGCGAGGCGAGGACAAATCGGCGATGAGAATACGGCTAGGCAAACACAACGACATAATGGCGATTAGATTCAATCAAGAGAGATCTGGGATGCTTCAAGGTCTTAGTAAGAACTAGATTGACTCATGGAATCAATTCTTCGTCACACTTCAAGTTCATATGCTTTGTGAAACTGTTTCATCGCTCTCCGGTTAGAGCTTTGTTGATGGTGAAAATTGTTTCATCAATCTCATAAGTCTCGATTTCTATAGAAATAAAGATGAGATTTTAATTAAATATTTTAATCTCTTAATATTAAATTAGAGTTTGTGTGCTAGAATTAGGAAATTAGAAAATGTGTGCTATATTTGGAAGAAAAACCTAATTTAGTGTTATTTTTGAGAATTGCCCTTTATTTAAATGGTCATCAATCATCATCATGGATATTATCAATTTTGTTTTGAGAAAAACTCAGTAATATTTTTCTAAAAAAACTACAATAATTATTTTCCATTTTATTATTATACCAACTATTTTCAAACGTAAGAAAATATGTATCTAAATTTTGAGAAATTAATTTAGGGTTAGAATGGTAACTGTGGTCAGCAGGGCCGGCCCTGATCTAAAGCCAGTGAAGCAAGGGTTTTAGACACCAAAATATATACAACATTTTGGGGCATCAAAAATAACAAAACCTTTGTAGTAGAGTGGTTTTCCCATGTTTTTTTAGGTATCTAGGATGCAGGTTCGAAACTTGCTAGCAGCGCCAAATCCATCTGCGGTCTCTATTTTTAAAGTGGACTACAGATCGCTGCGGATCAATTCTATTTGTATGCAAAAATGGTCTGCAGTTAGTCCGCTGCGATCTTGTCTCTGTTTTATTTGGACCGTACTACTGCAGACTATATTTGCTAAAAGGTAAATAAAAAACGGTTCAGTCTATAGATGGATTTTTCCACCAAAACTGCTGCAACCATTCACACCCTTAAATGTACTCGACTCTATAAAAAAGATTTAGATGGTTAATATTTTTAAATCTTTGGTTTGCAATATGTTGGAAACAAAAAAATTCTTCTATTTCCAACGTAAATGATGTCACTTTGGGTCATGAAAGCTTTTTTTTTTTCAAATGTATTTACTGAGATTAACTCCTAAAGTTATAATTAATTCTTAGATGTGAATGTTTTCCTAGGCTAACTGACTATGGTATATGTGAGTTGGAGGTCTCTCGCAATTGCCATATGAATGGAAAACCATTATTTTCTATACTCATATAGTCATATCTTGTTGATTTATACTTATTTTACTTCGGAGCACTATAAAAATAATAAGAGGTAAATTGCTACACAATTGAGATGTAATGTAAGATATGAGCAATAAACATAAACATAAATAAATATAGGAGACTTTCTAGGAGATATCATCATAATTTTATATGTGATCTTCTATAGTTCTATTATCCATTATTGTCATCGTCCAGAGTAAATTATTTTTTTCAAAGGTTAATCACACTTCAACAAACAATCCAAAAGAATATTTGGTTCATGATACTATTAGTCTATTATCAACTATCTTTCAAGATTAATCACACTTCAACAAAACAATCCAAAATAATATTTTGTTCATGATACCTGTAACCAGCTATCTATTGAAAACACTACCTAACAATGTGAAAAAAATCTACATACTCATCAAGGAGGTCCAACCATGGGGACCGATCCCAAAGTTTCGAGCTCTTTTGTGCATGAGATCATAGGTAAAAAACATGGATTCTTAACCGTAATTATGTTATTCAAACCAAAAATTATGTTGTGACTGAATTTTTTTTTATTGTGGCAAATGCAATGCAAAAATAAGAAAAAGAAAATTGATGGACCTCCAGGAAAAATTGAGGAGAGCTATTGTACATGTTGGACATTATGTGTGGGAAGAACATAGAGAGAAGGAAAAACACGAATTTTATGATGGATTGATGGCTTTACTCTCTTACCATCTCTCAAAAAACAATTTGAGAAAAATTATAACAAAAGAAAACCAAATAATTTTAGTTTAACAATACTTGTACAAAATTAAATATGTAAAAATATTATTTTTATCTTATTATTATTACTTACTAGTATTAAAAATATGCTTTTGTAGATTTCCCTTGTCGAAAATACTTCTTTTTGTTGTTTTTATTTTTTTTATTTTCACTCTCTTTTACACCATTACAATATGTTAAATCAACTTTTCATTTTCTTTTTTCTAGGTTTAGGTTCTCTATTTCATATTTAGAATATAGTTTTGAGGGGTAAGACTTAATATTTGAAGTTTAGGGTTTAGAATTTAGTTACTTTGGTTTTGTATATAGAAAATGGTATTACTGAAAAATAGACAAAAAAAAATAGTATTTTTTCAAAAATATATTATTGCAAATGTCCTAATATTAAGGCTTTGAATGGTTGTATGGTATGGTGTAGACCGGACTATACATACCAATATTTTTGGTATGCAAAACATTGGACTCTAGTATGGTGCAAACTAGTATTGAGCGTATAATAGTATGGAGCTTTGGAGGAGTGGAATGAAAAATGCAGACCAATAGTAAAATTACAATGGTATGGAGTTGTACGCTCAAATGCATAATAGTATGGAGATTCTTAGTATGAAACAATGCATACTGATATGCAATGGTGAATGGTAAATTAAGTGTGGACTAGTCCCATTTTAGTCTGGTCTCGAGCATACTATACAAGCATTCAAAGCCTAAGGAAGTATTGGTTTGAGATTTAAAGAAAATTTTAATGACTTTAAATAAAATAATAGAAAGTGTAAAATGAAGGATTCCAAAAGATTGTTCAGAAAGATTTTTAAAATCTTGCTGATTTGTTTTGCTAATCTTGTAAAATCTCTCATAAAATCTTTGGGACTTTCTAAAAAAATCTTGCACAACTAGATCAGGATCCGCGGTACACTGCGGAACAAATTTTTATTTTACTTTTTATAAATATAATCTATATATTATTAAAATATAATTTGTTTCTAAGTTTGTTGTATAATTATTTTCAAAAATCTATTTATCTTGCATCATTGTGTGACTTAATAATATGAGTTAATGTATATAATTGAATGATATTATTTAATTTTATGTATATTCTAATCAAATAATATAGACAATTTTTGCCTAGTTTATGTTAATCTAGTAATTATATTTTTATGATCTTATTTTACTTGTTGGACATTATTGGGCCATTGTTTTTTTTACTTGATCTTATTTTACTTGCTGGACTTTATTGGGCTAGCAAAATTTTAAGAAAAAAAAAAAAATGAATTTGAGAAAAAGATACAGACCTGAACGTGTGTTTTGGTCATTTGGGCTTTTGTTGGGCTCGTGCCTTTGCTTATGTTTTGTAATGTTTAATATTACCTTAATAAAATCGTTTATGAGAAAGAGAAAAACGTGTATTCTGGTTTTGTTGTTCTTCCAGATGCCACCGACATAGAAAAAAAAAAAACCAAACTCATCCGCTTACGATTCAGTCCCAAGCAATTTCACTAACCGATTTGAAAAAGACATCGATCTTGGTTCTTTGTATTTTCTATACTGCCGAAAAAGATTAGATCCTGGTAATTTTTTGTCAAGGCGAATTAGGATTGTAGAAATGGAAGAGGTAAAATATCAGCTTTGATAAAATTGTTATTTTGAATACTCCAATAATTTAATCAATCGTCCATGATTCTATAGTTCAGTCACAAAATATGTATCTTATTGTTATGATGGGTTCTACCTGTTTATATTTAGTTTTGGTAACAGACATATTTTTCTGATTTGATGATCCGAAGGTAGTACAAATTATTATCTCAGATTACATTAGGGAGAACAAATTGTCAAATTATAGGTTTATGTAAAACTGTCAATATCTCATCGTTTGATTGATTTCTGGGTTTCAACGGGGATATCAATTGGCGGGTCAATGAATTAAGTTCATTGATAATGGATGGTTTCCGCGTATCCAAAGTTTTTTTTGGATTATGCATGTATTTTAACACCCTAAAATATTTATGAAACCCTATCAGCGTTAGACATATACCATAAAATTATGCTTAAAATTTATTTTGTAAAGCCCTAACCTCTTTATCTGCAAGCACCATCTCTAATGATTCTCCTGTTTGGACAGTGTATTAGCGCCATGCATGCAAGACCTTGACTTGGATTCTCCATGAAGATTTGTAGGGACACAATTTACGAAGAAGAGCAAATGAAGCTGCCATTGAATTCTGGAAGAATGTTTTGCTGGTAAGATATATGCGAGTTTGCTGTGATAAGATGTGAGGTGAGATGATAGGTAGTAGAATTATTTATAGTGGAGTGTAGAGTATCGTGATAAAGGTTGTAGTTAATGTTGTACTTGGTGACCAAGTATGAGATCGCTGAAAATTTTAATTGAGCAATATATATCGTAGATGATTGTTATCAATTTTATAAGGAAGGCTTTGATAATTTTTTTCCTTATTATGTCATTACGATATATTGTCAATTTGTTTAAGGAATCTAACATTCAATTACAGAAGAAGGTGGGGAAGGTGTACATAGACATATGATTGTTAAGGTAAGTAAATCATATCTCGTTGTATGATGAATTTTCTATAGCTAAGGTAAAGCAATTGGGAATATCATTAATGTCTTAGTTATTACAATTTAATTTTCCGTGAATTTTGTCTACAAATTCACTGTCCGGAAATTTTTTCTAGATTATTAACAAAAGAATTAATTTTAGCGGGTCATATGAAATTTTGGTCATCGTTTTGTTTTAATGGAAGCCTTATAAATTATGAATTATCAAGTGGCCCATATAAAATTGTAAGAGGTCACAAGAATTAAGAGCATTAATTGCATAAACTTTCCATATTAGTATTTTTGTAGCAATATTCTTTTGTTTACTCAATGCTTTTGTCAAAAAAACATTGTTTTATCACTAAAAAATTTTCATTATTATATATGTTGTAGGTTTTTTCACAGATTACGATCTTACCAATTAGTGAATCTGTAATTTGAGAAAACTCATCAACTATTGTGTGCATCCACATCGTTGGAGCAGTTAAATAATTACTGTAATCCCAGCCCAATTAAATAATTAGGAAATAATGCACTCCTGGTTTGATGAGCTTAACGAGATGATGATGGTGGTGGTGGAGGAATCGAACGTGACGGTTTATTGATCTTGCTCGGTGGTGGTGGTGAAGGAATTAGACGTGATGGTTCATTGATCTTGCTCCTCGGTGGTGGTGGTGAAGGAATCGAACGGGATGGGTCATGGATACGTGACACGTTTTCTCTATCTTTCTAAACTCGATTTGCCCTCTCTTGATCTGTTATTATTATTTTGTTCTGTTTTGCTCTGTTTTTATATTTTAGCTTGCGATCGTTGCTAGACCTTCGATCTAAATAATTGTAACTTGTCTTTTTTTTGCTAGGTGTTTGAGTTTGGTTGAGATGGGTAAAGATAAGATGGAAGATGATCGGGAGTTTGCGACGTCGTCAAACGGTGGCCCTTCTTCTCTACCTCCCAAACTCCTCTCCGCTACCCCCGAAGACCCACATTCATTATTTCTTCATTTTCTACAAAAGAATAACAAAAATTCATGGAATATAATTCACAAATCCCTCTATTTAATGAGAATGTTTATATGATCTTTTTAATGAATAAAATAGTATAGAAACCTAAGCCAATAACATAATAGTTGAATTCATTAACAATACAAGATTTTTTTGTTTTACTTGAATAACATAAAACTTTTAATGACTTGATAAAACTCTTATTCCAATAACACTAGATTTATGAAGATTTTAAATATTTTTTTACAAATCCACGACTAATAACACCAAATTTAAAGAGAATTTTAAAAAGTCTTGATTAAATAGCAACATATTTTACATAACTTTTAAAGTTATTAAAATTATATTTAACTGTCCAACCAATAATCCGTAAGTATCCATTTTTATAAATGTGTCGAAAAAATTAGTCATTTAATTCATTAATCAGCTTAACTTAATATGAGTGGTATGTTTTAGGCCCAACTGCATGAAGGCCTCTTAAATAAGTGGGCCTAGTTTCTATAAACGACCTTCGACTTTTTCAATAAATCAAAATTTTCATTTCAACAAGCTTAGCAAATTGCTATGATTCTCTGAGAAATCATCAGAAGAAATCTTGGAGCAAACAAGTGAGAGCACAATCCCTAGTTTGGGGATGATGTTTCCGCGACTACGATTGACGAAGGTCTTCTTCTCCCTGGTCCTCCCCGGGAAATGGATCGTCTTTGCCGATGGTAGCAGCGGTGGCGGCGCGAGAAACAGCTACTCCGGCGGATTATGGTCGTCGGCAATTGCTCCTTCCAATGTTGGTTTAGCTGTCGCAGTCACCGTCATGGCCGGTCTGGCTGTGACTCTCACCGTCGTCTACTCTCGTAGGTATATATATATATATATACATACCCTAAAGATCTGATTATGTTCTAATCAAATTGTTAACTACTAGTTGCTTAGTTAAGTAAGTAGTCATTTGGTACCCAAAGATTTGATCGGTTCTTGCTTCTTTGTTAACCTCACCAATTTTTTTGCTGATTTGCATTCCTGGAAGCTTCTTCCAACTGTTAGAACATTGAGACTAGATCCCCATGCCTTTAGTTTCGAAAATTGCTCTGTTAGTTGGGTTATCTGTGGTTGAGCTCTTGGTCCAATGTTAGCTGATTCGTATTACCACTACAATGACCTGGTCATATTATGCTATATTCATAGACTCTGATGCGTATAATGATTTTGAGGCTAATGTTTACTTTGAGGTTGTTTGTTGGGTTGTCTTTTGTATGGCATGCTCTCTTGGTCAGTAACGAACAAGCTGATCGATTTTCTAGGAAGTTCCTTAGGGAAAAGTCTGAAACTTCCAAGCTTTATCCGTGTTTCTTCTCTTGCAATTTTATCAGACACACAAGCTTTTGATTGCTGAACATTTTCCTGGCCATATTCTATATTCATAGACTCTGTCTTATTTGTTTCAAGAAAGATTTTTGTTACTAGTTAAGTTGCTCATTTCCTGATCATTCACTTCTTCAGAGGAAGCATTGGATCACCTTGGTCACTGAGGAGAAGAAAGCATGTTCTTCAACCTGAACAGTGGAATGCTTTCTTCACAGAGGAAGGGCGACTCAGTGATGGAGGTGTCAAATTTCTGAAGAAAGTTCGTAGTGGGGTATGTCGCTAAACAAGAATTATGCACTAATGAGTATTGCGGCATTGATAACCTTTTGACACTCTTATTTTAACCAAATTTTCCCATTATGCCTTGATATATTCATTCCTTTTTTTTTTTGTGTTTCAGGGTGTACATCCAAGCATCAGACCAGAAGTTTGGCCGTTTCTCCTTGGAGTGTAAGAATGGCATCTTTGTCACTGTTCCTTGTTTGATGTATACTTTTGTCTTTTGCGGCCACTGTGAGGATTTTCCTGTTCGGCCTTATGTTCATCGTACGCATGCGTGTTCTACTTGTTTAAAGTGTAGATTTTTCTTTGGGTTTGGGTATTGATGTTATTTAGGTTTAAGGTTGAATAAATAGTGCAAGAGTAAAGCATACGTCCTTAACTAGGAGCTGGGGCCTATATGTTTTTCTTCCAAGATTGATTTATAAGATTAGTCCTAGTTATGCCAAACTCGCAAGCTGTTGTTCTACATTCCATTTACTTTGATAATGATCCCTGTGTAAGCTATAAGTACTCACTCTTTATCATCCCGACACACTGTAACCTTTTTCTTCTTACCTCTCACAGGTATGACCTAAACAGCACCAAGGAAGAAAGAGATTCTATTCGACAGCTGAAACAGTACGTTCGCTTATATTATTAAGAGTTTTATGTCTTCTCAACTTTCCACCAATATTACATTTCCCATATTTCTCTTTTCTCTTAGTTGGCCGCTGGTAATGTTTTGATAAAACTAGGGCTAATAAGTAGTAGTTTGGAACTCCAATCAGTTTCTCCTTAGTTAGATTTCGAGTCAGTTTGTAATTAATATTTTATGTATCTGGTAATTATGCAGGACGGAATATGAAAACCTGCGGAGACAGTGTCGCGAGATTCATGAACGCAGTGAAAATGGCTACGACTCAAAGCAGACAGCTCAGAACAGTAATACTGGAGACAGTCAGGTTCTTGATTCCCATGATATTGAGGAAGTCGATAGTTCCACAAGATCCGTCACCGTAGAGGAATCAGAGAAGTTAAATTCCGAATCCATTATGCAGGATGAGAACTGTGAAAAGAGCGATGTCACCGTTGAAGATACTGCTGCTGATGACTCAGACTCAACCAACCCTGAAGAAACCGAGACTTCACCTCTTCTAGCTAACGAAGAAGCAGAAAGCCACAATACTGTTAACCATGAAAAAGACAATTTGTCTCCATCATCAATGCCAAAATCACAGGCTGCAGACGAGAATTTCATCACAACTAATGACTCAGACTCGAGCAACCTTGAAGAAACCGAGACTTCACCTCTTCTAGGTAACGAAGAAGCAGAAAACAAGAATACTGTTAACCAAGAAAAAGACAATCCGTCTCCATCAACAAAGCCAAAATCACAGGCTGCAGACGAGGATTTCATCACAACGTGGCAGAGAATTATCCGCCTGGATGCCGTGAGAGCAAATGACGAATGGGTGCCCTACTCACCGCCTCAAGCTGCTGTGTCTGAGACAAAAGCCCGGGGTATAGCCATACAGGTTGGTCTCAATGACTACGACCACTTGGAACCCTGCCGGATATTCCATGCAGCCCGCCTGGTCGGGATCCTTGAAGCCTACGCTGTCTACGATCCAGAAATCGGTTACTGTCAAGGAATGAGCGACTTATTATCTCCTTTAATCGCAGTGATGGAAGATGACGTCTTAGCATTCTGGTGCTTTGTTGGGTTCATGAGTAAAGCACGGCATAATTTCCGGCTAGACGAGGTTGGAATCAGGCGACAACTCTCAATGGTATCGAAAATCATAAAATTCAAAGACATTCACTTGTACCGACACTTGGAGAACCTTGAAGCAGAAGACTGCTTCTTTGTATACCGTATGGTGGTTGTTCTGTTCAGAAGAGAGCTAACCTTTGAGCAGACACTGTGTCTCTGGGAAGTAATGTGGGCAGATCAAGCTGCGATACGAACTGGGATTGCGAAGGCTACATGGGGGAGGATCAGGTTACGAGCACCACCTACAGAAGATTTGTTGCTTTATGCGATAGCCGCGAGTGTGTTGCAGAGGAGAAAGACGATCATAGAGAAATACAGTGGGATGGATGAGATAATGAAGGAATGTAACAGCATGGCTGGTCATCTTGATGTTTGGAAACTTCTAGACGATGCTCATGACTTAGTCGTCAATCTTCACGACAAGATCTAAGAATTATATATCTCACCCGTGTTCTATCTCTTTTACTTGTTTATTGCCCTCTTTGTTATTGTTACATAAAATGTAATAAAAACAACATGGTCCAAAAACGCTTGAAAATGTCTTCTTCATTATTTGCTAAATCAATTGTAGAATATTATTGTAAGCCATTAAGGAACGAACCTGCTGCCATGAAAAGAAGTATTTGACTTTATTTGGTCTTAGGAGCCTCTAGTTGAGCTAGAGGTATTTACCGTAACAAACAATTCTTCGTTTTTTTTCTTTCCATTTTCCAAAATATATCAGATCTCTTCTTCTTCCCCTCCTCTTGAAGACTTCGATTTATTTTGTAATCAGTCTCGGACTGTAAGATTCTGCAACCTCTGTTAATCATCTTCTCTTATGGCGGATACTGTTGAAGAGCCTCAATTTCAAAATGGAACCGCAACAGGTGAGTCAGAAATCGAACAAAATCCGACTCCGGAACCACAACTCCAAACCGAGCCCAAACTTGCCGGAGAAATTCCGGAAATAGAAACGGATGCAACGACGGAGGAAGTACAATCTGAGGTAACCGATGCGAAGCCGGAGGAATTACAATCTGAGGTAACAGATGCGAAGCCGGAGGAAGTACAATCTGAGGTAACCGATGCAAAGCCGGAGGGAGTACAATCTGAGGTAAAGCCGGAGGAAGTACAATCTGTGATAACCGATGCGAAACCGGAGTTAACCGATGTGGATCTGTCGCCGGGAGGATCCGAGGAGATCCCGATCCGGTCGAAGGAGGCTGATCAGGAGTCTTCTTCTTCTTCTTCTGTTCTCAAGAAAGAAGATGAGGGGAACAAGACCTTTACCATGAGAGAGTTGCTTAGCGAATTGAAAAGCGAGGAAGGAGATGGCACTCCTCACAGTTCCGTTTCTCCCTTTAGGTTTCTTCTCTCTCTCTCTCTCTTTCTCTTTAATTTTCAGCTGATTTGAGTTGATCATGTAGCTACTCTTTGGAATTTGGTTAACTTTGTTTGTACGTTGTCTTGTGATTTTGCTCAGTCGAGAAAGTGCTTCTCAACCAGCTGAGAACAATCCTGCAATGGATCTGATTAACAGGATCCAAGTTAACGACGAAGAGGGCCGATCTCGCCAGCGTGTTCTTGCATTTGCTGCCCGCAAGTATGTTTTCCCTTTCCATCTCCTGGTTAAGTTTAGACAAGAATTGCAATCATGGAAGTTTTTGCTTTGTTTCAAAGTTAGTCGGTTGACCACTGAGTTAGATTATAGATACAGAGATTTAGTAAAATAGTTTCATTGTTGCGCATTGGAAAGCTTGATATTTTATGTTTGTGCTGTTTTGGGAGCTAAAGTTATAAGCTGCAACTTTGTAGGTATGCTAGTGCGATAGAGAGAAATCCAGATGATCATGATGCATTATACAACTGGGCACTTATTCTCCAGGTTTGCTTTCTTTTTGTTTAGAGTAGTATTTAGCAGTTCTCTCTTTCAATCCCTTTCTTGATCTCTTATTCTCTCTTATATGTGATTGGCTTTCGTTGGACATATTCATATGGAAGTAATTAAAGAGCTGAATTAGATTTGTTCTAGAATTTGCTTGCAAGTGTTGAAGGAAACAATCGAGAGATAGCTGAAACATACATTTAAAATTCATAAACACTGGGCATGAGATATAAGCATGTCTGTAAGAGCTTAGAAGTGTCAGTCTTCGGGGAAAACCAGAACTTCTTTCGTGCATATGCTATTACTGGGAATGATACTGAATTCATTACTTGTCATATATCTCCACAGGAAAGTGCTGATAATGTCAGCCCAGATTCTGTTTCACCTTCCAAAGATGATTTGCTTGAGGAAGCTTGTAAGAAGTACGATGAGGCAACCCGTCTCTGCCCGACGCTTTATGATGTATGTATGAATAGAAACTAGATCTGTTTCTGGTTGATGTAACTGCAAATTCAATATAATAATTTTCACAATCATAACCAACATAGTTGTTATCTTCCGTGCATAAATGGCTTCACCTGGGCTATTGCATCTTTGACAGGCTTACTACAACTGGGCTATTGCAATCTCTGATAGGGCAAAGATGCGTGGTCGCACAAAGGAGGCTGAAGAATTATGGGAACAGGTAAGTAATATTGCATATGATATCAGGACTGACATGACCTTATCCCGCTAATTGTGAAACGTAAATTTACTGTAGTTTGATCTCAACTTCTAATACTAAAGAAGTGTTTGTTTGGCATTCTGATTCCAGGCAACTAATAATTATGAAAAAGCTGTCCAGCTAAATTGGAACAGTTCCCAGGTATTGTCCTTCATCCACTTCATCTGATGTTCAAACTTCATGTACCGTCTTGTTTAAACCAAAATTTTGTCAACTATATTATGTCCTTTTTAAGCATGTGTCATCAATTGGCTAGTTCAATATTTTTCGTCTTTTGATTATCTGAGATATGATTTAAACTATCAATTTCTGCAGGCATTAAACAACTGGGGACTGGCGCTGCAGGTAACTGAGTGTCATTTGATTATCTCCATGATTTGCTGTGATATATAAAGATGTGCCAATTTCAGAACAAAAAAAAACTATGATGCTAAGAAATTAGGAATATTCCCTGGGTTTTTTCATTAGGAACTCAGTCAAATTGTTCCAGCTAGGGAGAAGGAAACGGTTGTTCGAACTGCCATTAGCAAGGTGCTTATTCGACTTTTGAACTAATGTGAACTTTCGACTGACATACATGATTGATTTCTTATTCTCCTTTAAACTTGTTTTACCATACAGTTTCGGGCAGCAATCAGGTTGCAATTTGATTTCCATCGAGCCATATACAACCTTGGAACTGTTCTTGTAAGTTCTGCTTGAATTTTTTTTTGACAAAACTCTTACACGCAGGTTATGATTTGATTTCAGTCCAGTTAATTGACCACTCCGTATAACACATTTACAGTATGGATTAGCAGAAGACACACTTAGAACTGGGGGTTCGGGAAACGGCAAAGACATGCCTCCTGGTGAGTTATACAGCCAATCTGCCATCTACATTGCTGCAGCTCATTCGTTGAAGCCAAGTTACTCAGTAAGCCTTATCTTCATTTTGTGGTGGAATCAAAGATGATTGAGTCATATTTCTATAACATAAGATTTCGTGCCAGACTTAGATTCATCTCTTCAACTTCTTTGGGTTAGGCTGATTCTTTTACTGGTCCAGGTTTACAGCAGCGCTTTGAGGCTTGTTCGCTCCATGGTACATCCCAACTTCCACACAAAATCAAGTTGATTTTTATTTGTGGAAATGACTCGAAATAAATTGAATTGATGTTGACAGCTACCTCTACCACATCTAAAAGTTGGATATCTAACCGCACCACCCGTGGGCAACTCACTTGCTCCTCACAGTGATTGGCAACGCACGGAGTTTGAACTCAATCATGAGAGGCTTCTACAGGTATACTCTCAGTTTGAGTATCCTTAGAAGTATCTACAGAGATTCGAAAGATGGTGAATAATGTTTCTATAGAGATTCAAAGTCGTTACATAACCCGGTGTCGTGTAGGTACTGAAACCTGAACCAAGAGAAATGGGACGAAACCTGTCAGGAAAATCAGAAACAATGAGCACAAACGTGGAGAAGAAGACAGTAAAAGTGAATATAACAGAGATTGTGTCGGTGACGCCTTGTGCTGATCTCACTCTACCTCCTGGTGCTGGTCTCTGCATTGATACCATTCATGGCCCAGTCTTCTTGGTAAGCCTCCAAAATCCCGATTTTTGGTTTAGGAAATATTGGAACCGGGGATCGTTTGGATTGTTGTTAGTTGTGCTGTGGTGAACCAAATGAAACAATTGAATTGGATAACAGGTTGCAGATTCATGGGAGTCATTAGATGGATGGCTGGATGCGATTCGTTTGGTTTACACAATTTACGCGAGAGGGAAGAGTGATGTTTTAGCCGGTATTATCACCGGTTAACAAAACCTCAAACCTTTGTTCTTAATTATTTTGCTATTTCATTGTTAGTCTTGTGATGTATGATCTTAGCGAAATTATTTTTGTTGCAAAGAATTCTCATTTTCAAACATAATTTTTCTTTTTCTCTTTTTGGAAATTACAGTGGGATTAAGGTGTTTCTTTTCTTTCTGCGTCTCAAAATTTCCAAAAGATATTCGATAATGTAAGTATTGGGTTAATGAGCCCATAAGTGTGTAGGCTTTAACGGCCCATTAAAATTCCGCCTCTTCTCTCACTCTCTCGCATATCGCTGTCACTTTCCTAAGGATCCACCGAGCTCGAAAAGCTCAAAAACAATGGCGTCTCTGTCGTGTCTCTCGATTTGCGGACTTTCATCCTCCGCCTCTCCCCACACCAAGCCTCGGCTACTTTCCTCTTCTTCTCCGTCGCCGCGCCCTACTCTAGCCTATCCCTTACAAAACCCTAACAAGGTGATCGTTCATAGCCACCAAATCTCCTCCTAGAATGATTCTCTCGAGATATCTCAATTCCTTTCTTTACTTGTCAGCTATGTAGGAAGGTAATTTGCAAAGCGGAGTTTTCACAGGACGCACCACTAGTAACCGCCATTGGTGCTTGTATCCTCAGTTCATTTGTTTTTCCTGTGGCGAAACGAGTCAACGATGAGGAAGAAGAAGAAGAAGAGAACTCAGCGATTGTTTCAACTGATTTGAGATTAGCTGCTATGGGAATCATCAGCTTCATCCCTTACTTCAATTGGCTGGTTTGTTTTCGTTTCTCTAAAATTCCTATTTTAAAAAATCTGCATTCTAATCAAAACTCTAAACAAATTCGATTTTCTTTTTTGGTGAAATGGAGAACAGAGTTGGGTCTTTGCTTGGCTTGACACTGGGAAATCTCGTTATGCTGTATATGCTCTTGTTTATCTTCTTCCTTATTTTAGGTAATCATCTCTTTGTTTCACAACAACACACTTATGATCTCAACTGTTTTTACATTTTGTTACATTGTTGTTCTTATGACATCTTCAAGAATCCAAATTGTTTCGTATTTATGTGACTTCGGTCATCTGGTTGTATTCAAATGTTTGCAGTTCGAATCTGTCAATTTCTCCAGAAGATAGCTGGTTACCAATTACAAGCATTGTCTTGGGCATTATTCATGTTCAGGTTCTGATTATTATGTCTTTTTTTTCAAATCAAGCTCTTTGGTTGCAACAACATACTTTGGTGTTGTTAATCGTGTATCCTCCTTGTTTTTTTTTTTTGGGTGGGTAGCTTGAAGCAAGCATTGCAAATGGTGATGTTGAGACACTTCGATTCTTCAGAAACACATCTGAAGACATTTCATCTAAGAAAAGAATCCATTTTGACAAACATTCCAAGGTAACTTTACTGTCTTTTATTACAAAGAGAAAGTCTTTCAAATCCAATGTATGATTGGAGTTTTGATTTGTCTTTTATGTTTTTTTTTTTTTTTTTTTGCATTGTAGGGTAAAAATAGTGACGATGAAAATTAAGAAAAACCCCGAAAAAGACACAAAGAGAATAAATGAATATTTGTAACAGACCTTTGTAGCTATTAGCTTTGTTAATTTAATATTCCTCTATATCCGAATTTTTAATTTGATATAGCCGAAAACAAAATCTATTTTTTTTTCCACATTTGAAGTTTTCCGTATTAACCTGTATTTGAATTTGATGACTTTGTAAAAATTAAAATTTGGTAACATGAAATGCAAATTAAAAACAAAAAACAGAAAACAAAAGAAACTTCAGAGGCCCATGGGCCTATACTATTAAGCATCGTATAAAAAGGTGGAAGAGGCCCATTTGACATTGTATCAGATTTCGTGAGATGTTTCCGGTAACGAAAGGTTTAATCAGAAACTTGTCCTTGTTCCAACTTCGTCTTCCTCCTCTCGTAGCAGCAATGGCTCCTTCAAGCGTCGTTAGGGTTTACTCTACCGCTACTTCTCCTTCTCCTTCTCCTTCAGAGCTTTCCGTCAAGAAAGTTGGTACTCATAATGGTAGCTTTCACTGCGACGAAGCTCTCGGCTGCTTCATGATTCGCCTCGTCGATAAATTCTCCGGCGCTGATATCGTCCGTTCTCGTGACCCTAAGGTAACACAAAAACAATCCTCAGACTGTTTAGGAAATGAGTCATTGATTAGTTGCTAGAAATTGCCTGCTTCAAATTTTGGAATTAGGGTTTTTTTTTTAATGGTCATTTGTGAGGTGGTGGTGAATATGATTCTCGTTTTTGGTATGTAGATATTGGCAGAACTCGATGCAGTGCTTGATGTTGGAGGTGTTTATGATCCGGAGCATGACCGTTATGATCATCACCAGAAAGGTTTTGAAGAAGTGTTTGGACATGGCTTCAACACTAAGCTCAGTAGTGCTGGTCTTGTTTACAAGGTTATAAAACCATCATGGTGTCTGTTTGCTGTAATTCTCACTAAGATTTTTAATTTCCGACTGTTGTTGTTGGTTATACTTCAGCATTTTGGTAAGGAGATCATAGCTAAGGAGCTTAATGTTGATCAAGACCACCCTGATGTTCTTCGGTTGTTTTTAGCTGTCTACAAGAGCTTCATGGAGGTGATTGCAGATTTTCTATTTTTAACTCAAATTTTAGTTTCCTTTTATCATTGTTGGCTTGCTCGAAGTGCATTATTATTAGTTATTCTTGATATGGATATCAATTCTTGTTTGTTTTGATGACGTTATGTTGCTTAATATTGACAGGCAATTGATGCTGTGGACAATGGAATAAATCGGTATGATACAGATCAGCCTCCAAGATATGTGAACAACACACATCTCTCCCCAAGGGTTGGAAGATTAAATCTGGATTGGATAGACCCTGACCAGTCACAAGAGAAGGAGAATGAAGCTTTCCAGCGTGCAATGGCTCTTGCTGGAAAAGAGTTCCTCGAAGTAAGTTCACTTTTATATAACACTATATGTGCTTATTAGTTTTCTCTATGTCCATTGCAATGTTAGTTTCCTAGAGACATAACATGTTTCATAAACAAATATAAAGCTTGTGGTGGCTTCTTTTACATTGTGTTGTAGAGTGTCCAGTTTCATGCAAGATCATGGTTACCGGCTCGATCAATTGTGATGCAGTGTCTTGAAGAAAGATTCAAGACTGACCCCAGTGGTGAGATCATGATATTGAATAAATTCTGCCCTGTAAGTGTTTCAATACCTCCATTCCTCTTATCGATGCCAGTACTATTTGAAGTCTTAAGATTATAACTCTGGTTCTTTTGTGAGCAGTGGAAGCTTCATTTGTTCGAACTTGAGCAAGAAATGAAGATTGAGCCTCTCATCAAATACGTCATCTACCAGGTACACCAACCTTTTAAGATAGCACCTGTCGTTATATAATATATCTCTAAAACTGGTTTGAAATGTGAACAAAAAAAAAAACACAGGATGAGCGAGCAAAGCAGTGGAGAGTTCAAGCAGTGGCGGTTGCACCAGACAGGTTTGAGAACCGAAAGCCTCTCCCTGAGAAATGGAGAGGCCTTAGGGATGAAGAACTCTCTAAAGCTGCTGAGATTCCCGGTTGTGTCTTTGTCCACATGAGTGGCTTTATCGGCGGAAACCAATCCTATGACGGTGCTCTATCCATGGCTCGAACCGCCCTCACTCTCTGACTCAGCATCACATAATCATTTTGCCCATTAAACCATTGAGAGAGGAAGAGAGAGGATTTTGTATACAATCTCTGTGATCATTGAGTTAGCTGAGAAACCATTGAATGATTTTTCTTTGAATGGAATCATATTTTCAAAAATCAAAACGTTTGTGATTTATTTTCTTCAAGGTTTATAGAATTTTTAATTATTAAGTTTGGTCAAAAAAGCATTTGAATAGTTAAGTTTCATAATCTATCTATATATAATAGCAAATCTACTTTTTGTGTTAACTTTTAATCCAACATATGATATTAATTCCCATTTAATCCAACGGTTTAAAATTATTAATCGTGTCTTTTTGTCGTACTCCCATCTTTTAAAAATCACACCTTTTAGTTTTTGCATCTTTTTGTTGTACCTCCTGGTTTCAAAAATCACATCCATTAATTTTTACACCTTTTTATTTCACACATCTATGTGTTACACCTCTTTGTTGTACCCCCATGTTTCACATATATTAATTTTTACACCTTTACATTTCACACATCTATGTCTTACACCTCTTTATTTATTATATATAAACTTTTCTTGACTACATAAACAAGTTTCGAAAAATTGTTTTCTGAGTACTAAATAAGGTCAACTTTAATCTAACGGATGAGATTGTTTCTATTATCTCATATAATGGTTTAAAATTATTAATGATCCCAATAGTTGCAAGTTTTTTTTCTTCCAATAATCGTGTTTCTTCGTTGTACCCCCATCTTTTAAAAACCGCACCAATTAAACCCTTTGTTAATGATCTCAAAAATTGCAATGTTTCGGTCCAACAATTGTGTTTCGGTCCAACAATTGTGTTTCTTCGTTGCACCCCCAACTTTTCATGTTGGCACCCGTTAGTTTTCACACCCTTTTGTTTTACACCTGTTTGTTTATATAAAGTTGCAATGTTTTGATCCAACAATTGTGTTTCTTCGTCGTACCCCTAGCTTTCAATGGTTTCACTTGTTAGTTTTCACACCTTTTTGTTTCACACCTCTATGTTTTCACACTCTTTGTTTTTATATATTTACAGATTACAGATTTTTATGGACTTTGAAAAGAGTTTTTGTTCTTTGAGTATTATTAATGATCTCACCATTTGTTAATGATCTCAAAGTTGCAAAGCTTTGGTCCAACAATTGTGTTTCTTCGTTGCACCTCCAACTTTCCATGTTGGCACCGTTAGTTTTCACACCCTTTTGTTTTACACCTTTTTGTTTATATAAAGTTGCAATGTTTTGATCTAACAATTGTGTTTCTTCGTTGTACCCCTAGCTTTCAATGGTTGCACTTGTTAGTTTTCACACCTTTTTGTTTCACACTTCTTTGTTTTCACACTCTTTGTTTTTATATATATACAAATTTTTATGAACTTTGAAAAGAGTTTTTCATATTTTTGCATCTCTTCATCGTACCCCCATCTTTCAAATATCGCACCTATTAATTTTTTCACATTTTTTTCACACCTCTATGTTTTACACTTTTATATTTTACACCTCTTGTTATTTAGTATTATTAATGATCTCACCCTTTGTTAATGATCTCAAACTTGCAAAGTTTTGGTCCAACAATTGTGTTTCTTCGTTGCTGGGGTTGGTCCAACAATTGTGTTTCTTCGTTGCACCCCCAGCTGTTTGTTTATATAAAGTTGCAGTGTTTTGATCCAACAATTGTGTTTCTTCGTCGTACCCCTTGATTTCAATGTTTGCAATTGTTAGTTTTTGCATCTTTTTGTTTCACACCTTTTTGTTTCACACGTCTCTATTTTCATATTTTTGCATCTTTTCGTCGTAACTCCATCTTCAAAAATCTCACCTATTAATTTTTTGTACATTTTTTTCACCCTTCTATGTTTTACACCTTTAGATTTTACACATCTTTGTTTGTTATATATAAACTTTTATGGAATACAAAAACAAGTTTCGAATTTATTGTTTTCTAAGTATTTTTAAACTTACAAGTTAATAAATAAAATCATAGATTTATATGTTTATATATTATAGCAAACTCACTTTTAGGAGTCAATTTAAATATAACGGATGAGATTATTTTTATTATCTCATCTAACTATTTAGATTTGTTAATGATCTTAAAAGTTGCAATATTTTGATCCAACAATTGTGTTTCTTCGTCGTACTCCCTGCTTTCAATATTCACATTTGTTAGTTTTCGCACATTTTTGTTTCACACCTCTTTGTTTATATATATTTTCTTTTATGGACCTTGAAAAGAATTTTTGTTATTTGACTATTGTTTAATACCTCCAAATTTAAAAATTCTGAGTATTATCTTCTTTCAATTTATTAATCAACATTAATTCACTCATCGTTGTTAAAAAATTTGGATTGTTTTATTTATTGATTCATTCATCTAACTTTTGTGTGGTGTCGTTTTCCATCTAATTGTATTGATCATCTCTTTCAAGTATTAATTTAGGTAATTAATGGTGATTTCTAATTTTTCATAGATTTATCTTTTTAGTCAATTTGGTTGGTTGCAGTTGCAGCTATGAGCTTTTTCTCCCTGATTCTCTTATTATTTTTTATAAATTTTGATAGAATAATAATTCAAATTTTATTCTATGTGAATATCTTTTAAAATTGATTATATGAGTTTGATTTAATAAACCTAAATTTATACACCTTTAATATTATTCTTTTATTGTCACTGAATCGATTTTTCATTTTTATATATATAATAAATTTTTTATTTAACTAATTTAGTTAATTCATTTTAGTCATTATTTATAACTTTTATTTTATACATTTAAAAAATTTATCAAAACATTTTTACTAATAATGTTAATCATTTCAACTTTTCAGCACGGCCAACATCCTAGTTTGTATAAAAGAAAACTGTGTGACAAAAAAAAAAAAAGTATAAAAGAAAACATTATTTGACGACCAAAGAAGAAGAAAATCAGTTTATAATTTGAACCAAAAAAAAAAAAAGGACATATCGTCGAACAGGTTGAGGGCAATACACAATCTCTTTGATGGGAGATATTTCACTTTTTATTCTTCTCTCTTAATTTCACTTTCAGATAGTTCCGAGATCGAGATTGTTTAGCTGCGTCACTAAAGAAGAATCTATGGCGATCTCAGGCGAAGGAGACAAAGAAGAAGCTGTAACTCCAATCCCAGATGGTAACAAGTTCGTATACCAAATCCTCAATGGTCCAAACGAACAATGTTTTGATAATTTCCGAATGGATAAGCCTGTCTTCTATAAGCTCTGTGATCTCTTTCAAACCAGAGGCTTATTGCGTCACACTAACCGTATCAAGATCGAGGAACAGTTAGCTATCTTTCTGTTCATCATTGGTCATAATCTTCGAACTCGAGCTGTTCAAGAACTCTTCTGTTACTCTGGTGAAACCATCAGCCGCCATTTCAACAATGTTTTGAATGCAGTTATTGCAATCTCTGCTGATTTGTTTCAATCTAGTCCGGATTCGGATTCTGATACCACCCTAGAGGATGATGATGATCCTAGATTCTATCCTTATTTCAAAGACTGTGTTGGTGTTGTTGATAGCTTTCATATACCTGTTATGGTTGGAGTCGACGAGCAAGGTCCGTTTCGGAACAGCAATGGACTTCTTACTCAGAACGTTCTTGCAGCTTCTTCCTTCGATCTTAGGTTCCGTTACGTGTTAGCTGGTTGGGAAGGTTCAGCTTCTGATCAACAAGTTCTCAATGCAGCTTTGACTCGCCGTAACAAGTTACAAGTCCCTCAAGGCAAATACTACATTGTAGATCACAAGTACCCGAATCTTCCTGGCTTTATCGCCCCGTATCACCGTGTTTCAACCAACTCTGGTGAAGAAGAAGCAAAGGAAATGTTCAATGAGCGACACAAGTTGTTGCATCGAGCTATTCGCCGGACTTTTGGAGCTTTGAAAGAACGGTTTCCGATTCTGACATCAGCTCCACCGTATCCTCTGCAAACACAAGTGAAGCTGGTGATTGTGGCTTGTGCATTGCACAACTACATCCGCTTGGAGAAACCAGATGATGTAGTGTTTAGAATGTTTGAACAAGAGACTATGCCGGAAGCATTAGAAGAGGACCATGATGAGATAGAGGGGCGGGAACATGGGTTTCGACCAGACGAAGTTGGTGACAGTTTAAGGCTAAGAGATGAGATCGCATCTAACCTCTGGAACAATTATGTGCAAAATCTGTCTACCTTCTAAGCTTTAGCTTCTTTAACAGTTTTATATATATATATATATATATATATATATATATATTTCTTTTTTTTGTTAGAAAAATTCATTACTATTTTTTGTTGGTTAAGTAAAACAAATTCTTTACATCAAATCAAATATATCCAAACACCAAATGTAAAGTAACACCAATCTCAGGGGAAGGGAAGACCAAAAGAAGAGTATATATCAAAATCAGGAGATGATCACAGCTTTTTGCTTTTTCGTAATCCATTTCCGCTTTGCGTTCTCTATAGCATCCTCTTTCAGTTTCAGTAGATCTTGGAAGGACTGGTTAAACTGTGACTCGATCAAGTTCAGTTCTGTCTTGAGGTCTTCTGGGTAATCATTGTCTGAAATGGAAAGATTGTAGATGGTTGACATCATTGAGCAAGAATCCAGAAACGAGTTCATCGACTCTGCATCTCGACCAGCCTCCATGGCAGCGTTTGCGTTGTTTGAAGAGAAGGGTAAGTAATAGTCTGCGGATATGTCTGACTTCATTGATTGTCCTGCAGCTTCTTCATCTTTCGAGTTCACAGTTTGCTGATTTGCTGCTTCATGATCGTCATGGGCTACATGTGGAGCATTTTTATTATGATGTGACGAGGTTCGGTCCGAGTTAAGTTGCATCATCAAGTCATCAATCATATCAGCTATCACAACAACTTCTTCGCTTGTTAGATGCAGCTCCTCAACCATTTCCTCAGCGATTGCCGTAGCTGTGTCAGAATGCAGATAGAATGCAAAGTGTACGATTCTACATTTACCTGTATTAGGACAGTCAATTGATTTAGCAAATGAAAACTGTGAGAAGACTGAGTTTGGATATTGTTATAGAAAACGAACCAGATGAGCCAGCAATACGCAGAAGCATTGCTGCTGTGACATCATCACTCCTCTCTCCTCTCAACCTGAATTCTTTATCCTCTGCAAACCTCTGAAGTTCAATGGTTTGGCACCATGAGTAGTCTTCATTACTTTTACGAGAGGAGCCACTGGAGACACTTCTATTCTCGTTATGATCCACATCCATGGGAAGATGTTCATGCTGTGGTGGTCTCACAGGTTTAGATGCTGTGCTTGATGAAGCAAGAAGAGCAGAGTCCTTGCACCCATCTCTTGCAAGAAACGGGTCCTTCGAGAGATCTAGAGCAGTTGGTCTTGAAGAGGCAGGAAGAAGACATTTCTCTATGAATTGCCTAACTTGAGGATCATTAACTTTGTTGAGAGATTGAGGCTTTATACCCTGCAAATGAAAAGTTTCAAAGGGGAGCCTAGCTTCAACAAATAATTGTGATGGAAAGTCAAGATCGTGGAAGACTTACCGAGGTGACCTTTTTATAAATTTGAGCCTGGTTTCTGCACTCGTTGTATGGATATTCACAGGTTACCATCTCCAACATACACATGCCAAAAGAATAGATGTCCACAAGCTCATTGTATTCCTCTTCATACAGCTCAGGCGCCATGAATTCAGGAGTACCTGAATACGCTCAAAAAAATTCAGCTACAGTAGAATTTCGAGGGTCTAGGAAGGAAGATGTTTGTTATGGTGTATTACCTATCACACTTCGTGCAGTGGGTTGCTGCAGAACAGTTGCGAGTCCGAGATCTCCAATTTTGACCTCTCCAGTATTTCCATTGACAAATATATTGTCACACTTAAGATCCCGGTGAATAACAGGAGGAGTCTGAGAATGCAAATAGTTCAAGCCTTTGAGAATCTGCCTGGCCCAGTTCTTGATGGCCTTGGGATCGACCTTCCTATGCTTCTTACGGAATCTTCGCGCATCGGAAAGAAATAGTGTCAAACCCATGTGATGAGAAGAAAACAAAAACGAAGGATCATATAACAGAAGAGAAGTGAGGAGGAGATAGATACTTACAGCCTGAGACTACCAGAGGTGAAAAGCTCAGTGATCATGTTAATAGTCTTGTTCTTTTCGTCAACCCAAGAGTAAAAGAGTTTGATGATGTTTTCATGTTTTAGAGCTTTTAGTAGATGAACTTCAGAATAGAGCCTTTCAAGTTGACCAGGCATCTGCATTACATCCTCAATGCTAACTAGATTCCAAGCAACTTCAATCCCGTCTATTTCGTCAAACGCCTTATATCTGATTTATACCAGAGAGTTAACAAAGAGATGAGAACAATTTTGCTTGCAACTAAAACCTAAAAGCATAGGGTGTAGGATCCATACACAGTCTTGAAAGCTCCTCTCCCCAGGACATCATCATACTGAAGAACGGAAAAGAAAAAAACGAATCGATCAATCACTCTTTTGTTTTCCACTACTATATAATATACAAAAACAACAATGCAACACGATCTTAAGCTAAGAATGTTCCAAATGCATGTGTAACATTACATAAATTAAAGGAAACAATATACAAAACACACATTGCTATCATCACCGTGTAAGATCAAAGTAACAGCTCTCATTAGATAGAGCCACAAAGAGAAGTCATTCAAACTAGGTCAAAATGTTCTGACCATTTTCCTCAAAATTTTCAAAGATTAAAAAACTCAACAAAATGAGATTGAATGCAAAATTTCATAGAGAATGAGAGAGGATAAAAAAAAAAAAAAGTGAGTGTACCCTGATGTAACGGCCAGAAGGATCTTTCTCGGCGAAATCAGCCTCTTCCATGGACGATATCTGACCTAAAAATCCAGAACCAGAAGCCATATATGTGTATGCACAAACAAACAAAACAAACCAATCGAGAGCGGAGGAGGATTCGAGGTGAAAAATTACAATTGAAAGGAAGCAAAAGAAAAAAAAAAAAAAAAAGGATCGAGGAAGGGAGAGATTATTATTATTACAGTAAGGACAAGAAAAATGGGCTATAAGAAATGGACGGAGAAGACGGAGATGATGATACAATCGGAGAAAGCCTCATGAGCGAAGCAATACGAATCGATTGAAGAAGATCGGAAACGGAGTTTAGCGGCGGAAGGAATCATCCCCATCATTTCTCCGATTTGTCGATCTCTCTCTCTCCCCCCCCCCCCTCCGTCGTGATTATCCGTCTCTGTCTCTTTTATCAGACCAAATAATCCTTCTTCCATTGATGATGATGATCCTCCATGATTTTTGCAAGAATCTAGAGAGAGAGAGAGAGTAGTATTATTATTATTATTATTGCGATGAGATCGATTGAGAAATCAACAAGGATGATGAAGAAGCAGAGGAAGAAGGATGACGATGATGAAATCGAAAGGGAATAATAAAAAAAAAAAAAAAAAAAGGGGTGAGGCGGCCACCAAATAAATCGGGAAAGTCAAATTATATGTCTTTATCGAACCAATAACGCTCTCTCTTCTCTTCTATTTTCATTTATTTCAGGCCTTTTTATATCATTATGGAGTAGTACTAATTTCTTATAGTATATTAAATAAATTTGTTAATCGTTTTTTTTATTTTTCTTTTCTTTCTAAATCATCTGAAATATGTTATTATTGTAAAGATTGTTTGTTTTTGTCAATTAAAATAAGGACATTAGAGAATTTTAAAATTTCTGGATCATTACCATATACCATCGATAATGTACTTTACTACTTTTATTAAGGTTTTTAAATTATTATTAATCGGATAATAGATATAACTATAATTCAAATTTAATAAATCTTGAATGGTAGAACATTAATACAAGATCTACATCATTTTGTCGTTGAATAATATATTTTTGTGTCATCCTCTGCCTCCTTTATTAGGTTCACTTGTTTCCTTCGTAGCGTGATTGCAAGATCAGCAGTTTGAGCTGGACTCGCGAGGTGATCTTTATCAAGCACTATGTTTTCACTAGTGGTGTTTCGGGGAGCAGTTTCTATTGCACCTGCTAGGATACTTGTAGCTGTGTTCTCCATTAGGTTATTATTTTTTTCATGGTTTAGTCTAATGTCTTTTCGCTGCAATGGATTGCGCAGGAAACATTTATGCCGAAACTGCATGGAACAAACTATTATCCAGATCTCACCTACTTTTTGTTAAGATAAGCGTCCAGAATAGAATTTGGATAATAGCTTGTTCCTTAGAGCCTCGCTTAAAAGTGCTTAGGAAGACTACCAAAAGCAGTATTGAAGAAGAGTAGTGATATGTGCTTTGGTGAGTTTCATTCTTTATTTGTCTTCCTCCATGTTGTTTACCATAATGTGGGTAAATACCATTAGATAAGACACTTATCTAGATAATAACTTGTTTCATAGAAATTTGGTAGAAGTGCTTAAGAGAGTTTAACTCTATATATGGACTAATCCACATTATTACTAAACACATATCCCAAAACTTTTAAACTCTTTAAGATCATTAACATATACTCTCTCGATTTCTCGTACTGGGTTTAGATTTCGACAGCGGATGGCTGTTCGGTTTCAAAATCTTGAGAGATATGGTCATTTATGTTCAGATCCGGCTCCAAGTGGGGGATCTGCGGGTTTATGGGTTGTGCGATTAAGGGCTGAGAGAGTTTTTCGACGATTCTCATGGTCATATGGTTGGATTTGCGGCCAAGGTTGGTTGTTTTTGGATTTTCCTTTTCTGGCTGTTTGGAATGATACGAATCTTGAATTAATTCTGGGTGTTTATGTCTTCATTTAGATTGAGGATAGGATTTCGGGTTTTGAGGATACGATTTCCAAGCCAGTGGGTAATGGGATCTTCTTTCTCTGTTTGTGGTCATCGATGGGAATGAGAATTTTTGCTCATTTACAGTCTTGGATTCGTTTGGTAATTAAGAGGATATGGTGTTTGATCTTGCAACGATTGGTGATTTTATTTGATAGTCATATATCTAGCTGGGAACGAGGAAGATTGTTTTACAGCATTATCCCACTACCTTTTACTTGCTTCTGGGTTTGTTGGTTCACCACTGTCGGAGCTGTCCTTTTTGAGTTTCACTGGTTCCTTCTGTCAACGGTTCTGCGCAAACTCATGGCTCAGTTGGCTCTAAACAAAGGCAAGGCGGCTTTGGTGCGTACTGAGGTTGTCAAGATTTCTAGTACAGTTTTGGCTCAGCGAATTCAACAATTCTCTCTTACTCTGATAGGGAGGTTAATGAATCCAGCAGTTTAGAGGATGGAGTCCTTGATTGCTAATCTGCCTAAGATTTGGAAGCTCGAAGATAAATTCTTGGGAGCAGACTTGGGGCAGGACACATTTCAGTTCAATTTTGAGGACGAAACGGATTTTCAGGAGGTCTTGCTCAATGGTCCTTATCATTTTGATGGTTGGATGATCTCATTGGTAAGATGGGAACCTATAGTTTCTGATTCTTATCCCTCGGCAATCAGCTTCTGGGTGAAGGTGGGTGGTATCCCTATGCATTTGTGGGAGCTAGCGACTTTAGAAGCTATTGGGAAGAAGCTTGGTAGGATCAAGGAGTTGGATGAGGATACGGGTAGCATCTATGTCACAGTGAACGGTTTCAACCCATTGCTCTTCCACATGGTGGTTCCGTTTGATACAGGTGATGAAGTGGTGGTCTCTATTGACTATGAGAAGCTTTCTGGATATTATAAGCACTGCTTTCGTCTTACACATGATGTGTTGGTCTGTCCGGTGCTGAAAAAGGCTCAAGCTGATCATGTGGATAACAGGGGTGGACAGCGACAGCAGGGCATGATCAAACAAGGCTCTGTACACAAAGATGGTGGATGGGAGAAGCCACAGAAGCATGTGAAACGGGCTTTGGATTTCCAACCTGAGCAGTCCAATGAGAGGAGACAACCGCAGTTTCGGGGTGGTGCCTCGAGTTCTTCTGGTTTTCCTCTCCAAGTGCGTAATCAGGGACATGTTTGGGGACAAAAGGAGAGATTTCATAGTGGTGGTTCAGGAACTAATCTGGGGAGCGATCATGCTGGTTCTCAGGGGTTTAGAGGTGAGGTGGTGGATCACTCGGCTAGCGTTTTCCATCAGAGAAAGGACATACGACCAGTGTGGCCAAAGCCACTATATAAGCCCAAACAGGCTTCTGGTGCGAAAGAACTCCAACGACCAGTTCATGTTAGTGGTTCTTCTGATATGGTCGAAGATACCTCCGTAGAGGTTTCAGTTGAGAATGGTGCAGATGAGGGGGATGAGGATCTTCAGGATCAGGGTTTTAATGAGAGCTCAGATGATTTGCTTGAGGATGGGGAGTTTGATAATGACACTAATCCTGAGGCTCCACGGACAGAGTCGGATTTCTTGCTTGCGGAAGGTACTGAAACGGGTCTTGAGGTGGAGGACAATCCTATCCAAGGTACTCATGTTACTGATTCTCTATCTGTGAGTATGATCAATATTAATTCTACTATGGCTTCAGTTTCTTTGGGAAAGCAGGACAGGGTTAAACCCAAGGCGGGTAGTTCTCAGACTAGAAAAGGGATTTTCACATCGACGAAGAATACTTTACCTCTGGCTTCACCTGGAAAACGTCTTATGGCTAAAGTTTTATCTCTAGAATCTGTAGGTAAGGGCACAAAACAGGCAGGGGTGGGAAAGCAAGGTCAAAAAACAAAAGATGGCAACTCTGTGGGTGGCGGAGGTCGGCCTGTTAAGAAAGGGACGGTGGCTCTCCCGAAGCCACCGGCTCAAACATGAAGGTCCTAAGCTGGAACTGTCAGGACATTGGGGCTGATCTGACAGAGAATTACTTGGGTGATTTGTGGAGGAAGCATAGACCAGAACTTTTATTTTTATCAGAGACAAAGAAATGTTTTTCTTATTTACAGAAATTTCAAAATAAGTTTGGCTATAATAAATTGTTTACTGTTGAACCCCGCGGGGCTAGTGGTGGTTTAGCATTGTTTTTTAAGAATGAATTAAATCTTTCTGTTCTGTTTGAGAATGATCGTCTTATTGATACACAAGTTTCAATTGGGCAACACACTGTATTTATGTCTTTGTTTATGGGGATCCGGTCCCCCAGCACCGTGACAAAGTTTGGGATACATTAACGGATATTGGTTCATTTCGCATTGATCCTTGGTTCATAATCGGAGATTTTAATGAATTAGTTGGGAATCATGAAAAGCAAGGGGGTGCCTTGCGTCCAGCTTCTTCTTTTAAGCCATTTATTTCTATGCTTCGACATTGTGGGATGTTGGAATTTCCTTGTTATGGGGAACAATTATCTTGGCGGGGGAATCGATGTAATAATCAGGTGGTCCGGTGCCATTTAGATAGGGCTTTGGGTAATGAGGATTGGCATGGACTCTTCCCAAATTCAAAAGTTGATTATTTGGAGATGATAGGGTCAGATCATTGTTCAATTTTAGCCACCTGCTTGACAGCGATCCGTCGACGGAAGAGGCAGTTCAGGTTTGATAAGCGTTGGTTGGGGAATGAGGGATTAGTTGGTGCGCTTGAGTCAGGGTGGAATCGGTCAAGGAATTTTCGGACTCCGAGTTTTGTTGACAAAATAAGGAATTGTAGGAACTCAATATCGTGGTGGCAGAAAAATAATGTCAGTACTGGTCCATCGATCATTTTGTCTTTGAAGACTGCCCTACAATATGCAAAGATGGATGACTCGATTACGCAGGAGGAAATTCGGGGAATAGAGAGGAAATTGAAGGAGACTTATCGTGATGAGGAGATTTATTGGCAACAAAAGAGTAGGAAATTTTGGTTAAGGGTTGGGGATAAGAACACTACCTATTTTCATGCATCTACCAAGCAACGTCGGGTGCGTAATCAGATTATTGGTTTATTTGATGCTAATAATGTTTGGGATGACACTTCTACGGGTATGGAGCATATTGCTACGACTTATTTTGGGGATTTGTTTAAGAAATCTGACGGTGGGGGTATTTCAGAAATGTTGCAAGCTATTAACCCAATTATTACGGATAGTATGAATAGAGCTTTAATTCGGGATATCTCGGAAGGAGAAATCCGAAAGGCTTTGTTTGCTATGCACCTAGAGAAGACTCCAGGACCTGATGGGATGACGGCTCTGTTTTTTCAGAGGTTCTGGCCCTCTCTTAAAGGAGATTTGGTGGCTTTGGTTAAGGAATTTTTCCGTACTGGTAGTTTTGATCCGCGTTTAAATGAGACTAATATTTGCCTTATTCCTAAAGTTGACCGGCCGCAGCAGATGACAGATTTTAGGCCGATTAGCCTATGCAATGTGAGCTATAAAATTATTTTTCTAAAGTATTGTGTTTTCGTCTGAAGCGCATATTTCCTCTGTTGGTTTCAGAAACATAATCAGCCTTTGTTTCCGCTCGTTTAATTACAGATAATATCTTGGTGGCTCAGGAAATGTTTCATGGGCTAAATACTAACTGACGGTGTAAATCGGAGTTTTTGGCATTTAAAACGGATATGAGTAAGGCTTATGACCGGGTTGAATGGGATTTTTTGGAGGCAGTGTTGGTTCAACTAGGATTTGACAGGAAATGGATTTTGTGGTTAATGTGGTGTGTTTCGTCAGTGTCGTATCAAGTTCTTCTGAATGGTCAGCCTCGTGGCTTCATTAGACCACAGCGGGGATTACGTCAGGTGGATCCTCTTTCGCCATATTTATTTATACTTTGCATAGAGGTCCTGATTGCAAATATCAAAACGGCTGAACGGTTGAAGAAACTAACGGGTATTACCATCGCCCGTGATAGCCCCACGGTCTCGCATTTATTGTTCGCGGATGATAGTCTGTTTTTTTGTAAGGCAACGGCGGATGAATGTAGGACGGTGATGGACATAATTGGTAGATATGGTAGAGCTTCAGGACAAGAGGTTAATCTGGATAAATCCTCTATCATGTTTGGCAAGAAGGTTCCTGCTGATGTACGATCCCAATTGAAATTTGTAATTGGTATTTCTAAGGAAGGCGGCATGGGTTCCTATCTGGGTATTCCCGAAAACCTGCAAGGTTCAAAAGCCAAGGTTTTTAGTTATGTTAAGGATCGGTTAGATGATAGGGTTAACGGTTGGTCTGCCAAGTGTTTATCAAAGGGTGGTAAGGAAATTATGATTAAATCGGTGGCTTTGGCTCTTCCCACCCATGTTATGTCATGTTACAAAATACCACAGGATTTGACGTCTAAATTATAGCTACCTTTTGGTGGAAGTCTAATGACAAGGCTCGAGGTATGCATTGGGTTGCTTGGGATAGATTGTGTAAAGACAAATGTGAAGGAGGATTAGGTTTTCGAGCTTTGGAACAATTCAACGAAGCCATGCTGGCCAAACAGTATTGGCGTTTAATTCATAACCCGACGTCCTTAATGGCCTGGGTGATGAAAGGACGATATTTCAGGAACAAACATCCGCTTATGGCAAAGAAACCAAATAACCCTTCATTTGCATGGAGAAGTATTTATTCTACTAAGGGGTTGGTGGAACAGGGAGCGAGATGGGCGGTAGGTTTGGGTTGTTCGATTTTGGTCTGGCGAGATCCATGGTTACCCGACATTCGTCCAAGACCAGCGAATGGTCGAGGGAGATGGTTAATCATTTAATTAATCCAGTTACGAAGGACTGGCAGTTGCCTACTCTGGAGGAATTCTTTGATCCAGAGGATATCTCTCTTATCCGGAGTATGCCGGTCAGTAAAACTTCTCAGCCGGATAGGCTTTTATGGCATTTTACTAAATCAGGGAAGTATTCGGTCAGGTTAGGTTATCGGTTGGCCCGAGACTTACTTGCGGATGTTGAGTATCGGCCGACTCTTGTGGCCTTGCGGGCACAGTCTTGGAAGTTGGATGTCCCCTCGAGGATTCAACATTTTTTCTGGCAGACTGGGTCGGGTACTCTTCCTGTGTTAGAACGACTTGCGTATCGGGGTGTCCGGTGTGATGCTTTGTGTAAGAGGTGTGATTCTGCAATAGAGACTATAGATCATGCGCTTTTTGGATGTCCTCGGTCAAGACGTATTTGGGAGATGTCCCCAGTGGTGCTAGAACAGGGAGGTTTTCCTTATGACTCGATCTATGCGAATTTAGATTTCATATTCTGGCGGGCTTCTTCACAATCTGAGGTTTCAGATATCGCCCATCGTCTTCCCTGGATTATATGGTCGATTTGGAAAGATAGGAACAAAAAGGATTTCCAAGGGATCGAGTTAGAGCTAATGGAAATTTTGAATCAAGCGGCTACTCATAAATTATTGTGGGAGGAGGCCAAATCTTATTCGGCGCGTTATCTGGAGCCTCCGCCTTCAATGGAGGAGAGAGGTCCCTTTCCCCGTTGTCTGGTTGATGGCTCTTGGAAATCTACGGATCCTTTTCAGGGTCTGGGTTGGTGGTGCTGCAGTGGAGAAGATACAACGCTTCTTTTGGGGGCACAGAGTCAACGAAGAAGCCTTACTCCCTTACATGCGGAATTACAAGCACTGATCTGGGCTATGGCTTCCCTTCTGGAGGCGGGAGTCGATTGCCAGACTTTCGAGACGGACTGTGCACAGTTAGTTGCGATGGTGCAGACGCCGGACGATTGGCCCGCTTTCTCGATTTTGCTTGAGGACTTCGCTTTGCTTCGTACTTCTTACCCTTCCTTCACCCTAGCCAGGATAGCACGAGAGGTCAACGTAAGGGCGGAATGCCTTGCTCGATCTTCACGATCTCTAATCTCTGAATCATCTTTTGTAAAATTTTATCCTCTTGTTTGGGCAACCAATCTTGGAGTTTTATTTTAATTTATTAATGTTTGGTTGAAAGAAAAAAAAACATATACTCTCTCTGATTTTCTGTATACTTTTATCAATTAATGTTTTTTAAATTATTAATTAAAAACTTTAAAGTTTAATGGATTATTATTAATTAATAATTATAAAAATATGTTGTTATAAATAAATAATGTAATTATAACTAAAAAATAATTTTTTTTTAATCAACATGAAAATCCTAAAACATCATCTATTGTAATGCAGATGGAGTACAATAATATAATTTTTTTTTTTTTTTGACAACAATAGAATCAGCTCAAATAAGCCAATTTGGAGGAAAATAGTTCACAAACAAAACACGCTGCGGTGACAGTCGAGCTTGCGTGCTAGGGAATCCGCTTTGACATTCGCAGTACGTGGGACCAGAGATAGAGAGAACGAAGAGAACTCCGCTTGATCTATCTTGATGTCGTCGAGGTAGGGTGTGAAAGCCGGCCATTCATGAGGAGAAGACACCATCTTCACCAAATCAGAACAGTCCGTATAAAAAACCACGTCCCGGTAATCATGTCCAATCATGCAACGCATCGCCCAAAGGAGAGCTTCTACTTCAGCATGGAGTGGAGACAAACTTCGTCGGAAATTGGTGGCTCCCATATCCGTCCTCGAATCTTTAGTGGAAGAACAAAACCAACCTGCACCTGCAAGAGCATTTGTCGCTTTCCAAGAACCATCAACAAAACACCGATATCCTGTAAAAGAGGTAGGAAGAAAAGGGGTGGGCCCCCTTTGTCTAGTAGAGGGTACAAGTGGAGTGTGGGGTTGAACCTCATCCTCCACCTCCACCTGAGCCTGTAACTAGACATTCGCCTCCCACTCCGCCAAACGAAAGACATCGAGTGGATTTTCCATCACATTCTCAAAAACACGAGCATTTCGCGCTTTCCAAATATACCACATAAGCCACGGGAACACGGCGGCCTGAGAGCCCGGATTAGAAGAACCTAAGAAATGGTCTACATTAGCATAAATAGACTCCGTCGGGAAAGAGCCAGGACCTACAGGAACCCGAGCTAAAGCCCATGCCTGCCGAGTCGGTGGGCATCGGAAAATAGCATGATTAATTGTTTCCTCTTCAGCCCCACACCGTACACACGCGGGGTCATAGGAAATACTCTGCCGCCACAGATTTGCCGAAACCGAAATACATCCTGTCAATGCCTTCCACATAAAATGTTTAATTTTTGGTGGACAGGAGACATCCCAGACAGCAGCCAGCAGAGGTGTTATCTCTGGACCCACTCGGGGGACCATCATAAGCTGTGGAGCATAACGACGTTCCACTTCGTAACCAGATTTAACAGTGTACTTTCCTGATTTCGTAGAATGCCAACCCATGGAATCATCTAGGCGACGACTTCCTAAAGGAATAGCCCCTATCAGATCAACATCTTCCTGGACAAAAAACTCCTTGAGCCTATCCATACGCCAAGTATTAGTGTTACAATCAATTAAATGAGAGATTTTAAGAGAAGGATCCTTATTGGGACCCTTGCTGAACGCTGGTCTTGGGGATTGAGCCGGTACCCAGGGATCCGTCCATATCAAAATAGACTCCCCCGAACTGACCCGTATAATAAGGCCTTTATTAACCAAAGATCTAGCGGAAGTAATACTTCTCCACCCGTAAGATGGAGAGTAAGAGCGTATCGGATCCATAGGGTTGGAATTGCGATAATACCTGCCCTTGAAAACCCGAGCAAACAATGTATCTGGGGCCTCAATCAGCCTCCATAGTTGTTTTGCCAGCAATGCCATGTTGAAAGCATCGACGTTCCTGATACCCAAGCCCCCCAACTGCTTACTGCAACAGAGTTTATCCCAAGCTAACCAGTGCAACCCTGCAGACTGTCCTGAAGTACTCCACCAAAATTTTGCCACTGCACTCGTAAGTTTTGACGTTATTGTTTTCGGTATCCGAAAACAAGACATCACAAAAGTAGGGACTGCCGTGGCAACGGACTTGATCATCACCTCTTTTTCCCCTTTGGAGAGAAGTTTCTCCGACCAACCCGTCGTTCGTCCCTAAAGTCGGTCCCGAACAAAGGAGAATACTTTTGTCGTGGACCCTCCCAGACTCTCCGGTAACCCGAGGTAAGATCCCATCCCACCCAAATTCGAAATCCCCAAAACCCCCTACATCTCTGTCCGCACAGCGTCATCCACCTTATAACCAAATTGAATCGAGGATTTGGCAATATTTATTTGCTGACCTGATACAGCCTCATATTGTTTTAAAATATCCAAAATAACCTCACATTGAACCTTATCCGCTTTGCAGAAAAAAGACTATCATCTGCAAAAAGCAGATGCGTGACTGGCGGACACTTGTTGGCTACCTTAATCCCTGTTATTTGTTTTTCCCGTTCTGCCCGCTTCATATTTGCAACTAAGACCTCCGTGCACAAAATAAACAGATAAGGAGACAAAGGGTCTCCCTGCCGTAAACCCCGTTCGGGAACAATCCTACCATTAGGTTGGCCATTTAAAAGAACCTTATATTCAACAGAAGTGACACAAAACATAATCCAAGAAATCCAGATCACCCCAAAGCCCATCTTACGTAACAAAGCCTCAATAAAACCCCATTCAACCCTATCATACGCCTTACTCATATCCGTTTTGATCGCCATAAATTTTCCTTTACACGATGGATTTGTTCGTAAACCATGGAACATCTCTTGAGCGATGAGAATGTTATCTGAAATCAATCGTCCTGGGACAAAAGCAGATTGTGTTTCCGAGATAAACTCAGGTAACACTCATTTCAACCGTTGACACAAGATTTTTGAAATAAGCTTATACCCCACATTACACAAGCTAATGGGCCGCATTTCCTTCCGCCATCCGGGTTGGCTTAGCAACCTTCGGAATCAAGTAAATATGCGTCCTATTCAGACTTTTGTCAAAAACCCCCTCTTCAAAAAACCGATTTACCATAGCCACAAGATCCTCTTTAACCACTCGCCAAGCCTTCTGGAAGAACAACGCTGTCATTCCATCTGGTCCCGGGGCCTTATCCAGCGACATCAGGAATAAGGCCTTGCGGACCTCCGCCTCTGTTGCTGGAGCTGTTAAACGTTCGTTTACGTCCCCCGTTATTACCCTCTTCACCTCGCTTAAAGCATCCTCAAAATTAGACGGATTAATAGAAGTAAACAAATCTTCAAAATACGAGACCGCCACCGTGAAAATATCATCATCCTTAGTTGACCAAACATTATTCCTATCATTGATCTCAGTGATCCTATTGCGAGCCCGTCGCTGCTTTGTTTGAGCTTGAAAATACTTTGTATTTTTATTCCCCACCCGCATCCATCGGTTACGACTTTGTTGATACCAATAAATTTCCTCATCATTATAGGCGTCCCGCAGACGCATGGTTAAATCAGTGATAACCCCCGATGAAACCGTATCATCCGCTTGGGCACTGCCAACTGGCGTTTGAGATCCTCAATAATGTCTCGCCCAAACGGAACCTGCTCCTTGCGCCAATGAGATATAGCTCGTCGGCAATTCACAATTTTGTCCACAAAAGATGTCGGACCCTCATGATGTCCCCCATTCCAGCCCTGCGAAATAGACTCCATCAGACCCGCCTTGCCAACCCACCTACGATCGAACATAAAAGTTCGTCGCCCACGCGATCTCTTGGCACCTATATTGACAATAAGCGGGGCATGATCCGAAGAGATCCTTGGCAAATATTCTGTAACCGTGTCCGGAAACAAATCATGCCAGACCTCGTTACCCAGAGCCCAATCCAAACGACAACGGATTGGTTTTTTATCCCGCCAACCCCTCCATGACAAACAATCTCCGAGATATGGAAATTCCAAAAAACTACAATCCCGAATCATCCCATTAAAGGAAAGAAATGAAGAAGCATGACGAAGTTTACCCCCTCTTTTCTCATGATTTCCTGTTAATTCATTGAGATCCCCAATAATAAACCAGGGAGTCGACCGAGTTGAGCTTATCTTCAATAACTGTTCTCATACTAAATCCCGATTTTTAGGAACAGGATCCCCATAAATAAAAGTGATATGAATTATTCGCCCATTATAGACAGCCTCGACACCAATTAAACGGTTTGACTCAAATAAAATTGACGAATCAAAAACATCTTTATTATAAAAGAGAGCCAACCCTCCACTACAACCAATAGGTTCCACAGTTTTAAAATTTTTATAGCCAAAATGGCCTACAAATTGTTCCAAAAAAGAAAAAGATTGCTTTGTTTCCATTAGAAATAAAAAGTCTGGCCTATGCTTATTCCATAGATCTCGGAGATTCCCGATGGTGGCCTTATTTTCGAGACCTTGACAATTCCAACTCATAATATTCATTTAAAAACCTTTGGCTTTGGTGGTTTTTGCCCACCGTGACCACCCTTAGGCCCTTCCTGGGCCTTAAGAGTATGGTCGCTTTCCCCAAGAGCCGGAACAGTCTGAGGAGGTCGTCGCCTTGGTGACAACAGCAGGTTAGCGTTCCGCTTCTTCGTACTGACCCTGCTAAGAACCAAATGTCCTTTCCCTTTCTTCCCCTTCTCCCCTTGAGCCGCCTGAATATCCCCGCTAGTCGGTACCGCGAAAACATCCCCTACACCATCCGACTCCACCTGATCTTTGTCAGTCCCCTCTTCAGCCAACAGATCATCTTCCTCCATATTAAAAAGCTCCCCAGCAGTCTCTCCCACCACCATAGGATCCTTGTCACCAACAGCAGTATCGTGTAACCCCAAGTCTCCAATATCAAACTCCTCCACAATTGAAAAATCCTTAGTTGAAATATCCTCAGCCAAAACCTCTCTCATTGGAACCTCAACACTAGGGGCACTCAAACCTGCCGCTACAACCGTAACAGCACAAGAACCACCAAGTATAATCCCCTCTTGCTCCTCTCCCGCTTTTTCCTTAACATCCTTAACACCAACTGTATCCATAGGAGGGATACCCGACAAATGACCCTACCGACGCATTACCCACATCTCCAAGCGAACCATCGAGGATCTAACCTTCTTCAGAAGGGCTCTTCACCACACCAATGTTGCTGTTAGACCCTTCCTCAACTATAGTATCCTGAAAAAGAGCCTTCTTAGCAGATTTTGGTTTTGACTGCCCCACCTCTAGCTCCCCTATCTCCTCCAAAACTGGTGGCAAGACTGGAGCAACTTGGTGCCGAGCCTGACCCCTAGGGAGGCCCTGCCTTCCCCGGAATTCCTGTGTGGAACCCGAACCAGAAGCCCCTTTGGAGAACCCCTTTCTGCGAGACGACGAGCCTGAATGAGCCTCTGCTCTAGGTTTAGCACCCCCATGGTGAGACCCATTATGATGCCCCTTAGAAGCACCACCATACGAAGAAACCCCCCCCCCATGAGAAGAACTCATTTGCACATCTGCCAGAACCGCCCCTTTATAGCTCAAAAGCTGACCCTCATCATGCTTCTCCTCCAACAGGGGATGTCGAGAAGGCAAACCCTTACCCTTCACAAGGGGACAGACATCCTCAGCGTGGCAAATACTGCTACACTTCTTACACCACCCATGCAACCTCTCATAAAACAGCTTGACCATCGTGACTTCCCCATTGAAGAATTCGATATCCGTTTCGAAGCATAGGGGCTTAAGACCATCGATGGTCACTCGCACCCTGCCTCTGTCAATATCGACATCCTCCACTACCCCCAAATCAGAACCAATGTCCCTAAAGAGGGGTTCCGCCCAAAACTGGATTGGGATATCAGAGATCCTGACCCAAAATGTGAGTGATGAAGGATAATTGGGATCCACTACTGGTGTCCACCGCACCAAGGACACCATCCATGAATCGAAATGATACGGTTCCTTTGACAAAACCTCAACAATGTCCGCCTCCTCGTCGAAGTCGAACTGAAATTTACCTGATCCTAGATCAGCACCAGCAACTCGTCCCTCAACCTGCCAAATGCGAGGCAACATGATCAACAAAGATTTCATGTCCTGCATTTGTGGATTGAAATACCTCCCAATCACAGTTTTTGAATAACCCGCAATGATAGCTGAATTATCAAAGTATGAGATCTTAATTCTTCTCCTTCGCATCACCTCCCCCTCTTTCTGACCCGCTAAACCCTTTCCCAGAAGACCAACTTGCGACATCTCAACCCAAAAAAACACTCTCGTAAAAACAGCTTTGTTACCCGTTAGAACCAAAACCAATATGATAAGAATATAAACGAGAAAGCAGTGCCTAAACACAATGGTTCCCAAACTCCTTTTATAGTGAGACCTCCACCAAGCAAACCAGCAAACCATTAAATCCCAATCTTGAAGATACTGAAGGAGGATCCGTAATGAAAAGAATTGATTCCTTGAGACAACAAATGGAAATATTCCCATCCCACTTGGTACGATACACACACCCTGCTCCACATCCCTTAAACACAACGATCGACCAAATCGAGATAATTTCCAATACACCCTCCTCACGTATATGTGACACCCCATATCGAAAATCGTATCCCACATAAATCGCAGACTGCAAAAACCCAATCTCTGAATTCCCCAAACAATAACACTAGAAGAGACAAACAAAGCCAGACCAGATCCTCCCATAAATAACCAATCACCCAAAGATACAGCCCCAGATGACAGAAACTCGGACCCAAAATAGACTAAAAGGGAAACCAGATTCGGCAATCGACTACCCCTGTAAATCCCCTTTCGCATAAGAGAGAAGATACGTTCGCGAGATCCACGATCCTCCTTGTAATTCGCTGAGATATCCAAATCCTGGAGACAACCAGATAGAATCTCATTATCCAAAATTAACCACGGACCACACACAGAGAACCCCCAAAATATTGACCATATCGGGCCCCCATTACTCGAAATCGAGAAAATCATGGAGCCACAACCGAAATTATACCATCGAAACCCCACAAATCCAGAACAAATCGCCAGAGGAAACCCGAAGATCCGAAGAACTTCCCAAAAACCAGACCCAAACCGCCACCAGATCTTTGCTAGGTTAACCCTAAAACGTCTTCACCTTCAGCATCGCTCGAGAGAGTTTCTACAATAATATAATTTACTATTTTTAATATTAAGGTTTTTAAATTATTAATCGGATAATAGATACATGTATATAACTATAATTCAGTTTCAATGAATCTTTGAATGGTAGAACATTAATACCCGATATAAATCATTTTGCCGTTTTGCGCAAAAAACAATCATTTGTCGTTGAATCTATATATATAAAGTTAACTTTTACTCATTCCTGGTGCTGCCACATCAGCCACTACTTAAGTTTAATATGCCCAATTTTTTGATACAACCCACTAAACAATTCATATTTCTTTGTTTCATATTAATATAAAAGCCCAGTTTCATATTTCTTTAAAAGCTCAATCCATTAGTAATACATGTTTTAAATGCTGTAGAAATAAATCTCTTCTCCAGTAAGCTCCACTCCGTTGTCCGCCAGTGTGCGACCTGAAGCGTCCCTTCCCTTCTTAATTCTTTCATCTCGAAACACCTAAATGATATCTTTCAAATTAATCTTTTAGCTTAAGAAAAAACAGTAAGATTCATCAATGTTATCATCCTCTAAAAATTTCCAAAATTCAAAATAAAAGTATTTGTTTTCCTCCTTCATAAACATTACCTACGCCTTCAAAAGAATTTAAACACGAGAATGAGAGAACACAACTGAAAGTATAGCAAGAATACAAACGATTGGGGAAAAAAAAAGTCCACCACTTACCATGACAACAAAAATAGAACATACAAGATCAACATATATTAAAGAAACTTCCCACAAACAATTTCAAAAACATGTCTAAAAGTATTACGACCACAAGGAGATAGACATATGCAGAGAGGTATTTAGCTTCAGAGACACCTAAATCATAAAAAATGTCGGCTTCGAAAAACATGACTACTTAAAACCAAAAGAAAAAACAACTCAAACGAAAAAAAAAAAAAAAAAAAGACAAGCACTTACAGAGGATCAAGGTTAGACTTAACAGAAGAAAATGTAAGAGATACATACACCGTTAGTTGAGGGAAAAAATGCTGAAATTCGAATTCCAGATTTTGTTCACATTAGACTTAAATTGAATGACTTACTAAACCGGCCACAAAAATATACACCCCAAAATGTTTTTAACAAAAGCATCATAGAAGCAAAAATTAAATTTTACAACACACAATTCACATTCAATCGAAAACCACACTCTGGGGCCAACCGAAACAAAACTTAATTTTAAGATCTCAAAAACAATGGATAAATTGAATAGGAAATGAAAGGAAGAAAATAATTATAAAAAAAAAAAACAGATTTGCACACCAATTAACACTTAACTGGAACAAAAACATTAGGGGAGAACCAATTACCCCCTACAAATGCGAAGCAAATAGAAAAACACCCAAATACACTAAAAAAAAAAAAGTGTGCAAAAATGACTTCTCTGCTATCCATTCACGAGACATCACATTTTCAAAGGGAACAAAGCAATTCCAACTTCAATGACATACCACTAAATATCCAATGGACCAACACAATTTTAAGGCTTACAGAAAATAAGGCCCAACGGCAGAAACAAAAAAAAAAAAAAAAACACTGAAAACAAAATTGTAAGTAATTGAGATTTTTAAACATTTTTAATCAAAAACTACTAACTAATCACTACAAACACAAAAATATTGACAAAAAACTACTCGCACAGGTTACTAATTAAATAATAAAATAATTAAAAAATTACCTACAACCACATATAATAATACCAAATAACAATCCAACCACAAAATGAGAAATAATTTTAATTAAATTAACGACTAAAACGGGACAACAACTATTACTATACAAACGTAACTTCTAATTCTATATATTTTTAAACAAAAAAGAGATCATGATGATTTAAATTTAATAAAAAATCGAAAAATTGACTATATTATATTAGCTGAAAAAACATACAGAAAAAAATAAATCAACAAAAGAGCAAAAGAAAACATACGAACAACATAACAAGACGAAAAGAGGAAAAATACATAACCAAAAAATAAATTAACAAAACCACCGTAAAACACTCTTATCTAACTTCCGCGCGTAACGCGGATCAAATGCTAGTAATGTATATTTTTGTGTTAAAATATCCAATTGCTTTTATTGAATTAGTTGGTCAAACAGAGTATCCCATGAAAGAGAGAGAGAAAAAAAAAAGGAATTGTTAGTTTCTATACAAAAATGAATAACATGTTCATCTTAAAGATCAAAATGAAAGTGGCAAAAACAGGGAATAGGTAGTAACAAAGGGGATTTGAAATGATTTCAGTTATTTTTTCTAAATAAAAAAATTTAACTAATTTGGTTAATGATCAATTAAAACGAGCGTTGTACAAAAAAAAAAAAAAAAAAAAAAAGATCAATTTAAACGAGTATTTTCTTTTAATACTTTCGAAAATGTAAATAGTGTACCTAATCGAATAAATCGAATATCTAATTATATTTCCGATCGATGCCAATTAAGAAAAGTACAATATTTCATTTTATTTTTTTAAAAAAGCAAAGCAATGAGTCGTCGTCGTGGTTTATCGAGCGAGGCGGTGAGGCTAACATCGGTGAGCCATCCAACCACCTTCCTATTTTAATTTAATGCTTTTTTAATTTCTTTATATGAAAAAAAAAAAAAAAAAAATCGAAGAAAAAAAAAAGCCCAGAAAGAGCCCAAAAGAAAAGAAGCAGAGACAGAAAAGAAACAAACTTGTTCCTCCTTTGTACGATTCAATTCATCATCATCTCCGATCTCTTCCTCCTGAATCTCCGGCGATGTACGTTAGAGCACTTCCGACGACGGATGTGAATCGGAATACGGAGTGGTTCACGTATCCTGGTGTTTGGACCACTTATATTCTCATCCTCTTCTTCTCTTGGCTCCTCGTTCTCTCCGTCTTCCATTGTTCTCCTGGCATCGCTTGGACCATCGTTCACCTCGCTCATTTCACCGTATTTTTCCCCAGTCTCCTCCTCCGATCTGTTGATTTCTTGATTTCCAATTATTTTGTTTTTTTTTGGGTTGATTTATAGATTTAAAATTTGAAATTTCTAGGTCACGTATCATTCGTTCCATTGGAAGAAGGGAACACCGTTTGGGGATGATCAAGGAATCTATAACAGGTTGACTTGGTGGGAACAGATTGATAATGGCAAGCAGCTTACACGTAATCGCAAGTTTCTCACCGTTGTTCCTGTTGTCTTGTAAGTTCCCTTTCTCTTTCATATCTCATCCCTTTACATAAAGGATCCCGCCTCTTGTTTCTTCACCTTCATCATTAGGTTCATAAATCGTTGCATGTTTTTTTGCATTTAGTTTATGTGTGGGAGATGCACTGATCTTTAACTTGCCTTACTTGTCTTCTCCTAGCGATTTCCAATGTTGTAAATCAAAAAAAAGAGATGCTTTTTTTGTTTTGTTTCTGTGCTCATTTTACCCTCTGGTTATGTAGAGATGCTCTCAACGAGCTTAATTTACTTACCCCTGCCTGTTTTATTGCAATTCGATTTTTTTTTTGATAGAGTGGTTGTTTTTGAAAATCTAATTGGCATTACTTTACAGTTTACATTTAGTCATGACAATAAATTATTCTTGCATTTACAGCAGGCCCTATCAGTCTCTTCATTTTGTTTGTTGAGTAGTGCGCGCGCTTATATCAGTTTGTTATAGAAAGGCTTCTTTAGCTACTGCCCTAGAACATTAAATCTAGACCTTCATACAAGGCATAAGGTCTGTTGTGAGATTGCTAAATCTCTCTTAAAGAATGTTGTTGAATATCTCAAATTGTTGTGCATGACGATTGGATCTTTGTGAACTGAAAATCTGATCAAACTTTTGCATGCAGGTACTTGATAGCCTCTCACACAACAGACTATCAGCACCCGATGCTCTTTCTCAACACACTTGCCGTATTTGTCATGGTGGTCGCGAAATTCCCACACATGCATAAGGTCCGCATATTTGGAATCAATGGAGACCAATGAATACTTCGAGAAAACAAAGATAAAGGTATGTGTATTATGCGAGTCAGAGTAGTAGTTGGAATGTGGAATCCAATGACAAATGCCATCACTCATTCAACATGTCTGTACTCTATACAGACGTTGAATCCCAACAAGAGAAAAAAAAAAAAAAAAAAAAAAAAAAGTGTTATTTGGTCTCCATCCCATCGCATAATCAGACCTTTTCTACTCTTTGTTTGGGGCTTCTATTTAATTCATATTTGATCTCGTTTGTGGTCTCCTAGTTTCTTATTTTGTGTAATCCCAAAACTGGTTACAACAGAAGTTGTTTAGTGAGCAATCTTAGGATTTGAATGAATAGTTGGGGAAGAGAAATTTATATACACTGTTTTTTTATATATAGATTTATTTATTTATGTGAAATCAAAGCAATTATGTATTTATTTATGGTTACTAGTAACGGTCGGTCTTTACTCCTAGCAAGTATAATACTGATCGTCGGTGTTCATTATGATGGGTTCAACGTGATGGGTGGTCCTCAATATTAATGTAGCACTAAAGAGAGGTCATTGTATGAAGTGAATTAGAGTCTTACCCTGACACATCAGTTGTAATAAATAAATAAAACAAAAAGGGTTAGGATTTACAGTGAAGCAAAACCTACAATTTGGTCTCATGGCAAAGAAAAAAAAAAAAAAAAAAAAAAAAAACATGAAAGCAAAGAACTATCAGTTCATCGATATTGATTGACGTTTTCGGATTTAATGAAATGATCAACGAGATTTTGAAGATTTTCTCCTACATGACACTTCAAAGAGAAAGATACATATTGTCAAACAACGATGACCGACGCAACTGTTCTTTTCGGGACTGATTAAAATTTTGTTCAAACAAAGCATTCCTATTATTTTAAATTTTGTTCAAACAAAGCATTTCTATTATTTTAAGGTCTTTCAAAACATAATCTAAATTGAGTACGATAAAAACCATAAATCTAAAAGTATGTGTAAACTGTAAACTTATACTGTCAACAAAGTCATTTATGTTGATGTATGAAATGGACAATACAAATAACACGGAACTTTTTGGAATAATTGGAGCTGGTTCTTTTATTAACGTAGAACAGAAGTAAGTGTTTACAGGAAAATGACAATCAAAATGTTAAGCTCAGTAAATACGATTTACTAATTGATCTCTTCTCTCCGATTGCCCAAAAAACTGGATTTTCTGAGAATAACATCAGGTATTTATAGTGGGTCATTGACCTAGGGTCCCTTCTGTCTTTCTGCGAAATGACCATTTTGCCCCTGTGACCTGATAGGCCATATCCAAAACTTCCTTAGATCTTGTGTTTGGGCTTATGTAAATGCTGGAGGCAAAGCTCATATCCAACAATTTAGCACACCTGAGGTAATGTGTGAGGTAATGTATTCAGCTCAAAAGGAAATTGACAAAATCGTGTTCCCACCTCCTGAAAATTGATAAATAATTAGTTTATCGTTAGTGGTGTCTTTTTCTTTTGTTTAAATTTTTATTTTTTGATTAGGTCTTATTTCGAGTTTATTGTTAGGGTATGAATGAATAATTAGATGACACATAAAACCAAAATAAAACAATGGGGAATTTAATCCATTTGTTGTGATATCATCACCTCGTTTCTAATTGTTTAGTGAGTAGGTGAGTCACATATATGAGGCTATTGACTCAGGCAACAACTAAACACAAACAACGACCAAATCAAAATGTGGAAAAAGAAAAAAAAAATTTCATAAATCCAATAGAGTCCATATCTTAAAATTTGAAGAGGGGTCATAGTTTTTTTTTTGCTATATTTGAGCCGGCCTGCGCAAATCAAATGTAGAGAAGAAAAGTAAGAGTAGATTAAAGAAAGAAAAATTCAGCATATGGGGTTATTGAAATAAAAGTAGGATTAGAAGATTAAAAGTTGACTAAGTGTAAGTGTAAACAATGTTTTGACCATTTCAAAACTAAGAGTTTTAAAAAGACAAAAGAAGGAAAGGATCTTTGTTCAATTTAGTTGATTCGTACCCTTTCCTTCTCTCTTCTTCCTCTCTTCTTCTTCGTATAATCGAAGAAACAAACTCAATTTTCCAAAATCAAACCTTTTTTTTTGGTTTTTTGTGTGTTTTGAACCTCTCTCTCTCTCTCTCTCTCGCAAGGAGGAGTTGTGACTCCTCGTATCGACGCAAGGTTTTGGGGGTTCTTTTTTTTTTGTTTTATTTTAAAACCCGTTCGTTTCGATGCAGACAAAAAGACAACACTAGTGTTTTTTTTTATAAGAATAGAGAGCATAATATTTGAATCTGGTAATAGAATGTAAGTAAATCTATCTCATCTCTTCCCATAAACTCTTCGTCTTCTTCTCTGTTGTCTTATTCTTTTGCTTTACTCCAAAGCAATCTCCTTTTTTTGTTTTTTGTTTTTTGCCTGATCGTATTTGATTTTTCATGATTTTATCATCTGACCACTTCCCCCTTTTGGTGTTAAGCGTTTATATTAGTTTCAATTCGAAAACCATTGTTGCAAATTTCTCTACTTTTCCAACATTTTTTGTCTTTGAAAGTTAGACTTTTTTTTGTGTGAATTTTGTGTGTTTTGGGGCAGAAGCTATGATGGGTACCCGAGGGAACGAGGAAGAGGAAGACTTGTTCGCTGATGCCCGTGAAGAGGTTTCATCTGTTTCTGATTGTAACTCTGAAGTCGCCGCCGATGATTTTGTTCAAGCAACTGGCGATTTAGATCTCTGGACTATGAATCCTGAGAGTGTTGATAACCGTCGGCAAAAGTTTTTTCAATCTATGGGTTTTAGTTTCAAAAAAAGAAACTTTGACCTTGATCTTGATCTTGATCGTCTGGGAGATTCTTGTTCCGACCATGTCCCGGTTTCGAAACAGTTAAACTCTGTGTTTGAAACTAATCACGAGGAGGAGGAGGAGAAGTTGCTGAGGAATGAATCTATATCCTCTCGATCCTCTGTTTCCTCTGTTTCATCATTGTCAACTTCTTCTTTGGCTGAGGCATTTAGTTTCAGAGGTTCGTTTCAGAATCGTGCCAAGAACATTGATGATCAGATTTTGCTGACGAGAGACTATTCCAGCGACAGTAGTAGCATTGCTGAGGGATTGAGTGAATCTGGTTCGAGTAGGTCTGGTAGCTATGGAGATTTTCAGAACTCTCCCATGAGTCGTTATGAAGATTCGCCTAAAAAGGGAGGAGCTAAAGGTTGGTTAAAGAAGTTAGGTGTGTTAACTCATATTCTCGACAAAAATGAAGAGTGCACTGATGGTGAGTCAATGGGATCAACGATACGGAGGCAACTAACTCGAGTTCAGTCTTTTAAAAAGCAGTTCAAGGAGCTTTCGTCTCTTTGTATCGGACAAGAGTTCTCTGCGCATGACGGATCCGTTGTGGTGATGAAGTTTTCACATGATGGGAAGTATTTAGCTAGTGCTGGCGAAGACTGTGTTGTGCGAGTGTGGAACATAACTGAAGACGAGAGAAGAGACAACGAGTTTGAAGTGGTAGAGTCTGATTCAAGCTCTAGTTGTGTCTACTTTGGAATGAATGACAAGTCTCAGATTGAGCCTCTCAAGACTGAGACTGACAAGGTTGAAAAGAGCAGCAGAGGGTTGTTGAGGAAGAAGTCAGAATCGACTTGCGCTGTGTTGCCCTCAAAAGTCTTCAGTATATCTGAAACCCCTCAGCACGAGTTCCAAGGACATAAGGGTGAAATCTTGGATCTTTCTTGGTCGGAGAAAGGGGTAAATTACTTTCCCATTTTGTTTTGTCTTTTAATGGTAAGATGAGATGATGGAACTGATTAACAACTTGTTATCGTGCTGCAGTTTCTACTGTCATCTTCAGTGGACGAGACTGTTCGATTGTGGCGAGTTGGTTCTTCTGATGAATGTATCAGAGTTTTCTCTCATAAGAGCTTTGGTGAGTTTCTTTCTTTATCTGCTTTCTTCAGTGCTGCTTTTGGTATGTCTTCTTATCTTCCTTTGTGACAGTGACTTGTGTGGCATTCAATCCTGTGGATGACAATTACTTTATAAGTGGATCGATTGATGGAAAAGTCCGAATATGGGATGTGTCCCGTTTCCGAGTTGTTGACTACACAGATATTAGAGAGATTGTTACAGCTTTGTGCTACCGACCTGATGCTAAGGGTGCGGTAGTAGGTTCTATGAATGGAGAATGTCGCTTTTACCATACAGTTGGTACGTTTTTAACTTTTCGGATTACCAAACACGCAACTAAAATCATATGTGTTTTGATTTCTTAATCATTTTTTTGAACTTCAGATAAGCAGCTGCAACTGGACAGAGAGATCAGTTTACATGGGAAGAAGAAGGCTCCTAGCAAAAGAATCACTGGTTTTCAGTTTTTTCCTGGTGACTCGGACAAACTGATGGTTACTTCTGCTGATTCTCAAATTCGAATAATCTGCGGGGTGGATACAATCTGCAAGCTTAAAAAAGGTTTCTTCTTTCGTTTAATATATAGGTGTTGCTGTTGTGAGTTTATTTATGGTGGATAAATATTTTTGCAGCTTCAAGTCTTGGAACAACACTGACGAGTCCAACATTTGCTTCATTCACATCTGATGGGAAACACATTGTCTCAACAATAGAAGACTCAGGCATTCATGTTTGGGACTACTCTCAACCCAACAAGAAGGCTTCTTCTCAGAAACCAAAAACCATAAGATCTTACGAGGGGTTTCTCTCACACAATGTGTCTGTGGCTATACCTTGGCTAGGCCAGCAAGGGAAGGAGGACAATTTCATAGCAGATTTGGAAAAAACGTTTGCTCATTTCCCGGTTCCCATGGACTACTTATCTCCAATCAAAGGAGCAACAACTTGGCCAGAAGAGAAGCTTGGAGTGGCAGGTGCGGCTGCAGCAGCGGTTTCAGCTACAGTCAGCAGTAGATCCAAGTTGAGGCTCTTAAGGAGTGTGTGCCAGAACGTTAATAGCTCTTCGCCTCACCTGTGGGGCCTTGTGATTGTGACAGCAACTTGGGACGGTAGGATCAGAGTGTTCCATAACTACGGTTTACCAATTCGGGTCTAAAGACCCCGAAGCAGCGCGTGTAGATTTGAGAGTTGTGGCAGTGATAGTGCAGTATTCTTTGATTTTGTTTGGTGCTCACTTAGCTCTAAGATATGCACATTAGGATCATGAGTTAAGTGGGTCTATCTTTGTATTTGCTTGTAACTGTTACTATTTGTATAGTGTGACATCTTCTTTTTGGTGTGTAACCATGCATTGGTTATGAAAATACCAATCTTCACTCCGATTTGAATTTCTTTTCAAGGTAATTGTCCTACTCATAAAACTAAACATTAACAGTATAGTAATAGGAATGTTGTAGTACATAGCTACTCTCTTATGAAGAATTGGGAGAGTTTCGGCAAGTATATATATCTATGTTAATAACAATTTGAAACCTATCGAATATGGATCATTTGTTATATAGGCTAAAAACACTTCAACTTATTGTTTGCCCACACTAAACAAACAGATTTACTACACCATTGTCATACATTCAATATTGGTTGCAAGAAATAAAACCACTGATTCACTACATACTCTTTGCACACCTAACGCAGAATTTGTTTCTCTTTTATTCTACTAAAATGAGTATATCAAGTGGCAAATGATAGATATACTTTTCCCACTTCTAGAGGAATAATCAGAAAGGCAAAAAAGTGCGTTGAGGAAACATGGGCACAAATAAGTTAAAATAAGGTCGGTCCTATTGAACAGCATTATTTCCTAGTAATTTTGATGCACATATACTACTAAGCTATTGCATCGTACCCACACAGTTGAATATTGTACAAAAGCGAGAGTTTTTCATACCATCAAGATTCATCTAAAGACAAACAAAATATTAGATAAACAAGGTAGTGACAGAGCCTAAAAAGAGTAAAAAGATGTTAAATAATAGCCGTTGCACAAACAAAAAAGACTAGGCTTAAATCACACAAGATCATACTTGCTTGTCCGTGATCGATCGGGAAGAAGAAGCGGGAGCATCCATTAAAATGAGGGCTTGACGCTTTGTGGGAGGCGTTACCGGGTCCTTGACATTCTTGCAGTTTCGGGCAACATGACCTGGATTACCACAGTTGTAGCAAACTTTAGCGGATGTACATGGTCCAAAATGGTGTACCCCGCAAGCCGAACACTTCTTTTTCTTTCTGGAGGCGCCTGCATGGTCAGTGCATGATGATGGATGTAATGCCTTACTTCCAAAAGCGAAGTTTGCAGCCTGCTCCTCTTGAATGCTTTCTTCTATCAGTATAGCTTTTTCGACAACATCTGCTAGCCGTTGAAACTCTACACCGAGTAGATATGTCCGGATGTCGGGTCTCAGTCCCCTTATAAACCTACGAATATCAGCTTGCTCCTTGTCATAATCTTCTAAAAGAAAACATAAAAGCCTGCGAAACTCCGAGCCATACTCCCTAACGGACTTACTCCCTTGTACTAGCTTAAAGAACTGCAGCTCAATGGAATCCCTAGCCTCCGGTGGAAGATACCGTGTCCTGAATGCATTTTCAAACTCTATCCATGTCTTCACGTTTCTCCCACGCTCAAATTGTTGCCACCAGAAAATAGCATCCCCAGCCAAGAAACGCACAGCAATATCCATCTTCAACTCTAGGGGACACTTACAAGAGTCAAAGTTCCTTTCCAAACGCTTCATCCAATCATTAGCATCCAAGGGGTTTGCGCCTTGATATAGGAAAAGGAGAGTGAAGCTGACGTGGTGGTTTAAGAAGATTTGATTGGAGGAAAAGGAGCAAATGACGTGGTGGACAGTGACGAAACTGAAGTATAAAGAAGCAGACGAGTTCATTTGTGAGATTATAAAAAGAATCTGAAATTGTGAAAAGACTTGTAAAAACTCTAAAAATAGTTTTGTATTGCTAGGGTCCTCTCATCTTGAGAGCTAGCTATGCCGATTCTGTGTTTTCTATGAACATCGGATCGATTGATCACGGTTACGGTTCGTTGATGAATTGATTTGTGGTTGATCGTGAGTTTTACTGTTACAAAGGTATCAGAGCTGTGTCATCCTCGGAATCCATGGCGGAAACAAGAGCGGAGATGAAGGTGAATGAAGTTATTGTTCGTGAAACAGCTGAATCCTTAGGGTTAAGAGTAAAGAAGCTTCACCGGAGATTTTCTTGGGAAGAGTGTAACGAGAGATGATTCAAAGGACTTTGTATGTTCTGCGATGAACTAGAAACTCCAGATCACCATTTGCGTCACAAGAATTCAGGTATTATCATGATGGGTTGTGATGAAGATCAATCTCCTAATGATAAAGAATCGATTGAAATGGAGGTTGGAACTGAATTGATTGAAAGCGAGGATCAAACAGTGGAAAACAAGCTGAATCATTCGACAAACTCTATTCTTAATCAGCAGGTATCATCAATCTCTCACTTGGAACTTAGCCATAGGTCTTCCAAAAAATCTCAGGATGTTGATGATGATATGCCAATTAAATCTATGGATGTTGATGATGATTTGTCTTCTGCAATTGTAAGAACACATCGATCTAAGTCAGCTTTTGATCTTGAATATGATGATAGTATTGCACGCCAAGTGTTTGATACATTGTCACTGCGGATCAAACTGTTGCAAAATTTGAGGAGGATTAAGTTTTCAAGGACTCGGTGGTTCAAGTTCAAAGAACTTGATGTTAGGCAACAAGATGTCCAGAATGTCCTACTGGCTTTTCTACATTTGAGCGCTACTGAAACAAGTTACTTAACCACATTAGGTATGTGAGATTGTGGACAGAAACACACATGTTAAAACTGTGGTGCGAAATGGGGCTGATACAAATTCTACAAGACCTGCAGAAGTTTATATTTGGTGATGAGCAGTTCCAAATTAAGCATAAATGGAGAACTAGGTGTGATCATCATTGTAGGTATGATTGCCTGAAGAATAAACTAGAAAGCAAACCATATATACAGCAGGGAATCGAATACGTCAAGAGTGGTTTCTTTGGTAGAGTTTGTGCTCGTCTTTGAGAAATTACAATCTGATTCCGTCACTGAAGTTTATCACCCTGTTTCTGACGTTGTTGTTGCCAGTGTTGAGGAAGATAAGCTAGTATATGTTGTAACTTTCAACTGGTTGCCTGCACAATTGCAGTTTCTTTGGGATGATGCGCTTAGTCAAAGAGGAAACAATAGCTTCATCAGTTTTGGTGTTCAAACTAAACTCACTATGCAGGGGAACACATTTCAGCGTGTGAGGTTTCTAAGACCCACACAAATGTCAAGATTGCGGTGCATCATGTGGCTGAAACAAGCTTTACAAGAGCTGCAACAGTTTACACTTAGTGAAGTAGCATTCCAAATAACGAACATGTCGAGTTTTAAGCTTTCACAAGGAGGTTTCAGCCACTATCTTCAACTTGTTGTTGCAGCTAATTTGACTATTCAAATGTACTTTGGGAGTGCAAGTAACCATGTGTGGCATCGTTGGAAAGCTCGATATTTTGCAAGTGAGGAGGACACCGAAGAAGCAATTGTGAAGCTTCTACAATTCATGAGAGTTTGGATTAAACTTTCTTTTGAAAGGGATTCTGAAACACAAACGACCAAGCTTCTGAAGTGGTTTTCAGCTCGTTGCAGCAGCAAATTCTTTTTATACAAGATTGGTTAAAAAACTCATCTTACTCAATACATGGTTTGGCTTCTTCCAATTGTTGCATATGCCAATCATCTTTCGGTTGGAGTTGGTTTGGAAAAGAAACAGACTAGAAGTACTCTTCGAGTGAACCAAATCTGGGATCCTGGAGGATTTTAAGCGAAGACGCAGCTCCACTGAAATAGGAACTACATGGTTGTTTCTTTAGCATATGTTGCAGGGGAATTCTTTCTCTCATGTCTCAACCATGTGGGCATGGTTGTTTGGGAGGGAAGGATTTGATATAGGAAAAGGAGAGTGAAGCTGAGGTGGTGGTTTAAGAAGATTTGATTGGAGGAAAAGGAGCAAATGACGTGGTGGACAGTGACGAAACTGAAGTATAAAGAAGCAGACGAGTTCATTTGTGAGATTATAAAAAGAATCTGAAATTGTGAAAAAACTTGTAAAAACTCTAAAAATAGTTCTGTATTGCTAGGGTCCTCTCATCTTGAGAGCTAGCTATGCCGATTCTGTGTTTTCTATGAACATCGGATCGATTGATCACGGTTACGGTTCGTTGATGAATTGATTTGTGGTTGATCGTGAGTTTTACTGTTACACGCCTCCAGAGAATAACGGAGTATCCATATACCTCATATGGCTCAAGAATTTCTGAAAACATTTGAAAGTAACATCCGTTTCAGATATCTGACAAAATTAAAGAAGATTATATATTAACATATTTGGAAACAAAAGAGTTACCGAGAGACAAATTTCAAATGCTTCAAACGAAATCGTAAAAAGTAAACACCGGAATCGATCTTACCAGTAGTGGAGGTTCATCGTGCTCATTTGGTCCCAATCCATAATTAATATATAGAGGAGAATGTCATACATTATTAACCTAGTTCGCTATCTAATATACACAAATAATTATGAGAAATACACTCAAAAATATTCTAACATATATTAGATACTTGAACACTTCAAACCTGAAAAAATATTTAAATGATCAAAGATTAAAAACAAATTAAATTAATGGTTTACAATAGCCTTTATTAATTAATTTAAATCGTAATTTTTTTGCTTTCACTGCTTGGCCGTTTATAGTGGATCTTGCCCACTCACCACTCACTCACTCACGGCCGAACCCAGCCTCGATCATAATCAACTAATTAGAACAGACTAAACCTAGTGATTAACCGTTTTAAAACACAACAAAAATAAAAATCAAATCGTTTCAGAAATGTGTTGATCGAACTTAATACTGACCAAAAACAAGATAGAATACACTTGTTTCTAATATAAAGGAATCAAGGAGAAGCAAAGAGAACCAAACATTTAAGTATTCAAAGAACACATATTATTAGACTACTACTACTTTCACAGATCGGGGACTTACAGAGAGAGAGAGAGTTGAGATGTGATCAGGAGTTCCTTTGAGACGATAAATGCGTGATGCATGCAATGAGAATATTTTCGACTATCTAAGAGAGAGAGAGAGAGATAAGAGAGCCAAGAGAACGGTTATGGTAGAGACAAGGGCACCATTTCGATCGAATGAGGAGAGAACAGGACAAAGTTGGTTTATTATAGAAGGAACCGCAAGTGACACGTGTGTGTTGTTAACACTTTCTTGTCTTGACAGATCATATTCTTGAGCAGTATACAAAAATTATGATAAATGTAAGTGGAATATGATTTTATACAAAAATTATTATAAATGTAAGTGTAGAAAATATATTTTATTTTTATGTATATAATTATGTATTTATTGGGTTTTTAATAATTCTTATTCTAATATAAAAGAGTTTTTTAATCGATGATGGAAACATAAAAACATAGATTACGAATATCGGGTAAAGGCAAACGACAAATGTCAAACAATAACAACAAAGATTGCATTAATGATGACAAGTGTTACAACTTTTAAATACCGGATAATAACGACAAGTATCATTGAAAAATGGCCAATATTATTGTATAAACATGAGCATCTATGATGGCATATCACGATTACATAATGTTTAAATGATGAAAACATAAAAACATACTCTCTTTGTTTCATAAAGAGTGTCATTTTAGAGAAAAATTTTTGTTACACAAAAAGTGTCATTTTACATTTCGAATGTGCTTTTAATGCTACATTTTATTTTTTACCCTTAAACCTAAAGCTTTTTCATTGAATTTAAACCATTAATCACTAACTAAATAGAAGTAAACATGTATAATTCACATTTTTCTTAATTTGTGTGAAATGTGTCAGAATGACACTCTTCGTGAAACAGAGGGAATATGTTACAAATATAGCGTAAAAACAAACGACAAACAATAACAACAAATATTGCATTAATGATGACAAGTGTTACAACTTTGCAATAAATACCGAATAATAACGATAAATATCATGAAAAGTTATCAATATTATTGTATAAACATGAGCATCCATGATGGCATATCACGATTACAAAATATGTTTAACATGAGCATATCATGATGACTTGTATTACATGTCTTCGTTACGTTGATGGACGATTGAGATTATTCCGAAAGAAACCTTGAAAGTGGAGCTTGGTCCTCTCTGCTCTCTGCTCCTATAAAATACAAGCCTTTAGTCTATCATAAAGGATTTCCGAAAAGACTAACACTTTAGAAAAAAAGATTGTAGGTGAAAAGAGAGAAATTGATATCCCGACCTTAAAAGTTAGCTTTCATCATTCATCTAAAAATCCGTTCATGAAGACCTCACCGCTGAAATGAACGGAGGTATTTTGTAAATTCTTCTGATGTGTTTATTATGTGATCAATTGAAATATTTAACGACTTTTGATACTCTGTTATTTGACTGCTGTGATTAATGTAGAATTAAGATTCTAGTGATTGCATAAATTTTTAAAAAGTTAGAGAGCTTGGCACAAAAGAGTTTGGTTCGCTCACTCAACACTAAAACAATCCTTTTGTACTTGGCTTGCCATGCATAATCATCTATCTACAGGCGACCGTATGTTGGCTTTGAATAATGGCTCAAATGTGACTTGTGTTTTCTGTTCCATTCCCACTGAGACTCATCACTTATTTTTCTCCTGTCGTTATGGAGCTGAAGATTGGTCAGCGATTGCTGAGAGTCTCCTCTATAAAAATTGGTTCACCACTCACTGATTGGTAACAAATGTATCTGATTTGGATGGGAAAAAAGTATTTGTTATGAAGAAGTAGAGGGAACATAAAGAGAACGTCCGGGGAGACTAAAGAAGGGACGCTACTTAATCACTCCCCTTTCCTAAAATGAAAAACCAAAAACATACAAAAAAAAACAAAAACAAAAACAAAAACAAAAAACGACTTTTTTCCTTTCATACTCAAAACTTATCTCTAATGGTTTTAACAAATCAATGATAAAAAAAAAAAGACATCTAGAGTTCATCATGAGACTCATCTTCCTCCTCAGTTGTTGATTCTCCTCCTGCACCTGGTGCTCCGCCTGATCTCTGGTATACTGCCGTGATGATTGGGTTACACACTGCTTCAACCTCCTTGAGCTTCTCATCGTACTCTTCTTTCTCTGAGTTTTGGTTTTCGTCGAGCCACTCCAAGGCCTCTTTGGTTGCTGCTTCGATCTTCTCCTTCTCATCCCCTTCCAATTTGTCTGCAAGCTTGTCCTTGTCGTTCACTTGGTTCTTCATGTTGTACACGTACGTCTCCAAGGCATTCCTGGCGTCGATTCTCTCCTTCACCTTCTTGTCTTCCTCTGCAAACTCCTCTGCCTCCTTCACCATCCGGTCAATCTCTTCTTGGCTCAATCGACCCTTCTCGTTTGTGATTGTAATCTTCTCTGATTTACCACTCGCCTTGTCCTCTGCTTTCACGTTCAGGATACCATTGGCGTCCACTTCGAATGTGACCTCGATTTGAGGGGTTCCTCTGTCAAAAAGAAGAATGATGATTATTTTGAAGTTCAAATGAGACTGATTTTACAGTTACAAAAGGTTAAAAGAAGAGAGAGCAAACCTTGGGGCCGGTGGGATTCCGTTGAGGTCGAATTTTCCGAGCAGCCTGCAGTCCTTGGTGAGACTTCTTTCACCTTCAAAGACCTGAATTGAGACAGTTGTCTGCTGGTCTTGGTACGTTGTGAACACCTGAGATTTCTTGGTTGGAATAACTGTGTTTCTCGGGATCAGCTTTGTCATCACTCCTCCTACAGTCTCAATACCCAAAGTGAGTGGTGCCACATCAAGAAGAAGAATATCTTTAGTCTCATCACCGCCTTCTCCACTCAAAATACCACCCTGAACAGCAGCACCATAAGCAACAGCCTCATCGGGGTTCACACCCTTGTTTGGCTCTTTACCTTCAAAAAAGTCCTTCAATAGTTGCTGAACCTTTGGGATCCTGGTGCTTCCACCAACAAGGACGATCTCATCGATCTGGCTCTTCTGTAGACCAGCATCATCCATGGCCTTCTTCACAGGTCCCATGGTCTTCCTGAACAAGTCATTGTTCAACTCCTCGAAACGGGCTCTGGTGAGTGGCTCAGAGAAATCAACACCATCAAAGAGTGACTCAATCTCTACACGGACTTGGTGCTGGCTACTAAGAGCTCTCTTTGCCCTCTCACATTCCCTTCGGAGCTTACCAAGAGCCTTGTTGTCCTTGCTGATGTCCTTCTGGTGCTTCTTCTTGATCAACTTGATGAAGTACTCCATGATCCTGTGGTCAAAGTCCTCACCTGCGCAGAACGTAACAACAAAAGGTTAGCACCAACATAAACACTAAAGCAATCCCTCAATGTCTGACACTCTGTCTATACTTTGGCACATGTTATTGATTGTGTTTTGTTTAGAATATTTGTTATTAAACAAAATGTAATTAAAAACGATTCATTTGTGGTCACAAGTATATTACCTCCCAAGTGAGTGTCACCATTTGTGGAGAGAACCTCGAACACTCCATTATCAATGGTCAATACACTGACATCAAAAGTACCACCACCAAGATCAAAGACAAGGATGTTCTTCTCACCACCCTTTTTATCCAGACCATAGGCAATAGCAGCAGCAGTAGGTTCGTTGATGATTCTAGCAACATTGAGCCCAGCAATAACACCAGCATCCTTGGTAGCTTGCCTTTGGGCATCGTTGAAGTAAGCTGCGCATATTCAACACCAAATGAACAATCAATCACCAATCCAGATAAGTATATGTCTCCACCACATATAATGAAGCCGAATAAACAACAAGCTAACCTGGAACGGTAACAACAGCGTCCTTGATTTTCTTTCCAAGGTATGCTTCGGCTGTCTCCTTCATCTTAGTCAGGATCATAGCACTGATCTCCTCAGGACTGAAAACCTTAGTCTCACCATCCTTGATCTTGACTTGAATGTAAGGCTTACCGTCCTTGTTCACAATCTGGTAAGGTACAAGTTTCCTGTCCTTTTGGACCTCCTTGTCCTCAAATCTGCCATAAAAAAAAACAACAAAATCAATATCTCATGCAAGTGAAACATACAGAAACCACGCAAGAGAAAGAAGTCACATGTAATTTACTTTCTCCCGATCAATCTCTTGACGTCGAAGATAGTCCTCTCTGGATTAACAGCCGCCTGATTCTTAGCAGCCTCACCAATGAGCCTCTCGGAGTCAGTGAAACCAACCCAGGAAGGTGTAATACGGTTTCCTTGGTCGTTGGCAATAATTTCAACGTGACCATTTTTGTAAACACCGACACAAGAGTAAGTGGTACCAAGATCAATCCCTATAACTGATCCCAACTTGGTGGCCTCTTCTTTTGCAGTGGAAAACGCAAATAAACATCCTGAAACGTAAGGAAAAAAAAAAAAAAAAACACTCCAATCGCTCAATACACTACCAATATCAAAACAGTAATCTCTCACAATTCCAATTTCACAAAGATACTACTCACAGACCACAACCTAGACTCGTCATCCAAAATAAATCTCTAAGGAAACATCTTAATAATCTCTGTAAACGAGATCTAACCTTAAAGATCGCAATTCTAACATTGTAAAACAAGCACAATCTAATCCAGTAATACGATCACGGAACAATGCAGAGGAGATTTTAACGAATTGCACAGACTAAAGAGATCTAAATCGAAGAAGAAGAAGAAGACACCACTCACCGAAGAAGATGATCGCCAGCACAGCAGTGCCGTTTGCTCCGAACGAGCGAGCCATATCGAAAACTTTAGCGTTTGATCTCTCTCTCTCTCCTTGTTTCGATCGTATAAACTTAGTTTTGAGCAGAGCTTTTCCTTTTTCTCTGATTTAAGCTTTGTAGAAGAAGTTGGGAATGCCTTTAAATAGGGTCCAGTAGTGGCCGAAGGTGATGGTGAAGTAGTCGCTTTTTATGGCAAGACGAAGAAATTATAACTCCTGTCATCGGAGATTACGTGGACCAATCACCTTACGACGATCTATAATATCAGCCAATCAGATTCGGTCTTGTGTTGGAGTAATCGTGGCCGTTGCTTACTTCGTTTCTTCTTCTTTATTCTAGACAATGGGCTTCTTCCTTCTATTTTTATTTTAATGGGCCCAGTCAGCCTCTTCTATTTAATTATTTACTAACAACAAATTGAGAGAAAATAAATTGCATTATTGTATTGAACTTCTTTTTTTTTTTTCACTTACTAGAATTGAACCCATACTAGAGCACGAATTAACATTTCTTTTATTTATTTTGTAACTATTATTTTAAAAGTATATATATATATGACTGTTTTATTTGTTTCAAATTTTTTTTTCTTTTTAACTCAAATACTATGTCATAAAATTATATGTTGAATATGATTTATAGAAATAACATCTATTTTCTAAGATCTTATTCTAGTAAATCTATATTTTGACTCACAGTACATCACAGTTTAAGATATTTGATAAAAAAGAAAATTAGTTTCTGTTGTTTAATTTTATTTGATTAATTGGTTTAGTGTTTAAAATTATATATTGTATTTTGATTATTAATTATATGACTTAACCCACAATATACTACATATTAATTATTTTGTTACAGTATTATTTAATTAATTTAATTAAATATGTCTATAAATATAATATTCATATTGTTAACAAAAAATGAGATAATATTTTATTCGTGTAGCACAGAATTAATGATATTTTAAGTTTCTATTAATATTTACTCAAACATGACCTGCCATATAACCCGTCCTGTGATATTTTAATTCGTTGAACACCGCAGAAAAAACCTCATAAAAATCTAAAATATATTATTAAAATTAAAATGTTTTAATAAATTTTTTTTTAGAAATTGAAATACTTATAATATTTGAACTTCTTATAAATTTTAAATATTATTAATATCTTAAACATTTTATAAACAAATAAATGTTTTAATAATTGAAATATTAATAATCTTTAAAATTTTAAAAAAGTTTAGACATTTGAATTTTTAAAGTTATTGAAAGTTGAAATTCTTTAAAATAAAGAACCCTAATAGAATGCATAAAATTTTTAAATTTCAATGCTTGATAAATCAAGGTTTCTGGTCATTCGTATTCAAAATCATTTTGGTCTCTTTTTTATAATATGATTTTGAATCTTTGCCTAGTTTTCTTAGGTGATGTAGGGCATTTTTGTATATTTTTTTACTCATCAGTTGAACAATATTCTGTTTAAAAAAAAATTAAATTACATCATATGCAGAAAAAATCATAAATTTTATTAACTAAATATATTATATAAAAATTTAAAATAATCTAAATATAAAATCAAATAAAAATGAAAGAAGAATTACCTATTTTTGTTTTAATTAAGTTGAGAGATTTCCTTATTTTTAAAATATTACCTATAATTGATTTATATGTTACTATTATTAACTAAATCCATACTATCTTTAATTACCAAAACTCAGACTAATCCGTATATTATGATACACCTATGTCACAAGTTTATAACAAAAAAGATTATAAATATATCTATTATATAGTTTACAAAAAAAAAGTTATGTACTTCCGAAATATTATAGTAGGGATCATACTTTTTTTTATTTTTGGATGTAGGTTAGCATAAAAAATTTGAGAGTTGCTGCTTGTGCTTGTATATCAAATAAGAAAAAGAAAAAACAACAAACATGAGACCTATAAAGGCCATACAAGAAGGAAAAACAAAAATTATTGGTAAAATTTGTAGATAACGAATATCATTAAGATACAAAAAGGATAAATTATTGGTTGGATTTTTAGATAATAATAAAAAAATGATTTCATTACAAGAACTGATCTGACTCTGAGTCTAAAGAGTCAAACCTATTAGAAGAATGTAAAGTGACATAGTTTTTAGTGTGTTTGTTTCTATGGAATTGCAACCCAAATTCGGATAACATTTGCTACCGCTAAGAAACTGAACCAACGATGACAAGTGATGTTATTTTGGTAAAAAAATTTATGAACTGAACAAAAATTAGAACAATATGAGTATGTTACTCTCTTATTTCAGATATTGATTTTGTACAAGTTTTTAATGGGGTTAGCCCCGACCATTCTTTTATTTTGGTCATATATTTTCTTATACTTTATTGGATGTGATTAATTGTAATAGAAGATTACCATCTTTTGATGGAGGAATAGAAATTCAGGAGTGCTTAATCGAGGTTTGTGCCATATAAATTATTAATTAATTGTTGTTGTTGAGCTCTTGTGAGAATATTGAAAGCTTTTTTTAATTAAAACTGAACAACCAAATTGGACATGGAAGTATGGAACGGTCTCGGTCTATCCAAGATCCTCAATCTCATCAACAAGATGTGGGGATGGATAATCCAAGGTGATCATAAGAACGGACAGGTCTGGTTCTTAAGCTAGCAATTAATGCAATAAAATTCAAAGAAGCAACATCATTGTATCAACAAAAAAACAGTGACATATATAAACAAAAAACTATTACCAAAAGAACATACAAAAGACTTATACATCTTTTAATGATCCCATACAAGACCTAATCATAGAACCATTATTCATTTAGCTTTCCGATATACAAAGCTCCATCTCTAACACTTGACCACGCAATAACCTGTTAGAAACAAACATGCAATCTTTATCTTGAGGGGTTTGAAAACTAGCTTTAAGAATCCTCTTCATCTCCGGCGTTTCATAGTGACTACAGATGCGTCCTTGAAAAGAGTAGGAGATTCGATATGAGAACTTCTCCACTTCTGGAGCCAATGGTGCAATACAATTTACAGCCACATAAACACCATTTGGCTCTCTAAAACATTGCAGCACAAAGAAGATTTTCTTTTCGATCGTCATAAGAACGAAAATCTTATCGTTTATGGGCATCCGCACATGTCTCGGAGAACCAAAACTGAAAAAACAACCGGGTTTTAACGGGTGGGATATCATATAGTGACCAAATAGGCCATCATTGTATGAGCCAGTGTAATTGCATTCGCTGATTTCAGGGCACGAACATAGAGAGAATCTGCAATACTTCTTCTCATGGTTTGATACTCTCCTCCCATAAGGGACATGCTTGGTGCAACCTAACTTTGCGTTTGGGCATGGGACAGTGACTGTCACTGATCTAAGAACACTCTCCATTGCTCCGCAGCGTTTGTTACCAATGGGTAAAGCACATAAAGGACATTTGTTTTTGAGTCTGGGCCAGCAAATATGGCAAGCTACATGTCCCATATCACACTGAAATTCAAAAACCAAGGAGTTGCAAACAAATTCATATCAAAACCCTATATAACTAAAAGAAAGAATTTTTCAATTCTCTACATAACAAAACCAAATCAAAAATGTTAATTATCAACCATTGATCGGAACATGACCAAACACATACGAAATCTTACAAAAATAATCTTACTTACCACCTATCAAAGAATAAGAAAAAGATACTTTAGGTCAACTTATTAAATTGAAGTTTTCTTTCAGCTATTATATCAACTTGTCATCAATCAATAAGTAAAAAATAAAAATAAAAAAGAATATGAAGGCAACAAAATTGCATAAAACTAAAGATCAGATAAACAAAAACCGAAGTAAAAGCTGATATAAAATCAGGATCTCAACTTAATTAAAAACTAGGGCTACTAGAATGACCACAAAAATAGGTAAACTATGTGAATACATATGCAATATTCAAAAAGCGTAACCTGATAGACGGGAATAGCGAGTGGCTCGTAGCAAACGGGACAGTCAAGAACATCACGATCTAGCAACACCTCTTCTTGTCGTTGCCTCTTTTGCGACTGAATGTTTCTCAAACCATTTCTGTCTTCTGAGGAACACGTCATGTCGATTAAAAATTATGCCCTAGAAAGATGGGATGTTCAGGCTTAAAAAGAAGAGATGGTTATGCCCTAAAGATCTTTTGTTGTTGTTGTTTAATCTGCCGTTTGAGATGCTTCAGATTGATTTGCTTCTCCCAAGATACTGAGTTCTGTCCTTGACTCTCCGTCTTCTCTTTCGGACTTCACGAGTAGATTATTAGTTTTCATGGGCCAAGTATCGTGGTCTGCTTATTGTGTTGTTGGGCTGCTTTGCCAAATTAAGCCTTTTAGGCTGTTGGAACGGTGATGACATCTAGTGATTGATTTCATTGAAGATCATAGGAGAGAGATTAGTGGAAATTGATTTCATTGAAGATCATAGTTAATTACAAGAATTGATTTTGACTCTCTTGAGTCAAAGATAGAGAGAGTTTAGTGTAGAAGAAAGTAACAGTGAACATTGTCTTATGTGTAATTGCAACCAGTATAATTGGAACAATGAGCATAACTCTCTTATTTCAGATTAATTTTGTACAAATCTTTTGATTACCAAAGTACAAGAGGTTTAGTTTCTGGACTTGCTCATACTCATCAATGCCTTGAGCATGAGAATCTTCTTCCCTTTTCGCGATGAGGATTGCTTTATCTCCACTATCTCTGTATTTCTCGACACAGGTATCGCTCTTTGTGAATCTGGCAAGGGCTTTATAAGACACACAAGGTAGCAGAAAGGGTAAATATAACTAAACAAAGATATTGAAAGTTGAAGAAAGTAATCTTTGTATACCGGTTTCTTTGGTTGGCTTGGGGAGCTTGAACGTTTCAGTAGAGATCCTGAACGTAAGAGAGGGAATCTCATAGGAGAGTTTGTTCTTTTACCTGCAACATTCACACACACTTACATGACTGAAATGAAGCCAAGTAAAGAAGTATCATTAGTTTAGTTGATGTAGTTAGTACTTGGTGTTCTGCTGTTGATGTTGTTGTGTACGATGGGTGCAAAAGAGAAGCTTCCTGTCTTGTTAGCTTTTCTGCATTTTACAAATCATTCACATTACAAACAACAAAGCTAGAAACAAGAAGAAGAATAGCAGTTTAAGAAGAAGAAAAAAAATCAAGATGTCTACCTTGCAGTATTTGGGGGGTTTTCTAGTATTGTTGATCGAACAGCTTTAAAGCAGATCAGTAGAAACATTCAGATATCATATTAACATGAACGAATCAAACAATCGGATATAAAAAGTAACGGATTTAGCTACCACTCTTGAACCGGTGTGAGTCATCTCCTGCAGAGAAACTTGTGCCTCTTCCTTGTTCTGTGATACAAAAGAAAAGATGATCAGAGATATGGCGAATAATGATGGAACGGGTCAATCGTGTCAGGAGGGAAAAGAGGTTATACGAGGGAAGAAGTAACGCTTATGATGGCGAGGATATTGAAATAAAAGCAAATGCTGATGAGTCCCACTCTTCCCCATGTACTCTCTGCATAGTCTCATCCTCTACATAAACAAAACACACACACACACACACAGAATGTGAGACAGTTTCAAGATTCAGGATTCAAGATTCGAGATTGAGTGTTCTACTTGTTCAAGAGAAGATAAACGAAGATGAGTGGTGGAGAAATGGGTCGAGTTATCAGAGAGAAAGGAGTTGAATTTGTCGGAAACAGAACCGAGATGATCCACTGTGTTCACTACTGCCTTTGCTGCATACTCTTTCAACGTTTCTATGACTCTGCCATCATTCATCATTCATCAGATTCAACAACACATGGACTTGTAAAATACTCTCGTTACTATCAAGAAAGACAAGAAAATTTACGTTTCTTTGTGTTCTTCTTTGCCGTAAGATGTTTCGAAATACTCGGCAGCTGAGTATAACTGTTTCCGCAGATTCTTCAAATCCTTAAAACACCAAAAGAACCAACAGAACAGAAGATGAATCTTGAATGAAGACAAAAAAATCACAATCCTATTGATCAATCTATGTTTGAGGCGAGAAAGAGAGAGAGAGAGAGAGAGAGATAGATAGAGAGAAGGATCAACACAAACCCTGAGAGTTTCTGAGAATTGAAGAGTTTGCTTCATGAAGAGTTCGTCATTATTGGAAGACCGGTGAAGAACTATCGCTAAAGATGTAGAGCTCGCCATTAATGAGATGAGGGAGAGAGAGAGAGAAAGCAGAAGATAATGGAGTAAGTAAGAAAGATCCAAGTGGAGACAACACTATTATATACACTCTGTTGACTATTTAATACATTCCATACGTTCTTAACAAGTTAATATTTTCTTTTATAATTTTGTAACTAATAAATAACAAATTAAATTTCATTAAAGAATGAAAAAGAATATATTAAATTAATTACAAGGTGAGTTAAAATATATATATATATATATTAAAAAGGAGTCGACATATCTCTATTAGTTAACTGTCCAAAAGTAATTTGAGAAATAGGTACTTTTTAAACAAAATTTGGAAAATAGGTATTTTTTGTGTTTTGTAAGATAGAGAAGTTGTGGAATAGAGTATAAGATAAAAAATAAATAAAAAGATTAATATACTCAAACACTTTAAAAGAGAGTTTTATATATAGGTCCACCATTTTTTTTTTGTTGGATCTAAATTAATTAATAGCAACCCACTAAAATTATGATTTATGTCTATTTGGTCCATTTAGATTTGGGGTACCATCTAGGTAGTATACAATATGTGTCTGGTGTACCGTATGTGTATGGTGTACCATCGGAGTTTGGTGTACTATTTGGGTGGTGTACCATTTATGTCTAGTGTACCCATCTGCGTCTGGTGTACCATCTGGGTCTAGTGTACCATCTGCGCTTGGTGTACCATCCGCGTTTGGTGTACCATCTGGGTCTAGTGTCCCGTTTGGATGGTGTACCATCTGCGTATGGTGTACCGTCTCAGTTTGGTGTACCATCTGAGTCTAGTATACCATCTGTGTTTGGTGTACCATCTGGGTCTGGTGTACGGTTTGGATGGTGTACGGTTTGGATGTGTACCATCTGCGTCTGGTGTACGGTTTGGATGGCGTACCATTTGCGTATGGTGTACCATATGTGTTTATTGACCATATGGGTCTGGTGTACGGTTTGGGTGCTGTACCATCTGCATCTGATGTACCATCTGAGTTTGGTGTACCATCTGAGTTTGGTGTACCATCTGAGTCTAGTGTACCATTTGCGTCGGTGTACCATCTGAGTCTAGTATATTATTTGTGTCTCGTGTACCATCTGATCATCTGAGTCTGGTGTACCATCTGAGTTTGGTGTACCAGTCAGTGTATCATCTGAATTTGATATAACATATGAGGTGTTGTATTATGATTTTGATTGGTGTACCGACTAGTAACTCTACAATCTCATAATCTATCTAAAAAATGGTTTTAAAATGGAACATATCATCTCTAAAGTTTCAAATATATATAACACCATGATTTAAAATTAAACTTTAAACTATAAGTTCTAAATCCTATTTTTCTCAACACTACACCTTAAATGTAAAATAGAGAACCCAAACCTAAAAAAAAAAAACATTGTTTCTAAATTTAACATAATCTTTAAATTTTCAAAAATAGCATCATGATTTAAAATTAATATTTAAATTATAAATTTTAAATCATACCTCTCTCTCAAAATGATACTCTAAATGTATAATAAAAAACTCAAACTTTAAAAATCTCTAAAGTTTCAAAATATCACCATGATTTAAAATTAAACTCTAAATTATAAAATCTAAACCCTATCTCTCTCTCAAAACTATAGTCTAAATATAAAAGAAAGAACTCCTAAACAATTATAAATTTACATTTGTTATTGGATATATTTTAGGCCCAATTACTATTTTGTTTTTATTTGCATACACAAACCAATAAAAAAAGATAAAATAGTCCATTAATAAATGTCACTCTAATAGAGATATGTATTAGAGAAGAGAGAGAAAATTGCCTATTCTACCAATATCGTTAAAAAAATGTCTACTTATCAAATTATTATATGAAAAATGCCTAATATCCTAATTAAGTCAAACATAATGACCGAGAGAAATGCATTTAGGCCACACTTTTCAAAAATTAAATGGTTTTTACGAAATTAATTTAATCATTAAAAATTGTATCAATTATAAAATACTCAAGTCAAAAAAGAAAAAAAAAAAAACGCAAGGAAGATTTGTAGTTGGGAAAATTAATGGAGCAGAAAGTAGAGAAGAAGGATTATTCAACATTTTGTTTTAATTAAAGAAAAAACATCTTCTCAGACCATGTCCACTCCAGAACCGCTATTGAGTTACTTTAAATTAAACTAATCATATAATTAATATTAAACTAATCAAAACAACTCAATAACAACTTTAAACAAAATTACTCCTCCACTAGAGAACTCCTATTAAGGTTTCTTATTATTTCTTATTTATCAAATTTTAAATTTATTATTTATCAAATTTTAGAAAATTATGAAAATAATTAAGAACAACAAAACAATTATTTCAATTACTTATATAGTTATATTACATAAAATAACAAAAATATTTTACATAATCAAAATAAGGTTATGTCTTTGACCTTATTTTATTTGATGAATCAAAAAATTCAAAAACATACGGCAAACACACTTCTCTCCATTTCTTGTAATGTAAACAATCAAAAGTTGCAAGATCTCGCAAAGAAGAATCAAATTCTTGACACTTTTTTCTCCAGATGGATTGTGTTTCAAGACATAAACAGAGCCTTGTATTTTGCCATTGTGTCATTTGAACTCGTAACTGAAGCAACAGAAACAATCCTACTTGTCATGAAAAAATACCTTCAACACTAACAGAGAGAGATACATTGTGTAATATATTTAAGTGACTAACCTGAATGGCCAATTGTTTTTAGTGATTCATAGATTTCATAATCGTTTCTTCTTGGCTGCAGTTACGACCAATAGGTGGCACATTGAGCATTCCATTACGGAATTTAATAAATGTTCCCCTATGTATACAAAATTCAAGAAAGTAAATCATCTCATTACTTTGCAAACATGACTATATAGACTAGTAGATGGATCCACATTATACCTTTTAATTAGAATATCCAAGTCTGTAATGTAGTGCAGCGTGAAGTTTATCAACTCCTGCATCATCAGCTTACACAATCACAAACTACCCATATACATATACTAGCAGACACTTCAAAACAATGATACCGCTATAGATACATTATAGCAACGGCTGCTATCACACATAAGAGACAATGATATATGATTTACCTTGAGTTTATCTTATCCAAGGTGCAGGTTCAGGCTCTGAGAAAAAAGATGCAAACTATTAAGAAACAAAGAAACGATAAAACAACAATGTGGATTTGTAAAAGACTTTGTTTCATATGCACCTGAATTCCAATGGATTTCCCATCTTTATGGGCAACAAGACCATTCTCAGAGAAACTAGATTGCAAAATACGATCTTTACTAATAATTGATGTAGCCTTGGATTAGTGTGACACTTCTTCTCAATTAAAAGACTATAAATCAGTAACCTTTTCTTATTCAATCGAGTGGATAGAAGAATATCAATTAGCTTTTCTAACCCTAATCCAGAACAAAAGTCATTACAACTAGTAATCAATCAAATCACCCTTATCGACCACACGATCCAGTGAAAAACAGAGAAAGCAAAATCCAGAGACATAACCTCTGAACCAACAGCGAGCCAACTGTTGTCCTGCAACATCCCTAGAAGATTTGGAGGACGTGATCGTTATAATCGCCAGTGATTGAGCGAGCCGTGGATGGATTGCGACGGAGGCTGAGATTGTGCGCGCAGCAAGTCCGGTGACTCTCCTCATAGCTTAGTGTAGATCTGTGATTGAGATCTGGATCTCGAGATTTTTGATTCGTTGTGTTTTTGAAGCCGAAACAAGCAATCGATTCGCCGTTTCGTCGAGAGAGAGAGAGGAAAGAGAGAGATCCAGAAAAGAAAAGAAGAATACGAGAAGAAAAAAAACTGTGTTTTATATTTTATCAAAATCCAATTAGAAATTGACACGTACCATGTCTTCAAGGTTCCTTCCGATACTCCCCAGAGCAACGGTTTTGAATTTTTGTGGTTCTATTCTTTTAATTTTTTTTTTCTTTTTTGCGTAGAAATTGTGTGAGTACCCCAAGAAAAACTCGAGTGGACATGCTCTCAACAATCTTGATACTCCTCTTGTCCCTTTCTTGAAATATTTTATTTAAGAAAAAATAGAAACTAAAGAAAATGCATACACATACAGACATATATTTACAAGAAGTGGGACACTAATTCAATCACGGACTCATTTTATGGAGTTTCCTTTATGAGTCTGGAAACCATTCATGTGACATGACACACTCATAGAAGTTGCATTATGACCAGACGACAAAAAAAAAGAAGAGAGCTAAATTATATATTTAATGAATGAAATGAATTATTTGGGAAGATACTATTGTAAGTCATACATGGTATTTATGACCCAGATTGAAACGAATTCGAAGAAGGATAAAGAATTGGGACGCTCCTCGAGTTCTCTGGCTGAGGGTTTGGTTGATGAGTTGCAGAGAGGGTACCTCCTTGCACGGTGCAGTTTCTTTAGCTTTTTGGAACACAACTAACTAACCCGTCTTTGACTTCCCACTCCGGGTGCTCCTCGTTTACATACAGTTCTTGATCAGAAGAGAAGAGTAACATCTTACGACCCTCGCTGATTGAGAGGTGACCGTATGCTTTCCCGCTGCATCCAGCTATTTCGTCTCTACAGATAACAATGAGATTTTAAGTCATGGCGATGAGCTAAATAAATAAGATAGAGGGTCATCAATGAAGCCTATGCATTACTTTTTACCTAATGGTTTTTGCCATGAAATTACACAAAAGTCTCATCAGGTGCGGTCTGTTCTACTAGCACGGTTATATGCACCTTCCAATCCATGAAGGATTGCTTGAGCTCCACCGCATGCTTGATGCAATGATTCTCCAAGGTTACAGAGGAAAGTAATTCCAGTTCCATTCAGCAATCCTGTTGTTCTGAACAAGCAGTCGCAGTAGGTTCAGACCAAAAATTAGATGCTCTTGCTGAGAGGGCGGAAGATGGCTCCTGGTACATGAACAAAAGAACACACTTTAAGCAAAAGCATTGCATCCAATTGAGAGGGTGATACAAGATCAATGATGATAGCACAAGAGATCCTTAATCAACCTAGCATCAATATATAATAGGGCTTCAACTGGAAGACATCTCTCTCGAACGCGTTTTGATCCTTCGCTTTAACATTTATTAGAACAACAGCATACTCATAAATGTCCCCTGAACTTCAGCAATGTCCTGGATTTCTAACCAAAAAATTGACTCACAATGAAGAAGATAAGCTTACTAGCAAATTGCAATAGTCAATTCCTGGAGCTGCATTACGAGTATTCTCAAACAAAGGTGGTAGACTTTGTGAACTTAGTCAGAAGAACCTGAATAAAAGAAATGAACATAACACTAAATTACAAAACCAAAAACTGATATTTTAAAAAAATTGAGAATGGCATAGCACTGAAAGAAGATTTTTTCAAACACATTTGCAATTGCTATATCCACGGTTTAATCTATAATTCAATTAGGGTTAAAAATAAGGAAACAAATACCTTAAGCTGAGACAAGAGATTAGTACATGAATCGAAATCTTTTCTTGTAAACGCAGCTTTAAACCTTCTCGAACTGCTGAGAAACCTCCGGATCCATCTCACTCTCTCTCTATCTCTATGGCTGGCTTGAAGAAAAAGAAGAAAAAGACAAGATTGCCTTTCTGGCCGTAAATGGGCCTGTGTAATCTGAGACAGTGGGGCTTGAAATGGTAATAAAGCCCGATAGAAGCTTCCCGGGTCTTTCGTGAACTTGTGATGCTGACACACTCTCTCTCTCTCTCTTCTTTCTCGTCAACAACGCGTTTTTGGTCCACAATCCTTAGCCTCTAAGACAAATCAACCCTATTTTTTTTTTTCAATAAATAATTACTTTCTAAATAAAAGAAATAATTGTCACTATTATTGACAAAAAAAAAAAATCTTCATATCTAAAAGTCCGCCACGTCAAAATCTGCAATTGTGTTCTTCTAGACCGCGTCTTCGTACCTGCCGCCGCTGTGATCGATATCACTCGTTTGATTTTCTTATGCAGTAATTAAGAAAAGAAAAAGAAAAAAAACAATCTTACAGAACAGGAGTTTTTTTTCTTTTTCTTTTTTTTAGTGTTAAGTACTTACGTATCCCTTGTACTATTTAATTAACTTACTTTTTACTAATCCACTTTGTCAGATTTACACGCAACCTTCAAAAGCCCCAAAAAAAAAAAAAGTAAGGTGTTGTGTGAGTTGTGACGTTCCTGGAAATTTCTACTGGATGACACAGTTGCTCCAATTAAAAGCGTACAACTTTTTTCTTCATTCTTCATTTTAGTTTATATATATATATTTTTCTCACCCAATTTTCACCAATTTCCTCTACTTAAAAAACCAACCCCTGATCTCCAAATACACTTCATCGAAAATCTTCACCCAAAAAGATCGCGTAAAGCTTTCAACGTTGGATAATCTCAGATCGCAAAAATCAGCTTTTTTCTTTTTTTTTTCTTTTTTTAAAGATCATACAGAGAAGAAGAAGATGGAGAATAATAACAACAACAGCAATCAGCAATCTTTTTGGCAGTTCAGCGACCAGCTGAGAGTTCAGACACCAAATCTAGCGAACCTGTCGCTCAACGACTCGATCTGGAGCACCAACTCCGTCTTCAAAGAGCGTCGAAACTTAGACATCGCCGCATCCGCCGACAAGAACAACAACCAGATCGACTATTATCTGAACCAGAATCAGAAGAAGAAGAAGACTGGTTCGGACTCCAACTGGAGCTGGAAGTCATCTTCTGGTCCTAACAACGACAACATGGGCTTGGGTTTCGGACCCGTGGGTTCAAAATCCGCCGTCGTCGATTTGAACCCAATCGACAAATTCAACACCTGGAAATTCAACTCAGTCAACGTCAACGTTAACGGTTACACACCACCGTCAGGCGCCGTCAACGGAGACTTCAACAAAGGGGTTTACACGTCGATGAACAAGTATGGGTATAACATGAGTCTAATAAAGCAAGGCAACAACAAGGAAAAAGGAGTCGATGAAGATCATCATCATCAGGTTCAGAAAGGTGGGAAGAAGAGCAGGAAGAACAATAGCCAGAGGAACGAAGACGACAAGAATAATAATGGTTTGGACAAGAGGTTTAAGACTCTTCCTCCAGCAGAGGCTTTGCCAAGAAACGAAACCATTGGTGGTTACATCTTTGTCTGCAACAACGATACCATGGAAGAGAATCTCAAACGCCAGCTTTTCGGTATTCACCTCATCTCTTTTCTCTCTTTCTCTCTCACTCTTGTGTTTTCTGATATTATTTTTGGGGATGAAATCTGTTTAGGGTTGCCACCAAGATACAGGGACTCGGTGAGAGCGATAACCCCGGGACTTCCTCTGTTTCTTTACAACTACTCCACTCACCAACTTCATGGAATCTACGAGGTTTCTTTCCTTTTGCACTGCACAATCTTTCGTTTTTTCTTTTTTCTTTTTCGAATTGGATACTTATAGAAGAATGGTTTAAAAAATAAAATTAAATTTCAGGCAGCTAGCTTCGGAGGAACAAACATTGAGTTGAATGCTTTTGAAGACAAGAAATGTCCAGGCGAATCTCGCTTCCCTGCTCAGGTACTGCTACGATTCTATAAGCCCTTCTTGTCTACATGTTTTAGTTGGGTTCTAACAAAATTTTGACGTTTGTTTTTATTAAAATAAAGGTTAGGGCCATAACGAGGAAAGTGTGTTTGCCACTGGAAGAAGATTCTTTCAGACCCATTTTGCACCACTACGACGGTCCTAAGTTCCGGCTCGAACTCAGTGTCCCTGAGGTACAATTTTTTTTTTTTTTTTTTTTTTTTTTTTATAACTGAACTCAAATCTATTATGGCTTTTTGCCACTTCTTGTGTGTTCTCATTCATTCAAGGTCTTCATGTTTTGGCAGGTTCTTTCTCTATTGGACATTTTTGCTGACCAAAACCCTTGAAGTTAGTATACCTGTGAAGAACACTAAATAGTGGTTGGTTGGTTACTTCAAATCCAGAAAGACAGAGAGAGAGAGAGATATACCCGATTATATTATATATATTTACATTATAAGGAGGAGTATTAATAATTGTCTGAAGCAATGGTATCGTATTACTAGTTTATCGGTTTCTTTACTACAAGTGTTTCTCAGAATGTATGGGAGATAACAAGATATGCTATTTTTGTGTGGGATGGATGAAGAATACATCTTCACTTTGTTTTGTGTAAATTATATAAATAAATAAAAACATTGTGTACAACCCAAAATAGTGAGAAATGAGATGAACTCTTATTATCCATTTGTGTTTTTTATTTTTGTTATTATTGATCTCTTCTTCTCACCCTAATCTATCTTAATTTTCATTTTAAACTATTCGAATTTGTAAATGAGAGCGTGTGTGTGAGAGACTTGATCATCTTAATTTGTTTCTTCTTCTCAGGGTGGGTGATTCTTGGTTATGATAACATGTTCATTGATTCATAGTGGAGCTTGTAGTGAAGGGTAGAGCTCACCTGAGACGTACTATGGATGGTCTAAGCCTTTGCAACCCGTAAAAGCTTGCTTTTCTAGCCTATGAGCTTAGAAAAAAAAAAAAAAAAATCAAAGAAAGTAGTACCTACTTGTTGAAGAAAATAAATTTGGTGCGAGTAGATTATTTCTTCTTCTTCTTCTTCTTTTCCACATTCCATGACTTTTACAATTTGTCTTAAATTGACAGTATATACTATTCTAGGCAAACATAGGCTACATAGCATATGTTTTGGTCTATGCATGCATGATCTTAGTTCTTAGACTAGTCACTACATATCTTTCCCTCAATAACTGAGGCAAAACATATGATCGTGGAACAATTTAGTTAATACTATATGATCTGTTTTCTTAACAACAATTGAGAATAGCATTTTTCTCTATTTCCTGCCTAACCAGATACTGCTGTACCAAGATCAATGATGTCGTACCAATTTGAACCAAGATTTCCGGCAAATTAAAATTCTCACACCAAAGATCTACATAATCGATATGTCAAGCACAAGCATATCTGGCGATGGACAAAAGACAAAGAGGCAGAAGAAACAATGAGATGTTATATAAAATGACACGCTACTGCATGGTATAATCGGGAAGATCATCTTATAAAGATTAAAGAAACTAAATCTCTGTTCCGAGCTAGTCTGAGCCACACCGACCAGAACCGAGCCAAACAGTGGACATGAGATGCCGGGTTCACTTGGACCGCCTCCTTCAAACACGAAAGAAATGCATGAGTATTAAGCATGGGATACACAAAGCGTTAACTCTTTAGACTCTGTACTAAGTAAAACCTTTTCCGTGATTTCTTTTTTGAATTCTTGTTGCAGATTTCAGACAGAATCTCCTCAGTGTCGTCTATAGTACCATCTACATGCGTTTCCACTAAGTTACAACTATCCAAAAGGCTGAGTTGATGAACAACACTTGGGGCAAGACAAGTATCATCTTCTATCTTTTTTCTTACATACTCTATTAGCACAAGCCCTGCGCAATGTACCATACTTAGATCAAAGATGAAAAGCTTCACCTTCACAAGAAGTAACTATTCACGGTGTTTAACATACAGTAACAAAGTTCAGTTGGATAGTGCAACATTTTCAAAAACAAGGGAGTCTCGGAAGTTAGAAGAGAGAACCTAGAGCTCGGAGCAACTTAAGATCAAATTTGTCAGCTAGTTCTTGGTGACCACTTATTATGGCGCGTTGAATGGCTAGCTTCTTTAAGCTGATGAGCAAATCCTGAAAAATTTAAAACATTGATCAATATATTTGCTTGACTGAGGAAAGAAGGAGAATTGATGGCTTTGTATCAACACAAATATATATATTACCAGTTCAGATTCTGAGAGAGAGCAAAACCAAGTGAGATCATCCGTCCTATTGTTCTTCAAGATTTGGCTTAATTCCTCCATCCTAATAGAAGAAGAGCATCCAAGATATTCACAAAGATTTAGAGTTGTAAAACCATTCACTGCTAAAAACAAGGTAGAGACAAGAGATACCCTTCTTTCGAATCCTAATAGTAATAGATATATATGCGCAAATACTTTACTAAGCTAATGGGAAAAGTTAAGAAAACCTTAGCTAACAAGAGTCAAGAGGTAAGCAACTAAGCATTATTAACTGACTAACACACCATACATACATAAAATCAATCGGGTCACTCACCTGAACCGAATCAAACAGACTCAGATGATGAAAAAAAAGGCCTATTCTCCACGAGTGGACTTAGGGGAGACAAGAGCGATGTAAACGATAAACCCTGATTAGAATTTTTTTATACAAAGAAGAAGAGAAGATGAAGAGATACACTACTCTGAAACGAACGTCGTCGTTTCAAATTTGTAAGTATATATATATGCTAAAACAACGTTCTGGTTTCCCTTGAAGTAATAATTTAGTAGAGAACTTAAAAGTGTGACATTCGCGGCAGAAACCTATTAAACCGGACCGACAACTTCGGTTTTCCATTTCAAATCAGTGAGAGTTTGTAAACCGATCGGACAATTATATATATCATCTGTTCTCCTTACACGCCTGTGTAATCAAATCAAATCAAAACTTAGCGTGAGATCATCTGTGATCGGTAGAGAATACGACAACTTTTCTTTCAGTTTCGTCTTCTTCTTTAGGTTTCTTCTCTTCTTCTTTACGTTTCTTGTTTGGATCGCCGCCATTAGAGTTGCCGGAAGTTTCAGAGATTACAACCATTGTGACGTTTGTTTGAAGTCAGTCAGCACAAGGAATTGATTCAAAGCTGTTGATGTATACGATTCACTAATCGCTCTCTTCTCACTGATTGCCCAAAAAACTGGATTTTCTGACATGACAATGACATCATGTATTTATAGTTGGACGGGTTTCTTTTGTTTCCTCCGCAAATGACGATTTTGCCCCTGCGGCTAGATGGGCCAGATCCAAGACTTTAGGCCCAAAACTTCATTAAATCTTTTATTTGGGCTTCTGTCAATGTTGGGGGCAAAGCCCATATCCAACAATGGTCCCTCCCTAGTCCGATGTGCGATGGCTTGCTTGAGCCCGTCGGGTCCAATTATGTGTCTCTAAATCCGTCTTACAGAAGGGATAGAAGATTATTTGGGCCTTAAGGCCTTCCGGAAGATTCCTGGATGAATAGTGCATTGCACACGTTTTTCGAGGTATTCCGAAGATTCCGGGGTGATCAGTGCGTCGTGCACGTTTTTCGAGGTCCGTTGGGCTGTAAACAGGAGTTTTGTGTATTCTGCATGTTTTCCGAGGCGCGGGAAGTAGAAACAGCTTCAGAACTAGGGTTTTCCTTTTTACTTCGGTCAATGCACTGGTCCCCCCTATAAATATGCTCCCTTGACCTATTTTCACTTCTTACTTTCCTCCTCTCTCCAAAAGGTAATTTTCTTCTCTCTTTCCCTTTCCTCCTTCTCTTAGATTTTTTTTGATTCTTGGCCACCACTGACCTTGATCTCGCCGACGAGCATGCCGTGCTGCTGTCTCGCCGCCTTGTCGCCGCTCGAACCGGCCGGCTTACTTCGCCGACGTCGACTTCCCTCTGCCGGATTCCTCTCGCCGCCGATCACGGCTCCATCTCGCCCAACATCTCCGTTGCCTCGCGCCGCCGATCCTTGCCGCCGTGATTCGTCGAGCTCCGCCACCGGGACCGAGACCGTGAGCCGTCCTGGTTCTCCGACCTCGTCACGATGCCGCCAAACAGAATGGTTGAGCTCGTCCACCGGATCTGGCCGAGACCGTGAGGCGTCTCGGCCACCGCTACCGTGTCGTAGCGCCACCACCTCCTGTTACTGTAAGACATTCCAATCGTAGTCCGACCGTCGGTATGGTGCGAGATACGTGTAGTGATGGCGAGATGGTCAAGCTCCAAATGTCGAGTTCAGGGAACCTCCTCGCACGAGTTTTGGCCTGTTATTGACGAGTTCTAGCTGGCGGGATGACCAGTTCGCGAGTCGTGTCTGAGGTCGAGTTGGCGAGACCGAGTTTCATCGTACGCGAACGAGATTGTGTTGGCGACCTTGAGGTGGTGCGTACTATGCACATTGCTGGACGTTGTGACTCAGGTGTGGCCGTTTCGTATTGCGTATTATGGCGTTCTTGATGTGGCTCCGATACTGACCGGTTGCTTGGTTGGTTTTGCAAGGTCTTTCGCAATGGTTTATGGGGATGATGTCTTCGGCGATATTCCAAAAGATTTTGGAGATGGTCAGTTCCGAGAGCTAGAGAGAGGCTATGACGAAACTGGACCGAGCTGTCCTTCCTGGTGGGAGCCGTCGGAAGGAGGGGGTGTCGTGACAGATCTCGCGGATTTGACGGAGGAAGACGTTCGTGAGCTCGAAGTAATGTTCCCTACAGACAGCCAAGACCTTAGTCTAATTACCTTTCCTCCAGGTCATCGCCGTGGGAAGGTTCTCCCATATGAAGAGCGTAATTGTTCGGAGCATGCCCCTAGATCGCTGGTCGCCGGCCTCGCTGCTAGAGACAGAGCCTCCACACGCCGCAGAGATTGCGCCAGAGCCGCTAGGCCAGTTCCCCGGACAGGTGATGGCGAATGCTTCTCCTATGATGGGCCGACTCTTAGTGATAGTAAGTCCGTTGCTCGCTTGTTCGACGTCCTTCAAATGCCGCACAACCTGCAGCTTGCGCTGCTGAGTATCGATGAGCGTCCGTGGAGCTGTCCCAAGGGTTACCTTTGTGTGTACGAGGATTTTTTCACCGAGTGCGGTCTTTTGTTTCCGATTCCAGAGTTTCTAACAAGCTATTGTGCGCGACGGGGGATCGCGTTCTCGCAGCTGTCAATTTCTTCTGTTCGGAACGCGGTGGGACTTGCAATAACTTGTGCCGCGAGGAGAATTTCGATCAGCTGTGACCTCTTCGGGCTTGTTACGCAATTCTCGCACGACCGTACGGGACTTTACCTCACTCGCTGCATGCCAGGTCTCACAATTACGCGCGGCCAGAAAAGTAACATCCACGGCTGGCAGAGACGGTTCTTCTTCTTGGAAATAAACAAGATTTCGGTGGAGGATCCGTTCCCGGCTTGTCCTCATGCTTGGAACTTGACCCCCGGTAGCCGTTGTTGGGTTGGGTTTGTGTTCAGTGATATTCGATTCTGTTTGCTGACCGTTTTTGTTCTGTATTTGCAGGAAATCCTCCAACTTCTGCAGCGTGTGACTTTGACGTCGTTGATAAAACTTCTTTTATTCAGGGTGCAACTTTGCGGTGGCCGAAAGTCCTTTCACATTTCAAGACTTGTAAGTTTCGTTAGTTTGCCTTCATCTTCGTGATGTTCTTGCTTTTGTGTCTAAGGCGTCTTCCTATCCTGCAGGTTCGCGGACTAGATTGCAAATGGGAGACTGCCCGATGCCATGTTATGCTGACTTGTTTGATGCTGAGGAGGAGCCAGCTGTCACAACCGAGGTTATTGCGCCAAACACCGAGACCGTTGCGGAGACCTTTGCATTGGAGCGCGAGGATGGCGAGTTGCCTGTTCGCGAGGGTGAGCCTGATCGTAGGTCTCGCTCCGCCGATGTAGCTGCGGCTCGTGCTGCGAAGAAGCCTTCCTCGGGGCCTCATAGGAGTGCTTCGGCAGCTGGTGGTGATCATTCCCGGAAGAGGTCATCACGCTCGAGTCCTCGGAGTGATGCTGGAGGGAGCTCTAGGCGTCCTCATCATGCGGAGGATGGTTGCGGGAGAGTTGACCATTACGCGGAGGACGGTCGTGCGGGGGTTGACTACTCTTTTTCCTTCTGCTACGATGTGAAAGACCAAGCGTTCACTGGCGATTCACAAGCTTGTGCGGACATCGCCAGCAAGATTCATGGTGACTTCGTTCCGCTTCTTTCCCCTGGTGACTTGGCTTGTCCAACCACGTACGAGCAAGCCGTTCGCCAACAGTTTCAGGTTTGTGTCTGATCCTTCAGCTCGCCCCGATCTGGTTTTTACTTTGTTGTGATCTAAATCTTTTGTTTTGTGTCTCAGGCGATGAGTTGGACGAATCGTCTCGTTGGTGACTACGAGGACAAAGTGCGTGCTGCCAGGAGGGAGGCCTCGCACGCTCAGGATGCGTTTCTCAAAGCTGAGCGGTCGAGCAAGGAGAACGCGGCTATCGTCAAAGAGCTGACGGCTTCCCTCAAGCAGTCCCAGCGAAAGCTTACTACGGAGTCGGAGCGACTTAGGAGAGCGCGGGATGAGCGTGGAAAGCAGGAACGTACAAAGGCCGCTGTCGTGATTGGGGCGCATCGGGAGCGTATTGATCGTTTGAGGACGCATATAATTGCCACGCGCGAGAGACAGCCCCATTTGCTTACCCTCAGCCAGGTGACCGGAACTAGACAATGTCTACAAAAGTTGATCGAGAAGAACGTTGCTATTCTCCCGGATAGGATGGCGCGTCTTGCTGCAAGTGAAAAGGAGTTCCAGTCGAAAGTGAACGGGGTTGTGGTGCCACCGATCCCAGATGAAGATCTTGAGCCATTTCCGGAGTCTGCTGACGGAGGGGCTGATGATGCCGCAAACGAGTGATATGTCCTCGTATTATTGCTTGTTGTTCTTGCTTTTGAATCCTTGTTATTTTGAACTCGATTGCTGAGCTATTTTGTATTTTCCTTTCGGATATTTGCGAACTTGGTTGCTTTTGCTTTACGAACTTAGTTATTGCCTATTTTTGTTTTCTTCATGATAATGAAAGTTGCTTTCGAATTAATAGGACTTTTTCGTTACGGGCATATTTTGCGGTGCAGGACGTCTCCTGGCTTATCCTGGATATGTTATTTCCGTAACGCTGAGAGCAGACAAGACAGACTTGTCGTACTAGTTAGGTGCGTTCAGTCGTGATCGGCTTACCCTGTGGGTGCTGCAGGAATCGCAAGAGTGTGCGAGTTGGGGTCTTCGGCCTATTCACTCTGCGCCCTGCTAGCTTTGCGTGTCTGGGCTCGGCTTATAAGTCCTTACCAAAGTAAGGACGTGGATTATTTCACAACGGCACCCATGCGGAGCGCTTGCGAGTATGGACTCGGCTTTTGTTCTTTACCAAAGTAAAGTATGGATTATTTCACCATTACATTCATGCGGAACGTAGAACTGTGCACCTGGCCAGGGCGTTAGTGTGGAGACGAAGGATTTGCTCGAAAATTTTATTTTTTATTGATGTTATAGTTGCACCTCGCGAAAGGCTGCCTACGTACCCTCGAAAGGGATCAAACCATTCGTAGTTCATATTACATAAAATGCTCAGTGGCGAGCTTTTTTTTTTTTTTTTTTTTTTGCGGGGACGGATCGATGGCAGCTCCGGTAAAAGATGACTTGCTAATGGTAGTAACGTTTGAGGTTAGTAGAGTTCCAGGACCTTGGGACTGGTGTGCCGTTCATTTCCAGTAGCTGGTAGACGCCTGGCTTGACGACCTTCGAGATTGAGTAGGGACCTTCCCAATGTGCGCCTAGCTTCCCAGCATTCTTTTCGACGGTGTTTTCGAAGACTTTTCGGAGGACAAGGTTGCCCTCGGCGAAATGACGGGATCTGACTTTTTTGTTGTAAAAATTCGCCGTAGCTTGCTGGTAGTTCTGAATGCGCAACAATGCCTGGTCGCACTATTCCTCGATGAAAAGGAGTCTGTCACACATCATTTTGCTGTTCAACTCTCGATTGTGAACGAGCATAGAACGTCGGAGCGTCGGGATCCCAACTTCAGCTGGTGCAAGTGCCTCCATGCCGTACGCGAGTGAGAACGGTGTTCGTCAGTGGATGTTTGCGGTGAAGTTCGGTGAGACCACAGAACGCCGTCGAGTTCGTCAGCCCAGAGTCCCTTTTTTGCATCAAGGCGCTTTTTGATTCCAGCGAGAATTGTCTTGTTGGTGGCCTCTGCCTGTCCGTTGCCCTGCGGGTATCTTGGAGTCGACTTGCTGAGGCGTATCCTCCAGCCTGCGCAGAATCCTTCGAACTGGAGCGAGATGAATTGGGGGCCGTTGTCGCATACAATCTCGTATGGGAGTCCATGCCTGCAGATGATGTTTTTCCAGACAAAATTCTGAACTTCATTGGCTTCAAGCGAGACATATGATTCTGCTTCAACCCACTTTGTGAAATAGTCTGTCATGATTATACGCTATAATCTCAGTTTGCCAGTCATCGTACGAGGAGTCATTGGGTGCTAGAATTGACGTAGCTGGGACTGCTAGGGTGATTGCTAGGACGCCGCTTGAGTTTGTCGATATTTCCATGGTCGGAGCAAGATTCTCAAAAAGTTTGTAGTCGATGCTCGGTCGATCAATGCTTTCTAGGTATTACTCGGCGGAGGTCTAGATCAGACGTAGAAGCAAGCGTGGCAAGTGCGTCAGGTGGAGCATTGTCACTGCGTGGAATCTTACAAGCTCAAAGAACTCGAATTGTTGTGACAGTTCGCGTACGACGTTGAGGTAGGCATCCATGCGCGCGTGTCTCGTTGCATAATCTCCACTGAACTGGTGTGTGACCAACTGAGAATCGCAGTAAGCTTGGATCTTCTTGACTCCAATTCTGTGAGCGAGACGCAATCCAGCGATTAGTGCCTCGTATTCAGCGTCGTTGTTTGTAGCAGAAAAAGTGAGACGGAACGATTGTTCCAAAATTTCTCTCTGTAGGCGAAGTTAGACGTACGCCTGCTCCCGAACCCATCTTTGACGAAGCACCATCTACATTAAGTGTCCACATTTCAGTTTGAGGTGAATCGGCTTTGAGTTCAGGTGAAAGCTCGACGAGAAAATCTGCGAGGACTTGAGACTTGGCGCAGGTGCGATTCTTGTATTCGATGTCGTACTCGCTCAATTCTACTGCCCATTTTGCTAGACGGCCTGATTGACTTGGGCTGTGAAGAATTGTTCGCAGAGGCTGATTCGTCAGAATTTTGACAGTGTGTGACTGAAAGTATGGCGGAGTTTCCGAGCCGAGATGACGACCACGTATGCGAGCTTTTCTAGAGTGGGATATCGGAGTTCGGCGCCATCAAGCGTCTTGCTTACATAGAAGATAGGATGTTGTAACACCCGCGAACCATTTTTTTTTGGTATTTTGGTGAGGGTGTCGATCGACACCACAGGAGGTGTCGATCGACACTAATTGTTTCTGGTTCGACCGGTTCGATTTAATTATCGATTTGGACCGGTTTGATGTAGGGAAAACTACTAAACCGAGATATTTAAGTGTTTTGTCGACCAGAAGGGTTTTGGGAAAGTTCTTTTGTCGCCGCTTTGTTGTTTTTGAGAGAAAAAGAGGAAAAGTGTGTTCTTGAGCTTTTTGGTGACTTTTGGTGAGATTCTTGGCTGTCCTTGTGAGATTGGAAGCTAGGAAGGATCTAGAAGCTTGCTAGGAAGGTTGGATTCGTTGCTTTTGGTCTGAATCTTCCGCAAAGAGGTGAGTGCATGACCATGGCTTATCTAAGCTAAGATTTCTAGATTCTATGATTCGCTTATGTGGTTGTTTCCTGAGTTCTCTATGCTATTTCGTTGCTATCGGGCTGGTTTTGGCTTCGGGAGTGCAAGGAGCGGATTGAGAAGATGGAGGCGAGATTCGGAGTTTCTGATCGAGGGAAATCGCTGTTGACGTGCCGGTCGACACCAGTTGGGGTGTCGGTCGACACCAACGCGAGGGCTCTGGGACTTTGGCGAGTGTCGTTCGATGCCATGTGGAGCGCCGACGACACAAACTAGGGCTTCGGAGTGTCGGGCAGGGTGTCGGTCGACACCAGTTTGGCCGGTCGACACCAGATAGTCAGTGACGATCGACACCATCTGGTGTCGGTCGACACCCCTTGTTCAGTTACGATGGATGTTGCATGCTTCGTATATTGCCTGGTTTGTTTTATTGATTGTTGTTTGTGGCTTGTAGAGATCTTATTGCTTGTGTGTATAGCCCAGTAGATGGGAGGATTGCCTCACTGAGTGTTTATCAAATACTCATGCATCTCAATTTGTGTTTGTGGTGCAGGTAAAGGCAAAGTGTGATCGTGGAATCAAAGGCAATGAAGAGGAGGATGTTCTAGGGACTCGATTGGATGTTGTCTGGCATTTGCTAGGGTGCTAGAGTTGAGTCATTAGAAACATTGCTAGGTTGCTGGTTTCATGTTCCTCGTTGTTTGGTATTTGGAAATTGTTTATGTTATAATATTGGATTGTTATTGGATTATTATTCGATAATTGGTTTTTGTTATTCCGCTGTTGATTGTGAATGTGGTTAGGAGGCTAGTGGGTATGGGACCACTAGTTGTAGTTTATTTATATATATATTATTTATTATTTAAAAAAAAAAAAGCTTGGTTAGTGAGACCGAGGACCAGAGTGTGACAGCTGAGGGTGTTGGCGAGTCGCAGGGTGTTCCGGGGGATTCCGTGAGTGTGGCAGGAGGGGGCGGTGTTGAGGCTCCAGTGGCCGGTGATGCTAGGGTCCCGGGTGTGGGGGTCCCAGCGGGTGGAGTCCCTGGTGTCGACCTTGCGGCTTTGCTAGCACAGGTGTTAGAGCGGTTACCACCAGTGGTACCGGCTCAGGCTCAGGTAGTGCCACCAGTGGTGGCAGAGGAGCGGCAGCCAGTGGCTGTGGATGCGGGGGTCCATGCTCGTTATCTCAGCATGTTGACAGAGATGGGTCGGTTGCGTACTGAGCAGTTTTCAGGAGGTGTAGATCCTACTGCTGCGGATGCGTGGAGGACGAGAGTGGAACGTAACTAGTGGATAACGTACCTCGGTGATGGAGCCTGCCTCAAGTAGTTTCCGTACTTCGTCATTGACCGCTGTTGTACGTTCCGCACCAAGTTTTCGACGTTTTTGCTTAACGGGCTTGTAAGTCGGAACAACGTTGAGCTCGTGGCTGGTGACGCTAGGGTCGATTCCAGTTATATGGTCTATCGTCCAAGCGAAGGTGGTTGCATTTTTGCGCAAAAACTAAATGAGCTCGTCCTTCAAAGCCGGAGGCAGCTCAGCGCCTATTCCGACGCAGGGCTTAGGATCCGACAAATCAATGTTGACCTGAATTACAGAGTCCTTCAGAGGTGGTGTGAGTGGATCTCGAGGTGGAGATGATTGGGCAATTACAAAAGCCCTTGCGTTCCGCATCTTCTTCTCGATGATGAAGCAAGTTCGAGCCATCAATGGATCTCCGCGCAGCATATAGATACCGTAGGCGTTTGGAAACTTGACGCATTGATGGTAAGTAGATGCAACAGCGCGCATCTTGTGAAGCCACAGTGTTCCAAGAATAACATTGTAGACGATGGGTTTGTTCACAATTGCAAAGTTGAAACATTGCATCGTGCCGCCGACGTAGATCGGAAGTCTAATGGTTCCAACAGTCATGATTGTATCACCATCGAATCCCGTCAGAGGCTGCGTTTCGTGTACCGTGTTGCGCAGATCAATCTCCATCTGATCAGTACATCCTTGTATTACGTTGACCGAGCTCCCGGTGTCAATAAGAATTCGCGTCACCGAGCTTTCCCCGATCACCATCTCTACGACAAGTGGGTTGTTGTTTGGACTTGCGTTACGCGCGTCTTTTTCAGTAAATGTAATTGGAGCGGAGGATGTCTTGAACATGTTGCTGTGGGAAGGCATGTTGCGTTTTGTTTCCGCTTCGCGGCAGTAGGCTTGGATAGACCGAACATAATCGCGGCATGTCGACAAGCCGCCCATGATCATATTGATTCTTCGGCGAGGAGCAGGTGGTTCATCGTGCCCTTCAGCGTCGTAATTCCGTTTAGGAGGAGGGGGTAAGCGAGCGATTTCCCGCGCTCGGTCATTTTGTGCCCATGCTCGTTCATTTTGTGCTACAGCTTCCTCTTCTCGCTGTCTGTCGTGCTGCTGCTCGTCTCCCAAGCAAAACTGGTTATCTTTGTGTGTGACAACTTTCCTCCGCTCTCGTTCTACATTGACGTCACCCTTCTTGTACTTATGCATAAGCGGCATTTGAAGTGTTTTGCACTCTTCAGTCGAGTGTCCGTTGAATATGTGGAACTCGCAATACGGGCGCTTGCCTTTGAAGCCGGGATTATCGGATTCGCGATGCCATTTGTTCCAAGATTTATTATGTTGTTCTTTTCCCTCGATAGCGAACATCGTCGCTTTTCTTCCTTTCTCGCCCCGGGCATAATCCCTGTTGTAGTGTTGGCGTGGTTCGTGGTATTCATCTATGGCTTTGCCTTTTGAGCTTGGAGCCTTCTCAGATGCTTTCTCTATCGTACTCGGTTGATTGGGGTTCTTCTTATCTCTGTCTGCCTCGACTAGGATATATTGGTTATCACGTGCAAGTACTTCGCCTAAGCTTAAGACAGGCAGGATTGTTAGGTCGTCCTTGAATCTGGAACCCGGGGCGAGCGCGTTTTTTAACGCACCGATCGCAGACTCGTCACTTATGGTGAGTCGGGATACAACTTCCTTAAATCTTTCCATGAAAGCCCGTAATGACTCGTCACGCCTCTGATACATTCTCCACAGGTCAGCATTTGACGCTGGCGTGCGCATGAAGTACTGGTGATGCTGAAGGAATGCGCACGTTAAGGCTTCGTACCCATCGATCGAGTTAGCCTCGAGCCTGGAGAACCAATTGAGTGCCTCACCGGAGAGACTTTCGATGAACAATTGACAGCTTCCCGCGTCTGCTTCCTCGGGTGAGAAATACGACTGATTGATGTGGATCGTCATCGATTTCAGGAAGACGATGGGATCTCCCTATCCTTCGTATGGAATTGGTCTGTTCTTGCTGCTGTCCGGGTTGTGCTTGACTCTAACTCCTGATACCCTCGCAGTGAAGGGTGAACGTCTTGCTTCCGCCAACATGGTTTCTAGCTCTGGTGCCGCACTTGTTGCTCGGTGCATTTGAGTCGTAATTTTCTTCAGCTGAGCTTGCATCTGCTGAAGTTAGTGTCGTAGTGCGTGATTGTCAGCGTTCTCGGAGTGACTTGGCCCAGCATGTTGATCCGCGAGTATCTCGTTGGTCTGGAAGTGTACTCTTGGCTGCTCGCCATTAGGTCCAACGACGATCGATGAGAGTCAGGGCCTTCCATTAGCGTTGTGCTCAACTCTCTGTATGTCAGCCCGCGGAGCGTTGTGCTCTGCTCGCGGAATGTCAGCTCGCGGAGCGTTGTGCTCAGCTTGCGGAATGTCAGCTCGCGGGGTGCGCGGCGCCTGTGCGTCTTCAGATTGTGGCCTATGATGCCTTGCACGGTCACTTCGCCCTTGTGATTCTATCTGCGTCGCTGACCGCTCATCCGATCCAAGGTTCTTTGCACGGCTTCATCGAGCGCGGCCTGACTGATTTTCACGTGTCTGGATGCTCGACGGGGGTGAATGTCGCGCGTCGTGTCCCTAGCTTCGCGGTTGTCCAGAGCGTCGCCACCAGCTACACGATTAGGAAGGATTGCACCATTGGTTAGGCTATTTGTCGGAGCGACGCGCATAGCGCCGACGGCTTCACAGTCGGTTGGATTGATACCAGTGGTTTCACGAACAGGGGACGTAGCGCCTACGGCTACGCCATTGGTTGGAACGACACGCATAGCGCCTACGGCTGTGCGGTCAGTGAGTGTTGCGGTCGCGACAGTAGCTGCTTCGGTTCCGTTGACGCCTTGAAGCTGATTCGTCCTCGCACGGGTGCGCCCCCAATTGGCTGGTCTCGCAGGAGATTGTCGCGGAGAGGTGTTGGTGCTTTCGTCGCTGGAACTGGAGAGGTTGGAGTGAGACATGCTAGTGGTTTTCCGGAAACGCCTTGAACTTCAAATTCTTTCGTCAAAAGGAAGGACTCGGCCCCACGGTGGGCGCCAAATTGTTGATGTATGAAATCGACAATATAAATAAAACGGATCTTTATTGCAATATTCGGAGCTGGTCTTTTTATTAACGTAGAAATGAAGCAAGAGTTTACAAAAAATGACAATCAAAGAGTTAAGCTCAGTAAATACGATTCACTAGTTGCTCTCTTCTCTCTGATTGCCCAAAAAACTGGATCCTCTGACGTGACAATGACATCAGGTATTTATAGTGGGACTTTGACCTAGGATTTCTTTTGTTTCCTCTGCAAATGATGATTTTGCCTCTGCGGCCAGATGGGCCAGATCCAAGACTTTAGGCCCAAAACTTCATTAAATCTTTTGTTTGGGCTTCTGTAAATGTTGGGGGCAAAGCCCATATCCAACAAAAGTGAGTTCAAGTTTTTATCCAACAAATAAAATGGTATGTATTTACTATCTATAACCCATAACCCATCAATGTATCATTGTTTTACTAATTAATTAGTATAACGACTCGTTAAAAGTAAAGCAACTTGGTTCTGCTCTCAGACTATTTTCACATATGTGAACCAAGATTTCATTAATTTAATTTGTTCATATTCAAGAAGCACAATGGGTTTTGTTAAGTCAGAATGTGATATTGAAACTTCCTTAAACGTACCTATAACTGAAGATTGCATTAGAACTAGTTTACAGTTAATCCAGTTCGTTATCCTTTTTTCTTTATTCATTTCATGATCTTGTTTATAGATATATTCAGGTTGCAGACCTCTGCTTTTGTATCGAGTAGTCTTTATGTTTTATCAAGTGTTTAAAGGCCATTCCAAGATATCAAAAACAGAAAATATCAGTTCATAAAAAAAAGGAAGACAAATGGGTCTTATAATACCCAGTCAAGCATCCAACAGAAGGAGCAAACAACATCCGATAGCAAAAAAAACCAAAATAGAACATAGCAAGACAAAAGTCTTAAAAGCCAAAACGACCAAGTTCACAATGTTACCAAAAAACTAAAAGCCGAAAAATCAAACTAAAAAAGGGTAAAAAACATTCCACCAACAAACCACCAACTGTTTCATCTACTTACCAAAAGCGGATCCACCGTCTTGTTTGAACATCGTTTTAACTGCGTCCGCTATTACATCAATCCTCATAACACAAAGCTCCTCATCCATGGCCTTTATTTTCTTCATTTTTTCCTCCAACACTCGCTTCTTTGGTCCATCTTTGACCTTATCCCAACAAGCAATCCAAGCGACTTCATCTAAAAAACAATTTGGATTCACAGCCTTGTAGAGAGAGAAGATCTCTAGAGCAGAAGATAAGGAAGGGGTTATGACATATCTCTCTTGCTTTTTGTCTTCTTCATCCTTGGCTCTTCCTTCAAGCTGTTCTTGACGCACCTTCTTAGACTTACAAGGCAAGAGACCGTCAGTCCCCCAAATCTTTTTGGACAAATCAAAGCAAGTCTGGTCAGATGGTTTCAGAAACACGATCTGGTCTTCTTCAGTTATTCCCTTTTCAAGAGACTTGAGAATCTTTTCATCAAACTTTCTCCTCAAGTTTCGGACTTTGGGTACTAGCTGATCTTTAGAAGCATCGAAACTGAGCGATCTCTTCACGTATTTGTAGAAAGCATCCATATTCTCAGTAGGGTTTCCAGTTTTGGCAGTGAAGTCAATGATAGGATGAAGCAAAAAGACATCATCTTCTTTGTTGAAGATCCTAGCAAACAGATTCTGCTTTTGCTTTTCATCGCTCATCAAATCCTCACTAGTCTTCATCTTCTTCTTACTCCCTTCCTCTGTTTCCTCCAAAGGACGCTTCTCCCTTCCTCTGTTTCCTCCAAAGGACGCTTCGCCTTCGCTTTTGAGCTCTCCAGCAGAGTCTCCACGTGAGTAGGTTTGGTGGTTGTCTTCGAACCAGAATGCTTGCTAGAAGAAGAAGAGTCAGACTCGTCACTAGAAGAAGAACCAGATTCGGAACCAGACTCTTCTTCGGATGAAGAAACCACCGGAGGGTTTTCAATTTTTTCGGGCTGCTTTGGTGCCATGGTCAATCTCTGCGGGTTGCAATGTAAGGAATATTTCCTTTTCCCTATTATGTGGTCTTATAGTCATCCGTTTTCTATGGAATAATGTTATTCTTAATATATTTGGTAACCAATTAAATTGGTAACAAATGAGTTTTTCCTAATCAATCTCTACTTTGATGGACGGTTGAGATTACATCTTAAGGAAACCCTAAAAAGGAATTAGGTTCTCTCTCCGCCTATAAATATATACCTTTAGTCCATCATAAAGGCATCCCAAATAAATCTCAGAAAGACAACACAAAGAGAGCAAGTTCATAGGCAAGGGGAGAGAAACCTAATCACCTAACTAGAAGATCAGGATTTTAGGAAACTGTCCATCAAGAAATCTCTACAACAATGAATGGAGGAGGTACTCCGCTAACCCTCCTTTATAGTTCTGTCATGTGATTAATCATGTTGCTTAAAAGATCTTAGGGTTCATGTAAATTACATTTACATGTGGTATCAGAGTATGGTTATTAGCATATGGTTAATTCATTAAGTATGATAGAATTATAGATCTGAAAATATAAATCTATGTTTGAAAATTTTCGTGCATAATTCGAGTATTAGTATGTTAAAATTATAGATCTGATAAATAAATCTATTTTTGAAAATTTTCGTGCATTATTCGGGTTTCTTAAATCTCCGTACAATATCCGAACGTACAAAACTCGGGTCTGTGAATTAAATTTTCTCAGATTGAATTTTGTACATAATTTGGGTGTTTATAACTAAAATTTTGCAGATAAAAGTTTGTGCATAATTCGGGTTTCTGTAAATTAAGTTTCTTACAAATAAAAGTTCGTGCATAAATTGGGCCTCTGTGAATTAAGATTTATCACAAACAATAACCTATAATAAATTTGTGTGTGCAAAATTCGGGTCTCTGAGAATTAAGGTTTCTCACTGACATAAATATGTGCATAATTAGGGCGTGCAAAATTCGTTCATATTAATTTTTTTTTAATAAAATTAATCCGTGCACAATCCGTCCAAGAATATTTTATGAAAACTCTTATATAATCATTTTGTGCATAATTCTTGCAAAATTATTATGTAATTATATAAATTATTCTGTGCATAATTCGTGCCGAATATAATTACTATAAAAGTGCATAATTAGGTTTGGATATCACTAGAGTGATCTTACTTTATAATAATTTGCATATAAAACTATTTTGATATATTTTTCATAATTAGTTACCCACAGGTAGACTAAAACCTTAAAATATAATCAATACATAATAGAGTGTTTGTATATGAATAGATTAAGGATATCTACAGATAACTTAGTCTAATTAACTAAATACATTACTCAATAATGTTGTGTGAATATCATGATTTTATTGAAATTATGGTGATTGCCCACAGGAACACGATGATTTATTTTCATGTTTATTCAATAATTAAAATTTATGTGTTGATTATGTTTTGAAGCCTAATTAAAAGCTTGTTGTATCTTTGAAAATTGCAGCATCTTTTTCTGATGGCATGTCATCCATGATGTCTACTGTTCCAAAACTCAATGGAACCAACTGCTCATAATGGAAAGAGACAGTTGAGTTCACATTAGGAGTACTAGATTTGGATTTGGCTTTTCATGTAGATGAGCCAGGTCCACTTACAGAAACTAGTACTCAGGAAGAAAAGGTACTCAGATTGACCTTAATGTTCACGAGGATGACAGTTGCTAGTAACATCAAAACATCACTACCACCTGGTGATAAAGCTAAAGCTTATCTTAAGACGCTAGAAGAACGGTTTAAGACTACAGACAAATCCCTAGCAAGGAAACTTATGGCAGATCTTACAACCATGAAGCATGATGGCGCAAGGTCTATGCATGAACATTGCATGGACATGATCAACCTTGCGGCTACGCTAAAGGGTTTAGGAATGAGTGTGGATGATTCATTTCTTGTCCAATTTATCCTAAACTATTTACCTCCTCAGTATGTACCATTCAAAATTCATTACAACGCCATAGAACAAAAGTGGACGTCTAATGAATTAGCTAACAAACTAGTACAAGAGGAGTCTAGACTTAGCCGTGAAGGTATTAAAGTTGCCCATTATGCTCAGGGAGCTGTACCTAAAGCTGAGAAAAGGCATCAAGTGAGCCATAAAAGAGCACCACCCAGAATGAATGATGTTAATCAAGGTAATGAGAAGAAAAAGGCAAAGAAAGATGATAGATGCAACTTCTGTAAGAAGTCTGGACACTTTCAGAAAGATTGCACTAAAAGGAAAGAATGGTTCGAAAAGAAAGGTAACCTTCTAGGTTCCGTAAGCTTTTTTGAACCAAATTTTACTCATGTTTCTTCTAAAACTTGGTGGATTGATAGCAGTGCTAATGTACATGTAACTAATTCCTTGCAGGTATTCATTACGACCCAGAATATAAACCCAAGTGAAAACTATATATTTATGGGGAATCGAGACAAAGCGCCAGTTGAAGCTATTGGCACTTATCGTCTCACTTTGGATAGTGGATTTTGTTTGGATTTATATCAGACTCTTTATGTACCCTCTATTTTCCCGTAATTTAGTTTCGTTAAGCAAACTTGATTTGGCTGGTTATAATTCAACTCAAGGAGGTGGTTGTTTCAATTTATTTCTGAAATATAATCAAATTGGTTTTGGAAAATTAGTTGATGGTATTTATATGTTAATTTTGGCTGATCAACCTTTTGAGACACATCTCACCCTGCATGGCAATAAAGAAACTAAAAGCAAAACATGTACTAAAGACTCATACTTTTTGTGGCATAAAAAGTTGGGACATATTTCCAGCGAAAGAATTAAGAGATTGGTAAAAGATGGAGTCATTCCAAATCTTGATTTTACCAACTGTAAAGAGTGTGCAGATTGCATTAACGGTAAGCAAACTAAACACACTAAGAAAGGAGCCACAAGAAGTACACAGCTTCTTGAAATCATACATACAGATATTTGTGGACCTTTTGACGTTCCTTCTTTTGGGGGTGAAAAGTATTTCATTACATTTATTGATGATTATTCACGTTATTGTTATCTCTATCTATTGCATGAAAAATCTCAATCTGTGGATGCTGTACAAGCATTCATTACTGAAGTAGAGAGACAATTAGATAGAAAAGTGAAAATCATAAGATCAGATAGAGGCGGTGAATTTTATGGCAGATATGATGAAAGAGGACAACATCCTGGACCTTTTGCCAAACTTCTCCAAAAATTAGGAATTGTTGCTCAGTACACAACGCCTGGTTCTCCATGGCAGAATGGTGTAGCTGAAAGGCGTAATCGTACTTATATGGGAATGGTTAGATCTATGATGAGTCATGCTAACTTACCTATATCCTTGTGGATGGATGCATTACGAACTACAGTCTATATCTTGAATAGAGTTCCTAGCAAAACAGTTCCAAATACTCCTTTTGAACTGTGGAAAGGCTGGAAACCTAGTCTGAAACACCTCCAAATTTGGGGATGTCCAGCTGAAGCAAGAATATATAATCCACATGAAAAGAAATTGGATTTCAGAATGATCAGTGGTCACTTTATTGGTTATCCTGAGAAGTCCAAAGGATATAGATTTTACTGTCCAACCCATAGTACAAGAATAGTGGAAACCGGTAATGCCAGATTCTACGAGAATGGCGAGATTAGTGGGAGTGATAGAGTTCAAGATGTGGTCATTCAGGAAATTAGGGTTAATATTCCTTTACCCTTAGTTTCGAATGTTACTGAAAATTCTCCCATTGTTGAACAGTTAAACAATGAGGAAAATCCAGTAAATGATCATACACTCCATGAAGAAGACATCACTAATAATGATAATGAAGCACAAGAGGAACCAGCATTAAGAAGATCTACTCGTCCGAGAAGATCTGCTATTTTCGATGACTATGTGCTTTATCAAGTAGAATCTGAAGAAGTGAATATTAAAGACCCGGTTTCTTATTCACAAGCCATTAAAGATGTTAATTCTGATAAATGGATTGATGCCATGAAGGATGAAATGAACTCTATGGCTAAAAATAAAGTCCTTGATGTCGTTCAATTGCCTGAAGGACACAAACCAGTCGGGTGTAAGTGGATCTTTAAGACCAAACTTGACTGTAATGGCAACATTGAACGATATAAGCTAGACTTGTAGCCAAAGGTTTTAATCAGAAAGAATGTATTGATTACAATGAGACTTTTTCCCCTGTGTCAAGGAAGGACTCTTTTAGAATTATCATGGCAAAAGTAGCTGAGTATGATCTCGAGTTACATCAAATGGATGTGAAAACTGCCTTTTTGAATGGAGACTTAGAAGAAGAAGTCTATATGCGTCAACCGGAAGGCTTCATAGCCGAAGGTCAGGAAGACATGGTCTGCAAACTAAATAAATCAATTTATGGACTGAAGCAAGCTTCGAGGCAATGGTATCTAAAGTTTGATGAAACCATTACGAAATTCGGTTTTAAAGAAAACATTGTAGATCCATGTATTTACCTCAAGATTAGTGGGAGTAAGTTTATATTTTTGATTCTGTATGTTGATGATATTTTATTGGCCAGCAGTGATCTTGGTCTATTACATGAGACTAAGAGTTATCTCTCTAAGAACTTCGAAATGATAGATATGGGTGAGGCGTCCTATGTGATAGGAATTGAGATATTCCGTGATAGATCACTTGGAATTTTAGGATTGTCTCAGAAAGCATATATTGATAAAGTTCTTGAGAGATTTAGCATGATGACATGTTCTTCTGGCATCGTTCCTATGCAGAAAGGGGACAAAATTGATCTTACGCAATGTCCTCGTACTGAAATGGAACGTCAAGAAATGCAAAAATATCCTTATGCATCTCTGGTGGGAAGTTTGATGTCTGCACAAGTTTGCACCAGACCTGATATTAGCCACGCAGTTGGTATGCTGGGTAGATTTCAGAGTAACCCAGGACTCGCTCATTGGCAAGCTGCAAAGAAAGTTTTGAGATACTTAAAAGGAACAAGAGACTACATGCTCACATACAGAAAATCAACACATCCACAGATGGTTGCTTATTCTGATTCAGATTTTGCTGGGTGTAAAGATACTAGACACGGTACTCTTGGCTATGTGTATCTCCTCTCTCGGGGGGCCATCTCATGGAAAAGCCAGAAGTCAGAGTTGATATACACATCCACTATGGAGGCTGAGTATGTGGCATGTTACGAGGCTTCTATTCAAGCAGCATGGTTGAAAAATTTTGTTCTGAGTTTGGGGCCTTGAGTTTTGTTGACAAGCCTTTAACTCTTTATTGTGACAATGAAGCTGCAATCTTCTTCTCTAAGCATGATAGGATATATAAGGGAGCCAAACACATGGACCTTAAATATCTATCACTGAAGCAAGATGTCAAAAGAGGAAAGATTGTCATTGAACACATAGGCACTAATGATATGGTTGCAGACATATTTACAAAAGGGCTACCTCCCAAGATTTTTCAAAAGCATGCTTAAAGTATGGGTCTTGCGGATAGTTCCTAATTATGTTTTTCGTTTTAATTCGCCTATATTTGACATTTTATTTGAGCTCTTTTTATGACTTTTGCATCTTTTACATTCTGTTTTAATGTGCACAAACATTATTTGTTGTTGGATCTATGATAACAGAATAAGTCTTTATTTAAAGACATTAAAGGGACCATTATGATAACTCCTACTTATGTTATGGTCTAGCTAAGAAGGTAGTCAATGTAGTAGTACTTGGAAGGGATCATGTTGCTGAATGATATGCAACCGCCATGACTCCCATTGATTACTTGATTAGTCAAGACACTTAGGATGACCAAATGAAAGAAATTAAATTATAACATATTATGCCGGCCTTATGACTGCCAAAAGAAAACATTAATGGATTTACTAACGACCAAGTGGGAGACTGTAAGGAATATTTCCTTTTCCCTATTATGTGGTCTTATAGTCATTCGTTTTCTATGGAATAATGTTATTCTTAATATATTTGGTAACCAATTAAATTGGTAACAAAGGAGTTTTTCCTAATCAATCTCTACTTTGATGGACGGTTGAGATTACATCTTAAGGAAACCCTAAAGAAGAATTAGGTCCTCTCTCCGCCTATAAATATATTTAGTCCATCATAAAGGCATCCCAAATAAATCTCAGAAAGACAACACAAAGAGAGCAAGTTTATAGGCAAGGGGAGAGAAACCTAATCACCTAACTAGAAGATCAGGACTTCAGGAAGCTGTCCATAAAAAAATCTCTACAACAATGAATGGAGGAGGTACTCCGCTAACCTTCCTTTATAGTTCTGTCATGTGATTAATCATGTTGCTTAAAAGATCTTAGGGTTCATGTAAATTACACTTACATGCAAGACTTTTCCACTGCTCTTTGCCTCTCTCTCAATTTTAGTTTGCTCTTTTGACGTTTTTTACATAATGAGAGTGACGCTTTAGGGTTTTTCTAGTGGTATCTTTTAATTGGTTTAGTTGTACGCTTTAGCCGTAAATTGAAAACATAATTAACATCAATTAGCAAACAATTTTGGGAATGAAATTTTTTTAACGGCTAAGATTAAATCTCGTTTTTGTGTAAGAATTTTAAGGGCTAGGATTAGGTATATAGTATCTTTTAGCCTCTTCCGCTACCTTCGTATAGTTGGCATTTACTAGATTTTCATTTTTCGTTATTCTATTTTATTTCCACTAAAATTTTGAAAAAAAGAAAGAAAAATCAAAAGGTTCGAGTCTTCGACCATCACGGCATCATGTCTTTCCGTCTACCATCACCATATCAAAAAGCTTGGACTATACAAAGATCTTTCACCCGTGATGGGATCATAGCACGAACAAGTAAGGCGACATGGGACCACCTTGCCTCAGTCCCCTTAAAGGTTTAAAAGAGTCTGTCTTCTCTCCATTCTAGAGTAAACACATCGAGGGATCTGCCACACATTTCATTATCCAATGCACCCAAGTATCTTCTAAAACCGCCGCATAGAGAGTCTCTTCCAGAAAATTCCAGCAGATTCTATCATAGGCTTTTTCCAGGTCAAGCTTCAAAAGCATCCAACCCTTCTTTCCTTTCTTACGGCGCATTGAGTGAACCGCCTTCTGTACGATAACAATGTTATATGTACTTAACCGACCCGGGATGAAGCTAGATTGAGCATGACCTATGTGAGTTGTCATCACCCCTTTCAAACGCTCCACCATTGTTTTAAACAATACGTTGCACAGACTAATAGGTCTGAACTGCGTGATCCTCTCTGGCTTCACCACCTTAGGAATCAGTACCACAATAACATCATTAATGTTTTGAGGAAGCTCGCTGGTACTAAAGAACTGCATTACAAGTCGTAGGACAGATTCACCAACAACATCCCAACAACTCTGATAAAACACCAGCTGGAACCCATCTGGACCCGGCGCTTTGTAGCGTCCCATACTGCGAATAGCATGTTCCACCTCCAATGCCAGAAACGGTTTACTCAACTTCGCCTTCTCCTCTGGGGATAGTGACATAAATCCTTCACGTGGAAGCCTATCACCTCCCAAATCCACACCCTCTAGCGAGTACAACCTACTTAAGTAATCAATCGTAAGTTTCTCCAGTTCGGGACCAGCCGTAATCCAAGCACCAGAGTCACCCTTAAGCATATCAATCTTGTTTTGTCTTCTTCTTATAATAGTAGAGGTACGAAAAACTGAGTATTCCGATCCCCCTGAACAACCCACTTTTCCCTTGATTTTTGAAACCATAGCACCTCCTCCTGCTCTAAGACAGTTTCCAACTCCTTTAACAGTCCCTCCTCTCTGTCCAGCAATTCATCCGTCTGGTAGGATTTAAGGAGTGACTGGACCACCTTAATCTCGCTCACGAGCTTATCCTTACGAGTGTTGATATCTCCAAAAACCTCACGGTTCCATTTACACAAAATTTTCCTCAATATCTCCAAGGCTTTACAAGTGGTGACAGTACTATCCCACGAAGCCTGCAACAATTCTTTAAACCCTTGGTAGGACGGGTAGTAAGCTTGGTTTGTATCTCTGCGTAAAGCTCAGATATCTTCTTGAACCTTTTATATAAGAATACAATACAAAGATATGGGGAATTTTTTTATTATATGCTGAGAAATACAAAAACGCTTTGTTTTTAATTATTGGAGTGTATATTATAATCAAGGGAAAACAAACCATTAAATAAAAAAGCATAACAAAGCAGATGAGAAGGCTTAAACATTAAATCTCCTTGTGTATCTTTAATTTAGGCTAGTTGTATGTATACGAATTATTGATAATATGGACTCGTTAAATGATAATATGTGAATTTTGACCTATGGACAAAGGGTTTGTAAGTTTTAATAGGTTAATTTTGAGAATGTTACTTTTACGGACAATAGAGGTGGATCTTTAAAAAAAAAAAAAAATTAAGATACATATATATATATATATATATATCATATAGTCTCTAAAATTAAAATCTAGAATTAAGCTTTTAAAATGATATTTAGTATGTTTTTTTAACACATACAACAACAACTAACCAACCAACAAAATACACAAAATATTTATAATATCTAAGATAAAGTGAAAGAGACTGAGAGAATGAAATTTTGAGTATTTATAGGATGAAAAGTATGAGAGTTAATTCTAATTTATTATGTGCTAAATAAAATTGAGTGGATAAATATAGTTAATGCTTATTTATTTTATTTTTTAATACTCTCTTTGTATCAAAATACATGATGTTTTAGGATTTTCACCATGATTAAGAAAACAATTAATGGTGTATTGTTGTTAACTCAAAATAATAAATGATGTACTACATTTGGTATTTAGTCGTGTGTTTTCTTATTTTTCTGCCATTTGACCTGGTCATTTAATTGTATTGCATGTATACATTTAATAGTTATGTATTGTAAAAGAAAATCATTAAATAGTTATTTGATTTTGAAAATAGAAATGCATTAAATAAACTAAGAAAATCATCCTTTTTGATACAAAATAAAATCCTAAAACATCATGTATTATGATACAGAGGAAGTATTAAAGTGTGAGTTAAATGTATATGATTAAATGTGTTTTATTCGTGGTTTAATTGTAATTTTTTATTTTATTTTAGATTTATATTAAAATGTGAGTTAAGTTTACATGATTAAAAGTGTTTTATCTATGGTTTAATTGGAAATAATTTTATCAGTTTTATATTAAAGTGTGAATTAAATTTATATGAAAAATGTGTTTTATTTATGGTTTAAATGGAGATTTTTTTTTATTTTTTTTTTTCAGTTTTAATAGTAAAGTGTGAGTTAAATGTATATGACTAAATGTATTTTATTTATGGTTTAATTGATTTTTTTTAGTTAATGCTTATTTATTTTAGTTTTTATTTTAAAGTGTGAGTTAAATGTATATTATTAAATGTATTTTATTTGTGGTTTAATTGAAAGTTTTTATTTTATTTTTGATTTATATTAAAGTGTGAGTTAAGTTTATATGATTAAAAGTGTTTTATCCATGTTTAGTTGGAAATAATTTTATCAGTTTTATATTAATGTGTGAGTTAAATTTTTATGACAAAATGTGTTTTATTTATGGTTCAATTGGAGATATATTTTTAAAAATTTTAGTTTTAATATTAAAGTGTGAGTTAAATGTGTTTTATTTATGGTTTAATTGAATTTTTTAATTTTAGATTTATATTAAAGTGTGAGTTAAATTTAAATAATTCAAAGTGTATTTGTGGTTTAATTGGAAATAATCTTATTTATGGGGAAGAGAGAGAGAGGCGTAGAAGAGAAGAAGACGAGAACTCATAGATTCTGTCGTCGTTGTTATCTGTGGGGATAAGTCGATAAATTTGTAGTAGACGATAAAACTTGTTGGGCTGAGATCCTACAATTCCCATAGATAGTATCTCATCAAGCTTTTTGCCACCATTATTCAACATCCTAATCTTCTTGTGATTCTCATCCATCTCTCTTTCTAGACTTGTTGCTTTTTCTTTTTCCAAACCATACTTTTCTTGAAGTGTCTTCAGTTTCTTTTCTAATACTTTTTTTTTCAGAAGAATGAAGTTCCTCACCAATCAATCCTTCAGAATTATTTTCTTCAAGCATATTGACTTTGGCTTCCAAATGCAGCTTTTCCTTTATAAGAACCAATTTTGTGTTGCACAACTGGACCCAATTGTCTTACAAAATACAATAGCTCTCTTTTGAAATCGACTCTTCACCATCATCTTCTGAGCTTTCATCAGCTATATCATCACTCTTAGCACTGTATGCAAAAATATTCAGTATTCCTCATTCTTTTTTCATCCCCAACACTCTCTGATCAGGAATCACTAAAGCTAACATATGCCTTATTATTTCCTTTCACCATGTTTGGACATTCAGATTTTAAATTTCCAATTCCTTTACATTCAAAGCACTTCATCTCCTTGCGCTTAACCATTGGACACTTAGATTTGTAATGACCAAAACCACCACATTCAAGACACTGAATCTCTTTTCTCCGATCAGCTTTTTCTTTTTCAGATCTATTTGGCCTAGAACAAGACCTCTTTGTATCACTTCGATTCCAGCGAGATAATCTCGTCCCTGTCCTTTTTCAACACGCTTGAGAGCTTTTCCAGAGTTTCTTGCCATCAAGGAAATGTTATCTTTTATCTCTTGCAACTGACCACTCATGTCATCTGCCTTGAATGCAATTCCTTTACCATGAATTCTCAGTTCTTCAGCAACTTCCATCTCCTCTGATTTTAGCATACCAACAAGATCCTCAAACTTCAAGGTGTCTGTGTTTCCAAATACCCTCATAACTGCTTTATGGGTTGCATACTTAGAAGGTAAACATCTAATTAATTTCTTAACCAGCTTGGTATTTTTGTAGGTCTTACCAAGATTCTTTGCTTCATTAGCAATAGCATTCAATTTTGCACTGAAATGTGAAATTGACTCTTCTGGATCCATTCTTAAGACTTCAAATTGAGATGCAAGTTCGTTTAATCTTGTTCTTTTGACACTTGAGTTTCCTTCATGAGTATTCTGCAGAATGTCCCAAGCATCTTTAGCTGATTCACAACCTTGAACAAGCTTAAACTCTTCATCATCAATAGCACCGATGATGAGACCATGGCCAGCTCAACCAAAGAACATGGACCTGAGGAGAAGCTTGAAGCAGAGGAGCAGCTTGAACCAGAGGAAGCACCAGAGAAGCAGCTTATACCGGAGGAAGCGTTGATCGTTCCGGCGGGTCCTTTAACAAGATCAAGATCCAAGAGGTTCAACCAAGCAATCAATGGACTGCTTAGGGAGCTGAACAAGAAGCAAGAAGACATGACGCAAGCCATCCTAATGATGATCACAGCTTAGGGTGTTCGATGAAGGGTTAAGTGTTGCTTATGCACTCTTTTTTCCTTGTCAAGTTTTGTCCCATTGGATTTTCTTGACAAGATTTTTAATGAGGCTTAAGTAACACTTTCTAGGCCCCTTTGTCACCCCATTTCGTGGTCCAAGGCCCATCTCTTTGCCTTGTCCCATTTTCTATTTCTTTGTTCAAAGTTTGCATTTATTGCTTTTGTAATTTCCAAGACTTTGTGCATGAGCTAGCATGAGTGTGGACTTGTGCATGTCCTTGCATGAGCTTGACCTTGTGCATGCTCTTGCATGATTTCCCCCTCTCTCCTTGATGTTCATATATTTTACCCTGTTTTCCCTTAGTATATTCACATCTTTTGCATCTTTTCCTATCCATTTTCACCATTATTACATAGCTTTAGGACTAATCATGCATTAGAATTTAGTTGCATTGCATTTGCATCTTTTCATGCATAAACAGGTGATTTTAGAGCTTAAGGAACATGGAAGCAATGCTGAGGAAGAAGTGAAGCAATCATGAAGGGAAAGCAAGAGAGTTAAGGCTGAAATAACAAGGTCCGGAGTCCAACTCGACCGCACACTCGACCAGACACTCGACCGTGTGCTGAGAAGGACTCGACTGAGTGGAGAACGCACGAGAGAAGCCAGCTCGACCTGCCACTCGACCGAGCACAGGTCGAGTTGACCGAGCCGTTGACTATTTTGTCTTTTAGTATTTTTTAGGGCTTCCACTCCCCTCCTATATAAAGCCTTGTACCTGCAGCCACAAAAGTATCCAGCTTTTTAGATATTCTCTAAACCTAGTATTTACCCTTTTTGGGATTTATTCTTTTTGCCTTTTTTATTTCCTAGATCTTGTACTTGAAAAAGACTAAATTCTTCAATATTGTTAGTTTCATAACTTTCTTAATATTGAGAATTCAAGTTTCATTTCTTTTTCAATATTGTAGATCTTTGTTTCATCTTTCTAATGATGCAAGTTTCAATATTTTCTGGGTTTATGATTTTGATGTTCATCATGTGTTCTTGTGAGTAGTAGCTTAGGATCTTGAGGATGGGTTACGCTGGGCTGTGAATGAGGTTTGATTGGCTTGATCAAGCTTGATTGTTGTAGATCTCTTCTAGGGTAGATGTTCTTAATGCTGATCCTATATCTGAGAGGGTAGGATCTGATTTCAAGCATCTTAGCATCACACTAATGTTTAAGAGGCATATATAAGGCTAGATCTAGAGCTTACCATCTTGCTTGCTAAGAGATTAGAGGTTTTGTTTGGTATGAGACATATTTCTTACTGCCTGCTTGTGTAGATTCTTTACTATGTGAGAGCAAGTCTAGAAATGCATAGGTTTGATTGTTTCTTGACCATGAGAGTGGGAGAAACTTGTCTTAGATACATATGTCTAGAGATTAGCTCATGTTGTTTGAGATTTGTTGATCAAGTTAGATAGCCTCAATCATTAGTTCAGCCCATGAATCCCTCCTCAAGTCCTTCCTTGTTTATTGATTTTACAGTCTTAATCCTGTTGCTTGATTGTAGTTTGATTCGTCTTTGCATTACTCTGTTTTTATTGCATTGCTCTGTTTCTGCGTTTAGTCCAGCTCGACCACTCACTCGACCTACACTCGATCGAGTGCTTGCTCGAGTTCATCCCCAGAACTCTTGTTTATGCTTTGTGATTGTCTTGTTTCATTCTATTTGCATTTTTGTTGCATTTACTTAGTATATTGTTCATTACTTGTCTTGCATTAGTTCATTAGCATAGTTTCTACTTCTGTTCGTTGCATCATTACTGTCATAATCATCCTGTTTCATTTGCATTTAGTTCTTAGTTCTTATAGTTTACTTTCTTCACTTTACATTTTCATTATAGGATTGTTAGTGACAAACATCCTTTACATCTGGCTTAAATTAGATCTTTATGCATATCTTGACTGTTCACAAACACTCAGATTGGATTGACACCTCTTATACTGCAACTGCATAAGGGGAATTGAAACACCTTACCATCCATACATTCATCATCATACATTCATCCATCTTTCACCACATACAAATACTTGTTTCAATTTGGCGCCGTTGCCTATTTGAGTGTGTTTTTGTGACAATTAGGATCCATAAAAGTCTAAGATTAAGTTCGTTTATCCACTTGTTCACTACTGATCTTGTTTCTTCTTCTGCTTGTCTGTGATTGAGTTTCAGATACCAGCTCGACCATCAACTCGACCACCACTCGACCGAGTGTGTGCTCGAGCACCTGATCGAGTCAGAAGCCGGATACAAATAGACATCAGTTCCCAGTCGACTCGACCACCCACTCGAGCCTATGCTCGACCGAGTGCCTGTTCGAGTCCGTCATTATGATTCACAACAGTATGTTCCATTCTGTACCATGGCAACATCAACCAGGATTCCAGGCTCAATGGTGTCACCCTCCAGTGTTTCAAACTTCACAAGCCCAAGAACCTGACTTAAGAGCTATGATGCAGCAACATTTACTTGGGCAAGCAACTGAGCAGATTCAGGTAGCAAAGCAGTTTGCTGAGCTGCACCAAACGTTGAATTCCTATTCTATTGACCTAAACTCCAAGGTCAAGTATATGGAGAGCTCCATTGCTCCCACTTCAGCCCCTAAGCCAAACCAACTTCTTGAAGAACCTATTCCAAACCCAAGGGAGTTTACAGCTAAAGCTCTTAATCTCTATGAAGATGCTGTCACTGAGGACAGTGAGATGCAAGGTGGGGAGGATTGGTCACTTATGGAAGCCCAGAATGACGGTTTTTCAAAGCAGACTGAAGCAGGGAAACCACTCGACCAGATGCTCGAGCCGGCACTCGACCGAGTGCTTGATCGAGTGGTCGATCGAGCTGAGGACACAGAAGTTGTTAAGCCTGCTAAGTACATTCCTCCTGCTTACAAACCACCTCTACCATTCCCAGGACGTTTCAAGGCACAGAAGCTGAAAGAACTCAGGGAAATTATTGAGAAAAGGGAAAAGTTGGCTTTGCAACAAGAGAAGGAGTTAGCTTTACAACAACAAGAAGTCATTGAGAAGGAAGAAGTGATGGCTTTGAAGGAAGAAGTTGTGATTGAAAGAAAGGAAGTAATGGCCATACAACAGGAGGTTGTCATTGAGAAGAAGGAGGAAGTAATGGCTATACAAGAGATTACCATTGCTTACAAGGAAGAGGAGAGAGGGCCTGACTTGAGCAAATTTGTTCAGAATCCTTCCTACAAGGACATGCTGCTTGAATTATCCAAGATGAAAGCTCAGGAACAAGACATGAAGGACTTAAGAGAAATTGGGGAAGCTGTTATACCAACAAAACTTGAAGACCATGGATCATTTAATCTACCTTGCTCCATTAGTTACATGCACTTCAATAAATGCTTGTGTGATCTGGGAGCTTCAGTGAGCTTAATGCCATACTCAGTGGCTGAAAAGTTGGGGTATGAATACTTTAAGCCTTGCAACCTCTATATTGGCATGGCAGATGGATCCAAGAGGGATGTGCTTGGGATAATTGAAAACCTTCCAGTCAAGATAGGAAAGGCAAGAATCCCAACTGATTTTGTGATCATGAACATGGATCAAGAGCCAGAAGATCCTCTCATCTTGGGGAGACCATTCTTAACCACAGTTGGAGCTGTAATAGATGTTAAGATGGGAACCATCAACCTTCACCTTGCTAAAGACTTCACTATGAAGTTTGACATCAAGAATACTACTCATCAGCCTACTATTGAAGGTCAGCACTTTATGATAGGGAAAAAGGCTAGTTGTGAAGTTTTTGAGAAAGGAGGGAATCCTAGGATTAAAGGTTCAGCCAGAGATAAGACTGTCCAAGAACTAAAGGGGTCAGTTCAAGTGCTAGCTGGTTTAGTGACGGAACTTCAAGCTCAGCTCAACAAGAAGTCTTGGAAGAAGGCAAGACCAAGACTCAAGTTTAAGAAGAAACATGCTTCAAGTGTCAAGGAAGTAGTGATCAAGAAGGAACACCAAGGTTATCAAGTAGAACCACGGGGATTTCATCACCTCCTTGGTCTCCAAATCAAGCTTAAAGAGCTATAAGAAGTCAAGCTTAGTGACTCTAAACAAGCTCACTAGGGAGGAAGTCCCTAAGGTATCCTTTGTAAATATGGTTTAATTTCCTAGTAGTTTTGATGTGTTTTCTTTTATGTTTGTGTTGGACAGGCTGTTTAATGAGAGTGTAGATGGGTTTGGAGAGAATTGGACTTGGAAAAATAGACTCGCAAGCCAGCTCGACCCCCCCACTCGGACACGCACTCGACCGAGTCCCGGTCGATTGGCATTGTCGAGCTGCCCCAATCACCTTCCTCCAGTCACCAGCAGGACCCCAGCTACACCTTTGATAGCATGCAGGAGGATGTGGATAGTTTCTTCGCCAATCCTTGAGGTAACACTATCACCTTTACATTGTAAATACCATTGCATTTCATATTGTGTGTTTTGTTTTAAGTCTTGAATCCTCAAACAAATTTCTTTCACACAAGGGACTGTGTGATTTAAGTTTGGGGGAGGGTTTGAGATAGCATTTAACATTGTGTTTTGTTTTCTTATTTCAAATTTTTAGCATCATCATGTTAGTATTTGCATAGCATCTAAGGCATAGAAAAACCCTAAAAATTTGAATTTTTTTTGCAAAAATCCTTATAAAAAAAAGAGTGTTCATGTAGTTTGCATTGCATATTCAAGTATTTTGTTTATCATATAGGACTGCTTGCATTAGGGATCTATGATGAGTATTTCCTTGTTAGCTTGCTAGATTCACCAAACTAGGATCAATGCCCAAGTTAATAGTACTTTGATGCTAGTTGAGTGGTTAGAAGCATAAGATTGAACCAAGCATTGAATTCATGCATTGCATTTGGTCTAAATTGAAGCATGTTGTGATTTGATGCCATTTCCTATCTATAAGAACCTAATATTGACTTTCAATTATCAATGTGTGCATTGCTTTAAACTCATGGATACCATATACATATTTGGATCATCTTTCTCCTTTTTACCACTCTTGTTGATCCAAGTAGTTGATTTCCTCATTAAGAATCAGTTTCCCCTACCCTTAACCAACCCTTCTTTCAAGCCATGTTTATTCTTGAGTGTGTGAGGCCTATTTTTGGGATTGAGCTTGGTAGAAAGTGTTAGGTTTGAACTGACAAGAGTAAAGCCTTGTGTAGTTCTAGTTTGCATTTTTCAAACTAGATAGGACTAGGTGGTTCATTTGTTGGGTTTGGCAGTTAAAGAAAGAAAAGAAAAAAAAAGAGGAAGAGAAAAAGGGTAAAGTCTTTAAAAGGAGAGTGTGTTTAAGTAAAAGCTAAAGTCTAGTGAAAGGATGGGAAGTAAAAAAAATTGTTGAAGATGGTTCTAGTTAAAGAAAAGAAAAGAAAGAAAAGAAAAGTCTAGCAAAAAGCTTGTATGTCTTAAGAATAAGAAGAAAAGAGAACCATAGCAAATAAGTAAGAATCCCCCATCCCACTAGAAAGATCAAATAAAAAACCTCTCCTAAGACTTGAAAACCAAAAGAGAAAAGGGTGAAAGAGAAAAGAAGAAGTTAAAGGGTAGCACTAGGATCATTTGGGTTTAGATTGCTAGGATAAACACTTTGGGTACCTTTGGGTAGACAAGGTTTTATTCTTGTATGTGTCTAGGTGTTCTTACCTTTAGCATTCTTCTAAAGCTCAATCCATTTTTTATGAGAGAACCTTGATATTGATAAGCACCACTCTAAAAAGAGACAATCATTGTCTCAAAGCCTTTACCTCCAAGCCAAATGAGTTTAAGCATTGCATAGAATTGATTCATGTTCTTGATTAATGAATGTTAAAGGAAATGGTTGATTTGAATGCATGTGGATATCTAAGGCTCAAATCAGTAAAGGTTGTGATATGCTTGTCTAAAGTCTTTAAGTACAGCTCATTCAACTTGCATCATAATACTAGTAACTTGGACATTGATTCTAGATGGTCTATTTGCAAGCTTTAGGAGCTGAGATCCCACTTTCAAACCTCACTTACCTTCTTATGTCTTGCTTATTTGCTTGAGGGCAAGCAAATACTAAGTTTGGGGGTGTTGATGTTCATATATTTTACCCTGTTTTCCCTTAGTATATTCACATTTTTTGCATCTTTTGCTATCCATTTTCACAATTATTGCATAGCTTTAGGACTAATCATGCATTAGAGTTTAGTTGCATTGCATTTGCATCTTTTCATGTATAAACAGGTGATTTTAGAGCTTAAGGAACATGGAAGCAATGCTGAGGAAGAAGTGAAGCAATCATGAAGGGAAAGCAAGAGAGTTAAGGCTGAAATAACAAGGTTCGGAGTCCAACTCGACCGCACACTCGACCAGACACTCGACCGTGTGCTGAGAAGGACTCGACCGAGTGGAGAACGCATGAGAGAAGCCAGCTCGACCTGCCACTCGACCGAGCACAGGTAGAGTTGACCGAGCCGTTGACTATTTTGTCTTTTAGTATTTTTTAGGGCTTCCAATCCCCTCCTATATAAAGCCTTGTACCTGCAGCCACAAAAGTATCCAGCTTTTTAGATATTCTCTAAACCTAGTATTTACCCTTTTTGGGATTTATTCTTTTTGCCTTTTTTATTTCCTAGATCTTGTACTTGAAAAAGACTAAATTCTTCAATATTGTTAGTTTCATAACTTTCTTAATATTGAGAATTCAAGTTTCATTTCTTTTTCAATATTGTAGATCTTTGTTTCATCTTTCTAATGATGCAAGTTTCAATATTTTCTGGGTTTATGATTTTGATGTTCATCATGTGTTCTTGTGAGTAGTAGCTTAGGATCTTGAGGATGGGTTAGGCTGGGCTGTGAATGAGGTTTGATTGGCTTGATCAAGCTTGATTGTTGTAGATCTCTTCTAGGGTAGATGTTCTTAATGCTGATCCTATATCTGAGAGGGTAGGATCTGATTTCAAGCATCTTAGCATCACACCAATGTTTAAGAGGCATAGATAAGGCTAAATCTAGAGCTTACCATCTTGCTTGCTAAGAGATTAGAGGTTTTGTTTGGTATGAGACATATTTCTTACTGCCTGCTTGTGTAGATTCTTTACTATGTGAGAGCAAGTCTAGAAATGCATAGGTTTGATTGTTTCTTGACCATGAGAGTGGGAGAAACTTGTCTTAGATACATATGTCTAGAGATTAGCTCATGTTGTTTGAGATTTGTTGATCAAGTTAGATAGCCTCAATCATTAGTTCAGCCCATGAATCCCTCCTCAAGTCCTTCCTTGTTTATTGATTTTACAGTCTTAATCCTGTTGCTTGATTGTAGTTTGATTCGTCTTTGCATTACTCTGTTTTTATTGCATTGCTCTGTTTCTGCGTTTAGTCCAGCTCGACCACTCACTCGACCTACACTCGGTCGAGTGCTTGCTCGAGTTCATCCCCAGAACTCTTGTTTATGCTTTGTGATTGTCTTGTTTCATTCTATTTGCATTTCTGTTGCATTTACTTAGTATATTGTTCATTACTTGTCTTGCATTAGTTCATTAGCATAGTTTATACTTCTGTTCGTTGCATCATTACTGTCATAATCATCCTGTTTCATTTGCATTTAGTTCTTAGTTCTTATAGTTTACTTTCTGCACTTTACATTTTCATCATAGGATTGTTAGTGACAAACATCCTTTACATCTGGCTTAAATTAGATCTTTATGCATATCTTGACTATTCACAAACACTCAGATTGGATTGACACCTCTTATACTGCAACTGCTTAAGGGGAATTGAAACACCTTACCATCCATACATTCATCATCATACATTCATCCATCTTTCACCACATACAAATACTTGTTTCACTCCTCTTCTCATTCGTCCTCCCCTCTCTATATAATCTCCATGTAGTTCTCTTTTGTAAACCATCAAACATTTTATCAAAAACTTCTCTTTTTGCTTGTTTGATCTGAGGAGTGTGTAATATCTTCTAAACTTGTTTACTTCTTAGTGTGTCATATCTAAGTTGTATCCAATCCTGTAGTCTAAGAGACTTTCACCTCTCTTGGAAGTACATCTCAACCCCCTTCATCCGCTGCAATCATTCCATTTCACCGTCACCGCCGTTCATCAGTCCATTCCGCTGCATCTTTCATTCAATCTCCATCACCTATCTGTCCATTCCCATCAAGACCTTGCAAAGTGTGTTCTTGGGAGTAGATCCTCATCTAGGACTCTATCAACCGAAGATGGCGTTAAGAGCCATTGCATTATACTTAGATAGATTCTTCTCATCAGTTGTCCAACGTGCCTTTGGCCTGGTGATCTTATCTCCTGCTTCAGTTTTTTCATAAGGAGGTTCCCAACCTTCTTCAACAGCCGTCCATGCGTCTTCTCCTATGTTACGAATCAACTGAATCATCCGTCATCACTTAACATCCGTCGCTGCCTTCTCCCAAACCCATCCTACTGAGTCATACAAATCAGCCTTCTAGCATCCAATGTCTTCATGCTTTCAGTTAAAAAGAAAACTTGACCACAACGAGATAATGATTCTATATAAAAATTTTGTATAAAAATTAGAATTTTATATAAAAACTTGAACACTTTCAGTTAAAATTCTATATAAAAATTAGAATTTTGTACAAACACAACGAGATAATGATTTTGCCTAACAAGTATTAAGACAAAATGCAGAATTTTCTGTAACATACCACAACAACTCAAAATTCAATCCAAACAATTAACTGTTTGATTTCGATGAAGAAACTCATTCACTACCATCGACTTGGTCGGGATTTATTTTTGAATTCGTTTTCTCCCATCGATATGAACTCTAAATAAAAAACCCCCAATATCTGTCTTTTAGAAATCGTGTGATAGTAGTTGAGAAGGAGCTCGAGTTGGGTTTTTTTAGATGGTCTGGTTGACTTACTTAGTGAACCAAGTTGGTTGGGGTCTGATCGGTTTAATTGTTTTGGTTCTGATTATTGTTCTGATTCAATCTATTTTAATTACAATATAAAGGCTCAATTTTGAAATCTATAAAGAATGGCTGAAATGAGGTATCTATATATATAAAGTTAACTTTTTCTCCCTTTTGGTGCTGCCACCTCATCCACTTCTCTTAAATATTTTTATGAATTTTCGGATTTTATTAAGCCAAATAAAACAATTATTACTTGATCCATTTGATTTATCCCAAATGTTTTTAAAGTTTAAAGGCCCAGCCCATTTCTAAATCCATCTAAACCTACTAACGCATTTCGTCGGCGTAATGTCTCTGGTCGTCAGTGTCGGGGACGCTCCACGTTCAGACATTTTTTCCCTGTCTTTACTCGCGAGCTATGGCGTTTTAATATCTTCTCTTCCTACACAAACTATTCAAATTCAATTCCTCCACTCCTCTACACTTTCACCATTCCTTCCATTTATTTCGCTACAATTGGGAAGTTTTTGTTGGTAACGGCTAATTATGTTGTTTCATCTTCTCGCATCTAATGTACAGACCACTACTTCTTCCTTAAATCTTCGTAAGTCCTTCTCTTATTTATAGCAATCTCTTGCAATTTACATTTTCTCAACTTATTATTCCATTTTCACAAATATGAGTTCTGCTTTCCTTCCTTTCGCTGACCTCAAACTTGGTCGACTTGACCAACAAATCGTCGGGTTCAGAATCTTGAGTAAAGAAGAAATTGTTATCAAAAGCGCCGTGGAGAGGCGACGACAATGATGACTCTGACAAGTTTAGCGGCGCAAAGCTTAATGTCACAAAGGATTCTGATGGTATGTCGAAGATGCACGTCCCTAGCCGCGGTGCCAAAAAAGGTAGTCTCGCCGATGATGATGATGATTTACTTGAGATTGATCCTCAGCTTCGTTACAACTTCAATCGCAACTATCAGGTCTCTTAAACCCCCTCTCTCTATTAATTGTAATTCTAGGTTTCGTACATTGAATTTACTCCTCTCTGTATCTGCCTTTAGGAATTTGGGGGAAATTAGTAGTGAGTAGTGAGACCTTGCCTCTGTGACATCTTCCCACATATTTTGCGAAATGGGTATTGGAGAAATTGGAAAAATATTTATCCTTTATGTTTCTGCAACTCTTTGATACGGTTTTGTGTCTAAGCCTTATGTGAAGCTGAAAAGAATGGATTTTTGAATTCTCTTTGTTACATAAAGTTTCGGATTTGAACACATTGTATCGAATTCAATTTAATAGACTGAGTGCAAATGGTTCATATACTAGCTTGGTTAGAATCTCATATATCAAATTCACATCTCTAAATGTAAGATTTTTTTTAAAAGGATCATCGTATTTTTGTATGTGTTGCATTATGTTAAGAGCTTATGGTCTTAAGTGGAACCAAACTGTGTAGTTTCGTTGTAAGCCTTCTTCTTCTTGGCGATATACTTAGTTACAATAACTGCCTTTGGTAATGCTGGAGAGTTTATGAATAGTTGCTTGGTCAGGTTTGTGAACTTCTCTATTGTTATTTAAGGTCATATCAGGTATAGACTACTTATATCTTGGTTAGAGAGATACTCTAAAGCTATGTCTTTTCAAATGGTTTTTTCGTTCCTTTCTGTTTATTTATATATGAATGAGTATGTTTCTAATAGAATCTGGATCATGACACACTGCATGCATCTCGAACCATCTTTACATTCAGAAAACATATTTTACGCATTTACAGGGTGTTCATAGAGAAGCAGTTTGCTGGATAGCTTTGATTTTTCGTTTTTTAGATTGTAACCTCAGACTAGAAAATTTTGTAACTTCAAAAACCATTTCCTAAGCTGTACAGTCTGCCTCTCTATTACAGTTCATGCAAAGAGTATTCACTATAGACACTTTGGGGAAGACTCTTCCTCCTGCCATGGGATTCAACGTCTCTCGCAACTTGAGCTTCTTCACCCGCATTTTCACTCAGTTCTTTGGTGAGCATGATTTTCCGAATACCATCTGTTTAGTCAAATGTTTCCTTGTCATGTGCATGTGTGATAAAATTTGTGATGACAATCTTTTTCTACCTTCACCCCGTCAATGACCCTTGATCTATTGTGTTGGTATGTAGTTAAAAACGGTTGGTGTGGTTGATGCAGATCTTAAAGGCATTGCAAATGCACAGAGGTCTCTGGGGTTGGGGCAGGAAGATAAAGCTCGCCGTGTTCGTTGAGTTTTGACCATCTTCCAAGCTTGTGAATGAACCCAGCTCTGTTAGAATGATTAAAACATGTCATTAAAGAGATGTTTTGTCTTAAATTCTCCAAAGTACAATGAAATTTCCAAGTTCCATTTTAGCATCAGGCTTCTGAATTCCATCAAAATATACCACTTTGGTTGAAACCCAAGCTTGGTTCCATATCCCCAACACTTAAAAGTTTGGAACAATCTGATACATCTGTTTACTCCTGGTGACAGTTCACATTGCTAAGGTACCAGATGAGGTGATTTAATGATTGATAGACTAAATCCCAGCCTAAGCCATCTGAAATGGCATTTTTCCCAAGAATATTAGAATTCCACATGGACCACATTGGTAGCTCCATTGGTAGTGTAGTCTGGTACATAAAGTGAGAGGGTAGACGATAAAGGGTAGGGAAGAGGTAATGCTGAAGGATGTTGACTTGGATAGAGTCAATAAGTGATTAAGAGAGGACTCATGGCCTGGGTGTGCGACTTCCGTTGAAATGAGAGTGTACCTATAAGTGACTCTCAGCAATAAGTGAATCGCACATTTTATTTTGTAGGGAATCGAACACTGTACCTATAAGTGACTCTCAGCAATAAGTGATATGAGATAATAAAATGTGAAAAGAGAGTAGATGTAAGTATGATGAGTGTATATCGGAAAAAAAAGAAAGAATTAATTGTGGAAAATATTAAAAGAAATAGATAAGTATATATCGCTTAATAAAATAAATTTGACATCTATACAAATTTTTATTTTAATATTGGATAATTATAATTATATTTAACGGTTCGCATTAATAACAATAAAAAGTATAGTCCCGCGCATCAAAACGCATAAAATCAAATAATAACAATAATGACAATACCTTTATTTCATCTACTCCGTTTAAATATACTCCACCCTAATTCATCTCAACACCACTACATTGTATTTACCCAAACAAAAAATTGGTGATACTAATTTTACCCATTAAGTTTACAATATTTTTAACCAAATAAAAACACATATAACCAAATAAAAACACTTACCCGTAGACAAGAACAAGTTAAATGAGAGACGGTTTTAAATCAACAAAATAATGAAAATATCTTTATATAGTTGTATATATGTTTATTATATATAGAAAAAAAATAAACCAACAAAATATCAAAGGAAAACATACGAACAACAAAACTAGACGGAAAGAGGAACAATATATAAAACCCTTATCTAACTCCCGCGCGTAGCGCGGATCAATTGCTAGTACAACATAATTTTAATTCTTTGTCTATGTCACATATTTTCTTGGTGTAGTTAAAATGACATTTCGATAGTTCGTATGCGTACCGTCTCATCTATATTAATTAATACTATAGTGTTATATATATAATGTCTTTATATAATTATAATATTGGTTATTAAATAAAATAATAAAATATTAGATGATGAAATGATTTTTTGTAGTGTAGCACAAGATAAAAGAATAATTAAATTTAGGAAAAAAGATCAACAGCTACCTGAACGATTGGGGAACGTATGGCTACACATGGAGATTATAAGAATGCACATTCAGCTACACAATGTATATGTATGGCATGGTCACATATATGAAGTATATGACGTCATGTGCTCAACGCCATACATAGAATCTTGATTTAGCGGACGATTTACTCCAACGTTGACCACAAACCATGACCTGACCCGGTTGACCTTAATTGATGGACCTTTGTTATTGGGCCTAAATATTATTAAAATATCAGCCCATATCCTTCTAAACCTAAAATCGCGACACACTCTTGACTTGGTAAAATCTGAGGACTGTTCGTTTTCTCCATTAGAGGTGAAGATTTTTTTTCACTTAGGGTTTTACTAGAGAAAGGAGAAGTAAATCATCTCTACAGAAGAATCTACTGTAAGCGTTGCTTGAAATCGACAAAAAATCGGAATCATGGTTTGATACTCGTTCTAATGAGGTAAAATTTTTATTTTTCAATCTCGTTATAGTGGTTTTGTAACATCCGCAAACCAAAATGTCTATTTTGGGGATGGGTGTCGATCGACACCAAGGGAGTGTCGGTCGACACCAACGTTTTTTCTTGTTCGGCCAAATTAATTTAATTGTCGATTTTGGTCGGTTTGGTTTAAGGAAAACTATAGAACCAGATTATTTAAGTGGCAAGTCGACCTAGGTCGTGGGGTTTTGTTGTTCTGGCCGCTTAACAGAGAGAAAACAAAGAGAGAATAGAGTTCTTGAGTTTTGGGAAGTGATTGGTGAGATCTTTGGCTGTTCTTGTGAGTTTTGGAGCTAGGAAGAAGCTAGAAGCTTGCTAGGAAGGCTAGGATTCGTCATTGTGGTCAGTAACTTCCTACAAAGAGGTGAGTGCATGACCATGGCTAATCTAAGCCTGTGATTCCTTGTTCTTGCTTGTTTGTTGCTGTGTTTTGTGTGTTTTTCTTGTTGGGATTTATTGTTACAGGTTCCCACGGATGTATAAGGCTTGGGTCTCGAGTATTGGACGATTTAGTGGAAGTTGGGGGCGAGATTCGACTCTCCTTTTCGTCTGGATCGTGAATGCAGAGGGAGTGTTGATCGACACCACTTGGTGTTGGTCGACACCAGTGAAGCAGCATCGATTGACACTGTGGGGTAGTGTCGGTCGACACTGTTGAGCCAGTGTCGGTCGACACTTGGCTGGTGTTTGTCGACACCTCCCTTCCAGCGAGTCGGTGTTTGTTTTCCTGGTTTGTATGCTTTGTTTGTTGGTTGTTTGGAACTTTGGAATTACTGTTGCTTGTGTGTATAGCCCAGTAGATGGGAGAATTGCCTCACTGAGTGTTTATAATATACTCATGCATCTCAATTTGTGTTTGTGGTGCAGGTAAAGGCACTCATGGAATCAAGGCAATGAAAAGGAGGATGTTCTAGGGACTCGATTGGTTGTTGTCTGGCATTGCTAGGTTGCTAAAGTTGGGTCATTAGAAACATTGCTAGGTTGCTGGTTCTATGTTTCTTGTTGTTTGGTATTTGGATATTGTTTATGTTATAATATTGGTTTATTATTGGATATTGTTATTTGTTATTTCCGCTGTTGATTGTGATTGTGGTTAGGTGGCTAGTGGGTATAGGACCACTAGTTGTAGTTATTTATTATTATTATTTATTATTTATTATTGTTAAAAAAAAGGGTCGGGTCGTTTCAGTTTGGTATCAGAGCCCTTACGGTTCTAGGTTTGGGTTCACTAGGCTTTGTGCTATAGATGTTTAGGATTTTGCATTCCTTGATTGATTATGTGAGTTAGTCGATTGTGTGTGGCATGGAGTCCTAGAACATCCTCTTCGAGCCTACTGTGTGATTCCACGGTGAGTTTATGTTTTTGTGTTCTGTTAGTGTTGTTTGCTTAGCCTTCTATTCTTGGTAGTGCAGATGGTTAGAGAGGATGCTGTTGCTGGTCGTGGATGCGGATGTGGTCGTGGACACGGACGTGGTCGTGGTAGGGGTAGAGGCTCAACAGTTAGTGAGACTGCAGACCAGAGTGTGACAGCTGAGGGTGTTGGCAAGTCGCAGGGTGTCCAGGAGGATTTCATGAGTGTGACCGGAGGGGGCGGTGTTGATGCTCCAGTGGTCAGTGATGCTAGGGTCCCGGGTGTGGGAGCCCCAGTGGGTGGAGTCCCTGATGTTGATCTTGTGGGCTTGTTAGCACGGGTGTTGGAGCGGTTGCCACCTGTGGCACTGGCTCAGGTTCTTGTAGTGCCACCTATGGTGGCGGAGGAGCGGCAGTCAGTGGCTGCGGATGGGGGAGCGCATTCTTGTTATGTGTATATGTTGAGGGAGATGCGTCTTCTTGAGACTGCACGGTTTTCTGGTGGTACAGATCCTACTGTTGCAGATGCGTGGAGGACGAGTGTGGAACGTAACTTCTAGATTCTGAGATGTCCTAAGGAGTTTTGGGTAGACATAGGGGTCCACCATTTGACTGGTGATGCACAGGTGTGGTGGAGTTCTGTGGCTGCTAGGTGTTTGCAACGGGAGATGACTTGGGCTGACTTAGTGCAGGAGTTCAACCGCAAGTATTTTCCGAGAGAGGCATTGGACCGTATGGAGGTGCAGTTTTTGCAGTTGTCTCAGACTCTCAGGGGACACGGTCAGTGCGGGAGCTGGACTTGGAGTTCAGTCGACTTCTACGTTATGGGGGTCGGGCTATGGAGTCTGAGGAGGCCCAGATCAGGGGGTTTTTGAGGGCTCTTCGTGATGACTTGAGGGTTTATTGTAAAGAACGGAGCTATGCTTCGCGTGCAGAGCTGGATGAGGCTGCAGCAGAGATCAAGGAGGACATCTGAGCACAGTCAGTGGCGGTTAGTCCAGCAGTCCAGCCTAGTAAGGCTCAGCAGCATGGTGGTTCTAGCAGGGGCAGCAAGCCTGCACAGGGAACCAAGAGGAGATGGGAGACTACGTAGAGGCCGAGTGGTGAGAGTTGCTTTGGGTGTGGAAGCAAGGATCACAAGGTTGCTAGTTTTCCCAAGAGAAGTGCTCCGACGGTAGCGGCTCGTGTATGCTATCATTGCAGGGAGTCAGGGCACATCAGGCCCTTTTGTCCCAAGTTGCAGCCGGTAGCAGTGGCAGTAGGCCTGGGATTATAAACCGAACCGAAATAACCGAACCGAATCGAACCGATATTTTTGGTGTTTGGTTCGGTTTCGGTTATGGCGGCTGAACCGATCGGTACAAATTTTTTTTTTTCAAAAAAACCGAAATATTTCGGTTCGGTTTTCGGTTAACCAAATTTTTTTTATATTTTTTTTTTTTTTTTTTTAAAATAGGAAAAAGATCTACAAAAAACCGAAATTTACACCTAAATAACCGAATCACCCAAAAAAACCGAAAAAACCGAAAAACCGAAATACCCGAGAAAACCGAAACCGAAGAAACCGAAAAATCCGAAATTATCTCTAAATAACCGAAAAATCCAATTTTTTTCTTGTTTTTAAACAAATTTCGGTTAATTTCGGTTCTGAAATTTTAAAACCGAATTAACCGAGAAACCGGAATAACCGAACCGAAATATATTTCGGTTTAGTTTGGTAAAATTTTCAAAACTAAAAAAAAACCGAAAATACCGAACCAAATTCACGGGCTAAGTGGAAGCGTTGCAGCAGGTGCAGCCGGGAGGGCAGCAGGTGGTACGGATTGAGCAGGCGCCACGGGTTTACACGACGGTCGAGCCTGGTGGAACCAGTGTCGGAGCGATCACAGGTATAATATCTGGTACTTAGTTTTGTGGATTTCTGTAGTTCAGATTTTATGTTTTGCTTGTGATAAAGTGTTAGGTTCTCAACACATGAGGTTAGTGTAGGGACCTTGTTGGTGGGCGGGTTTAAGTCCCATGTTATGTTTGATTCTGGAGCTACTCATAGCTTCATTACTCCGGAGTGTGCAGAGAGTGCGGATATCAGAGGAGATCCAGGGGAGCGTGCAGGAGTTGTCAGAGTTGCGGGAGGCCAGTTTCTGAGGGTTATTGGCCAGGCAAAGGAAGTTGATATTCAGGTTGCAGGAGATTCATGGCCTGCGGAATTACTTATCAGTCCGGTGGAGTTGTATGATGTTATTTTCCGGATGGATTGGTTGCATCAGCATAAGGTGCATTTGGATTGCTATCGGGGTAGAATGGAGTTTGAGCGTCCAGGAGGGAAGTTGGTTTTCGAGGGAGTTAGACCGACTTCGGGGAGTCTCGTTATCTCGGCCATTAAGGCTGGGAAGATGATTGAGAAGGGCTGTGAGCCTTATTTGGTTACTATTCAATGCCAGAGTCAGTGGGGAATTCTACGGTTAGCGGTATTCTGGTAGTGGAGGAATTTGAGGATATGTTTCAGTCATTGTAGGGATTACCACCATCTCGGTCGGATCCTTTTACTATTGAACTGGAACCGGGGACGATGCCGGTACCCAAGGCTCCTTACAGAATGGCTCCAGCAGAGATGGCAGAGCTGAAGAAGCAGCTGGAGGATTTGTTGAGTAAGGGATTCATCCGTCCTAGTGTATCACCGTGGGGAGCACCGGTGTTATTTGTGAAGAAGAAGGATGGGAGTTTTCGGTTATGTATTGATTACCGGAGTTTGAACCGGGTCAGTGTGAAGAACAAGTACCCTCTTCCCAGGATCGATGAGTTGTTGGATCACTTGAGGGGTGCTGCTTGGTTGTCCAAGGTAGATCTGGCGTCGGGTTATCATCAGATACCGATAGATGAGGCAGATGTGAGGAAGACTGCTTTCAGGACGAGGTATGGGCATTATGAGTTTGTGGTGATGCCTTTTGGGTTGACTAACGCGTTAGCAGCATTTATGAGGTTGATGAACAGCGTGTTTCAGGAGTTTCTGTACGTGTCTGTCATTATCTTCATCCACGATATCCTGGTCTATTCTAAGAGTCCAGAGGAGCATGCGGTGCATTTGAGGGCAGTTCTGGAGAAGCTGCAAGAGCAGAAGTTGTTTGCTAAGTTGAACAAGTGTAGTTTCTAGCAGCGTGAGATGGGTTTTCTGGGTAACATTGTTTCTGCAAATGGGGTTTCTGTAGATCCAGAGAAGATTCAGGCTATCAGAGATTGGCCTAGATCGCAGAATGCCACTGAGATCAGAAGATTTCTTGGGTTGGCAGGATATTACAGAAGATTTATGCAAGGCTTTGCGAGCTTTATAACTGGCCAAGTCGCTTGTATCTATAATAACTGGACCAAATTTTTTAGGGTTATAAAACTAGAGAGTTTAGGGAATAAATCTCTTGTTCTTATTAATGATAATGAATCCGAGGTTACATATATATAGTGTTTGGTGTAACCCTAAATAAAAATAGAATAGGAATAGCAAAGAGTGAATGGGCCATTGGCCATGGACCTAATGGACTGGACCTATGGACAAGACAATATATGGGCCGGTCTTATGGAGTCCACTAAGTGTTTTACAACACTCCCCCTTGGATGATATGACCGTGCCTATGCTGGAAGGGATCTATGTAATGTGCTTGGGGATGCTGCCTCATTAAAACTTTACCAGGAAAACCCATTGGGACAAAACCTTGGTGAAGAAAAAAGAGTACAGCACACATTGCTCCCCCTGTTCCAGGCATCACTCTAAGTCCTTAAGCCTCCGCATTCCAATCTGGTGCGTGAGCTTCCTGAATGTTGTTGTCGGTAGTGCTTTGGTGAAGAGATCGGCTGAGTTGTCGCATGACTGGACTTGAACCACTTGAACTTCTCCGGCCTTTTGTAGTTCATGTGTGAAGAAGAACTTTAGTAGTATGTGCTTCGTCCGATCTCCCTTGATGTAACCTTCCTTGAGCTGTGCGATGCAGGCTGTATTGTCTTCATAGATGACTGTTGCCTCCTTGTCTTTGTTCATGCCACTATCTGTCCGTATATGTTGAGTCATGGATCTCAACCAAACACACTCACGGCTGGCTTCATGGATTGCTAGGATCTCTGCGTGATTTGAGGATGTGGCCACAAGAGTTTGATTCATAGAACGCCATGAGATCGCAGTACCACCGTGTGTAAACACATAACCTGTTTGTGATTTACCATTGTGTGGATCGGACAAGTAACCTGCATCAGCAAAACCAACTAAACCTTCTTTGTTATAGTTAGTATAGAATAGACCAAAGTCTGTCGTTCCTTGTAGGTAACGCAGAACATGTTTAATACCATTCCAGTGCCTTTTAGTCAGACAAGAACTATATCTTTCTAGGAGGTTCACGGCAAAACATATGTCTGGTCTAGTGTGACTAGCCAAGAACAATAACGCCCCTATAGCACTGAGGTAAGGCACTTCTGGACCAAGAACTTCTTCATTGTCCTTCTTAGGAGCAAATGGATCTTTATTCACTTCAATACTTCTCACAACCATTGGGCTAGTCAATGAGTGAGCTTAGTCCATATTAAACCTCTTGAGTACCAAATTGAAACACAAATATTTGGTGGTATGGTGATGAAATGGATGGAATGATGAGATATGAATGAATGGATGGCAGGGTGTTTCAATTCCCCTTATGCAATTGTAGTACAAGAGGTGTCAATCCAATCTGAGAGTTTGTGAGCAATCAAGATGTGCATAAAGGTCTAAGTCAAGCCAGATGTAAAGGATGTTTGTCACTAACAATCCTATTATGAAATTCTAAGTGCAAAATGTAAAGCTATTGGAACTAGATGCTAAATGTAAATGGAACAGAATGATTATGACAATTATGAAACTAGAACAGAAATATAAACTATATTAATGCAAGTATTGAACAGGACACTAGATGAATGCAACAGAAATGCAAATAGAATGAAACAGGAAGCAAGACAGGACAACTACAAATCATAAACAAAAGTTCTGGGGATGAACTCGAGCAAGCACTCGATCGAGTGTAGATCGAGTGAAAGGTCGAGCTGGACAAATACGAGAGAACAGAGCAACACAAGAAAAACAGAGCAATATGAAAGCAAATCAAACAACAAGCAAGCAGCAGGATTACGACTATGAAATTAATAAACAAAGAAGGCCTTGAGGAGGGATTCATGGGCTGGACTAATGATTGAGGTCATCTAACTTGGTCAACAAATCTCAAACAACTTGAGCTAATCTCTAGACAATATTTCTCTAAGACAAGTTTAATCCACTCTCATGGCAAGAAACAATCAAGCTCATGCATCTCTAGACTTGTTCTCACACAGTAAAGAATCTACACAAGCAGGCATTAAGCAATATGTCAAATACCAAACAAGACCTCTAATCTCTTAGCAAGTCTAATGGTAAACACTAGATCTAGCCTTATCTATGCTCCTTAAACATTGGTATGATGCTAAGATGCTTGAGATCAAATCCTACCCTCTCAGTTATAGGATCAACATTAAGAATATCTAGACTAGAAGAGATCTACAACAATCAAACTTGACCAAATCAAACAAACCTCAAACATAATCCAGCCTAACCCATCCTCAAGATCCTAAGCAACTACTCACAAGAACACATGATGAACATCAAAGTCATAAACCCAGAAAATGCTGAAACTTGCATCAAATGAAAGATAAAGCAAAGATCTACAATAATGCAGAAAGAATCAAACACAAGTTCTTAATATCTTGAAAGTTATGAAACCAACAAAATCCAAGAATCTTATGTTTATCCCTTCAAAAGAAGGTACAAGATCTAATAAAAAAAAAGTGCAAAAGGAATAATTTCTTAAAAGGTAAAAACAAGGTTTGAGACTATCTAAAAAGCTGGACTCTTGGTGGCTGAAGGGTACAAAGTCCTTTTATAGGAAAAGTAGTGGAAGCCCTAAAAATGCTAAAAGACAAAATAGCTAGGCGGCTCGGCCAACTCGACCTGGTTCTCGGTCGAGTGACCGGTCGAGTTGGCTTTTCTTCTGCTCTTTCTACTCGGTCGAGTCCCTCTCCGCACACGGTCGAGTGTCTGGTCGAGTGGGCAGTCGAGTGGGACTCCGGACCTTGGTTCTTCAGCCTTAACTCTCTTGCTTTCTCCGCTTGATTGCTTCACTTCTCCTCACCATTTCTTCCATGCTCCTTAGGCTCCTAAATCACTTGTTTATGTATGAAAAGATGCGAATGCAATGCAACTAAACTCTATTGCATGATTAGTCCTAAAGCTATGCAATAATGGTCAAAATGGATAGCAAAAGATGCAAAAGATGTGAATATACTAAGGGAAAACAGGGTAAAATATATGAACATCAACACCCCCAAACTTAGTCTTTGCTTGCCCTCAAGCAAATAAACAAGACATAAGAAGGTAGGTGTGGTTTGAAAGTGGGATCTCAGCTCCTAAAGCTTGCTAATAGACCAGCTAGAATCAATGTCGAAGTTACTAGTACTATGATGCAAGTTGAATGAGCTGTACTTAAAGATTTTAGACAAGCCTATCACAACCTTTACTGATTTGAGCCTTAGATATCCACATGCATTCAAATCAACCATTTCCTTTAACATTCATTAATCAAGAACATGAATCAATCTTATGCAATGCTTAAACTCATTTGGCTTGGAGATAAAGGTTTTTGAGACAATGATGGTCTCTCTTTAGAGTGGGGCTTATCAATATCAAGGTTCTCTCATAAAAAATGGATTGAGCTTTAGAAGAATGCTAAAGGTAAGAACACTTAGACACATACAAGAACAAAACCTTGTCTACCCAAAGGCACCCAAAGTGTTTATCCTATCAATCTAAACCCAAATGATCCTAGTGCTACCCTTTAACTTCTTCTTTTCTCTTTCACCCTTTTCTCTTTTGGTTTTCAAGTCTTAGGAGAGGTTTCTTATTTGATATTTCTAGTGGGATTGGGGATTCTTTCTTATATGCTATGGTTCTCTTTTCTTCTTATTCTTAAGACATACAAGCATTTTGCTAGACTTTTCTTTTCTTTATTTTTTTAACCATCTTCAACAATTTTTTAACTTCCCATCCTTCCACTAGACTTTGCTTAAACACATTCTCCTCTTAAAGACTCTACCCTTTTTCTTTCTCTTTTTCCTCTTTTCTTTTCATAACAGCCAAGTCCCAAACCCAACAAGTGAACCACCTAGTCCTATCTTGTTTGAAAAATGCAAACTAGAACTACACAAGGCTTTACTCTTGTCAGCTCAAACCTAACACTTTCTACCAAGCTCAACCCCAAAAAGGCCTCACACACACAAGAATTAACATGGCTTGAAAGAAGGGTTGGTTAAGGGTGGGGAAACTGATTCTTAATGAGGAAATCAGCTACTTGGATCAGCAAGAGTGGTAAAAAGGAGAAAGATGATCCAAATATGTATATGGTATCCATGAGTTTAAAACAATGCACAAGATGATAATTAAAAGTCATTAGGTTCTTATAAATAGGAAATGGCATCAAATCTCAACATGCTTCAATTTAGACCAAATGCAATGCAGGAATTCAAGACATGGTTCAGTCTTATGCTTCTAGCTACTCAACTAGCATCAAAGTACTATTAACTTGGGCATTGATCCTAGTTTGATAAATCTAGCAAGCTAACAAGGCAAAACTCATCATAGATCCCTAATGCAAAAATATTTAACAGTCCTACATGAAACATGCTAAACAAGATCCTAATATGCAATGCAAACTACATGAACACTCTTTTTTTATAAAGATTTTTGCAAAATTTTTCAAATTTTTTTGTTTTTTCTATGCCTTAAATGATATGCAAGTACTAACATGATTATGCTAAAAATTTGAAATAAGAACACAAAAAACAACATCAAATACTATCTCAAACCCTCCCCCAAACTTAAATTACACAGTCCACTGTGTAAGAGAAATTTGTAAGAGGTTTTAAGACTAAAAACAAAACACAATAAGAAATGCAATGATATTTACAAGGTAAGGTGATAGTGGTACCTCAAGGATTGTGGAAGAAGCTGTCCACGTCCTCATTCATGCTGTCATAAGTGTAGTGGGGGTCTTGTTGCTGACCTGGAGGAGGAGATTCGGGCAACTCGACAATGGCAATCGACCGGTACTCGGTCGAGTGAGTGGTCGAGTGGGGGGGGGGGTTGAGCTGGGTTGCGGATGTTCCTCTCTTCTTCTATTTAGACTCCCTTGCTTCCCTGACCATGAAAACACCAAAACAAAAGTCAAAATACCAAAATCCTAAACAATATATACAGAGATACCTTAGGGACTTCCTCCCTAGTGAGCTTGTTTAAAGTCACTAAGCTTGACTTCTTATAGCTCTTCAAGCTTGATTTGGAGACCAAGGAGGTGATGAAATCCCCCTGGTTCTACTTGATAACCTTGGTGTTCGTTCTTGATCACTACTTCCTTGACACTTGAACTTTGTTTCTTCTTAAACTTGAGTCTTGGTCTTGCCTTCTTCAAAGACCTTTTGTTGAGCTGAACTTGAAGATCCTTCACTAGATTAGTCAACTCTTGAACTGAACCCTTGAGATGTTGAAATGATTCCTCATGAGATGAGACCTTAGCTTTTGAAGTCTCTTCTTCTCTCAAAACCCCAAAATCAGCTTTATCTTCAATCTTAAATGGTTGACCTCCAATGGTTGGTTGGTTAGGTGGATTTGTGATATGAAAGTTTATGGTCAAACCTTCAGCTATGTTCAACCTTATCAGCCCTTCCTTAACATCAATGACTGCTCCTGCTGTGGCAAGGAATGGTCTCCCAAGCAAGATTGGATCCTCTAACTCTTTATCCATCTTTATTATGATGAAATCAGTGGGAATTCTTGCCTTGCCTATCTTGACTAGGAGGCTATCCAATTTGCCAACCACATCCTTATATGAACCATCAGGTAGACTTATGTGGAGATTGCTTGGCTTGAATCCAGTGTGTCTAAGCTTTTCTGCTATAGAGTAGAGCATGACACTAACAGATGCTCCAAGATCACACAAGCATTTGTTGAAGTGAAGGTAGATGATGGAGCAAGGTAGATTGAATGGACCTGGATCTTCAAGTTTTGTTGGAACAATAGCTGTCCCAATCTCCTCTTGATCTCTCTTGCCTTGATTCTGAGCCTTTTGCTTGGATATGTCAAGTAACATACCTTTGTAGAGAGGATATGGGGCATATTGTTCCAAATCTGGTCCTCTCTCCTCTTCCTTCTTTTCAATGACAACCTCCTGTTAAATGGCCATCACTTCCTTCTTTTCAATCATAACCTCTTCCTTCAAAGTCATCACTTCTTCCTTCTCAATAACTTCCTCTTGTTGTAAAGCTAACTCCTTCTCTTGTTGCAAAGCCAACTCTTCCCTTTTCTCAATAATGTCCCTGAGTTCCTTCAGCTTCTGTGCCTTGAAACGTCCTGGGAATGGTAGAGGCGGTTTGTAAGCAGGAAGAATGTATCTATCAGGCTTAACAGCTTCTGGTCCTTCAGCTTGATCGACCACTCGATCAGGCACTCGGTCGAGTGCTGGTTCGAGCACCTGGTCGAGTGCACTACCGGATTCAGTCTGCTTTGCACAAACTTCACTCTTAACTTCAAGAAATGACCAATCCTCCCCACCTTGAACCTCACCGTCCTCAGTGACAGCATCTTCATAGAGGTTAAGAGCTTTAGCTGTAAACTCCCTTGGGTTTGGAATAGCTTCTTCAAGAAGTTGGATTGGCTTAGGAGCTGAAGTAGAAGCAATGGAGCTCTCCATGTACTTGAACTTAGAGTTTAGGTCACTAGAATAGGAATTCAACGTTTGGTTCAGCTCAGCAAACTGCTTTGTTACCTCAATCTGCCCAGTTGCTTGCCCAAGTAAAAGTTGCTGCATCATAGCTCTTAAGTCATGTTCTTGGGCTTGTGAAGTTTGAAACACTGGAGGGTGACACCATTGAGCCTGGAATCGTGGTTCATGTTGCCATGGTACAGAATGGAACATACTGTTGTGAAACATGATGACTGACTCGGACAGGCACTCGGTCGAGCACAGGCTCGAGTGTGTGGTTGAGTCGACTGGGATTTGGGGTCTATTTGTATCCGGCTTCTGACTTGATCAGGGGCTTGATCACACACTCGGTCGAGTGGTGGTCGAGTTGATGGTCGAGCTGGTACCTGAAACTCAAGACAGCCAAGCAAAAGAAGAATCGAGATCAGTAGTGAACAAGTGGATAAACAAACTTAATCTTAGACTTCTATTGATCCTAATTGTCACAAAACACAATCAAATGGGCAACAACGCCAAATTGAAACACAAATATTTGGTGGTATGGTGATGAAATGGATGGAATGATGAGATATGAATGAATGGATGGCAGGGTGTTTCAATTCCCCTTATGAAATTGTAGTACAAGAGGTGTCAATCCAATCTGAGAGTTTGTGAGCAATCAAGATGTGCATAAAGGTCTAAGTCAAGCCAGATGTAAAGGATGTTTGTCACTAACAATCCTATTTTGAAATGCTAAGTGCAAAATGTAAAGCTATTGGAACTAGATGCTAAATGTAAATGGAACAGAATGATTATGACAGTCATGAAGCTAGAATAGAAATAGAAACTATATTAATGCAAGTATTGAACAGGACACTAGATGAATGCAACAGAAATGCAAATAGAATGAAACAGGAAGTAAGACAGGACAACAACAAATCATAAACAAAAGTTCTGGGGATGAACTCGAGCAAGCACTCGATCGAGTATAGATCGTGTGCAAGGTCGAGCTGGACAAATACGAGAGAACAGAGCAACACAAGAAAAACAGAGCAATATGAAAGCAAATCAAACAACAAGCAAGCAGCATGATTAAGACTATGAAATCAATAAACAAAGAAGGCCTTGAGGAGGGATTCATGGGCTGGACTAATGATTGAGGTCATCTAACTTGGTCAACAAATCTCAAAATACTTGAGCTAATCTCAAGACAATATTTCTCTAAGACAAGTTTAATCCACTCTCATGGCAATAAACAATCAAACTCATGCATCTCTAGACTTGTTCTCACACAGTAAAGAATCTACACAAGCAGATATTAAGCAATATGTCAAATACCAAACAAGACCTCTAATCTCTTAGCAAGCCTAATGGTAAACTCTAGATCTAGCCTTATCTATGCTCCTTAAACATTGGTATGATGCTAAGATGCTTGAGATCAAATCCTACCCTCTCAGTTATAGGATCAACATTAAGAATATCTAGACTAGAAGAGATCTACAATAATCAAGCTTGACCAAATCAAACAAACCTCAAACATAATCCAGCCTAACCCATCCTCAAGATCCTAAGCAACTACTCACAAGAACACATGATGGCTGAAGGGTACAAGGCCCTTTTATAGGAAAAGTAGTGGAAGCCCTAAAAATGCTAAAAGACAAAATAGCTAGGCGGCTCGGCCAACTCGACCTGGTTCTCGGTCGAGTGACCGGTCGAGTTGGCTTTTCTTCTGCTCCTTCCACTCGGTCGAGTCCCTCTCCGCACACGGTCGAGTGTCTGGTCGAGTGAGATTCCGGACCTTGGTTCTTCAGCCTTAACTCTCTTGCTTTCTCCTCTTGATTGCTTCACTTCTCCTCACCATTGCTTCCATGCTCCTTAGGCTCCAAAATCACCTGTTTATGCATGAAAAGATGCAAATTCAATGCAACTAAACTCTATTGCATGATTAGTCCTAAAGCTATGAAATAATGGTCAAAATGGATAGCAAAATATGCAAAAGATGTGAATATACTAAGGGAAAACAGGGTAAAATATATGAACATCAGTACCTTTTTTGTATATGCATTTTGATGCACAAGGATCCCATTTTTTCTGTCTCAAGCTGCAATCCCAAATAGAATTTTGTCTTGCCTAGGTCTTTCATTTCAAATTCTCTCTTGAGATATTCTACTGTTTGGGCAATTTCACCAGAGGATCCAAGGATGTTTAAATCATCAACATAAACTGCTATTATCACAAATCCTTTGTTTGCAAACTTCTTTATAAATACACATGGACTGATTGTGTCATTCTTATAGCCTTCCTTAGCTAAATATTCACTTAATCGGTTATACCACATTCGACCACTTTGTTTCAGTCCATAAAGCGAATTGTCTAGCCTTATGCAGTACTGTTCTCGAGAACCATTCTTATCTTTGAGTTCAATACCCTCTAGTAATCTCATATAAATCTCATTATCCAGTGGACCATATAAGTATGCAGTTACAACATCCATTAACCGCAAATCCAATTTTTCTCTTACAACCAGACTTATTAGCTATCTAAAAGTCGTTGCATCCATCACAAGGGAGTATGTCTCCTCATAATCTATTCCTGGTCTTTGAGAGAATCCTTGTGCTACAAGCCGTGCTTTATATCTCACAATTTCATTGTTCTCATTTCTCTTCCTTACAAAGACCCACTTATGTCCAACTGGTTTAATTTCAGGTGTTGTCCTTATGATCGGACCAAACACACTTCTCTTCTTTAAAGAATTTAACTCCACATCAATAGCTTCTTTCCATTTAAGCCAATCTTTGCTTTGAGTGCCATCTAATATAGATGTGGATTCATGATCCTCATTTATCTCAAGTGCTACCTTGTATGCAAATATATCATCAATGTCGACATCTTTTCGGTTCCATTGAATTCTAGACGTAATATAGTTTATTGAGATCTCATTGTTGTCAATTCCTTCAGGTTCTTGAGGTTCAGCGTCCTGAACCTTACTTGGTACCTTAGGAGTTTCTGCGGCAATGTCTGTGTTTTCTATAATTCCCTTAACCTCGGTCTGTTTTGCACCTTCAGACTTCCGAGGGTTCTTATCTTTGGAACCTAATGGTCCACCTCATTTCAAACGTGGTTTAGACTCTGTAGCAACTTGATTATTGTGTTCCTTTTGAACATCAATACGCACTGGTGCATTGCAAGCTGGTATGTACGATTTTGTTACTCTCTTTGGGGCAGCAAAGGAATCTGGCAATTGGTTAGCTAGCTTTTGCAAATGAATAATTCTTTGGACTTCCGCATCCCATGCCATAGTCCGAGGATCTTGCCAATTTAAGGATGTTTGATTCCATGTTAATTTTGTACCCAACTTGCTAGTCTCTCCACTTAACATAGGGAATTCGGACTCAATGAATTGACAGTCCGCGTATCTGGCCTTAAATAAATCTCCTGTGGTTGGCTCAAGATACTTTATAATAGTGGGAGACTCCTATCCAACATATATTTCCATCCTCCTTTGAGGTCCCATTTTAGTTTTCTGTGGTGGAGCAATAGGTACATATACGGCACAACCAAATGTTTTGAGAAGGGATAAGTCTGGCTCTTGACCCGATAATAGTTGGGATGGTGAATATTTGTGTTCACTAGATGGCCTGATGCGTATAAGTTCTGCTGCATGTAAGACTGCGTGTCCCCAAGCCGACTCATGAAGCTTCGATCTCATTAACAATGGTTGAGCAATCAATTGTATTCGTTTAATGAAGGATTCAGCTAATTTGTTTTGTGTATGGACATGCGCCACATGATGTTTGATAGACTAGTTTTCACCAAGGGTATCAATTCCCTATGCAGTTGTAGTACAAAGGGTTATCAATCCACATGGTTGTTATGCTAGCAGATAGGATGCAATCAGAATCAAGCAAGTCAAGCCAAGCAATAGGGGGTTTGGTTCTAACAGTCCTAATATAAACAAAGTAAAAGAATATAAAAAAGTAAACCACATGACCTAAGCACTCGATGCAAGCAATCGAGTACAGGATCGAGTGGGGTGTTCGAGTATGCAAGTGAACTATGAACAGCTCGAGGTATTACACGATGCAGGTTATCGTGTACCTGATCGGGTAAGTGGTCGAGTAAGTAAGGAAAATGCAAGAAATGAAATACGAAAGTTCCTAAGGATGGGGGTAATCGAATCCTAAGTGTTCTAGACCAATACGGATGTCTTACATGCCTCAAGCAATTATTTCCTAGACAATGAACTTCTAAAACCTTGTCACCACACTGTCGCACTAGTAACAATCAACCTTGAACATACTACCACACTGTCGCACTAGTAATATGACCAAGTAGGCATTAAGAACAATTCACTTTTGTCAATATGCTTAGACTCATCTGATTTTGTGACTCAAAGTTAAGTATACCTCTAGCATTGACCTAATCAAGCATTTTATCTACTCCTTTCGGACATTAGCATTTTAAACGCCCTAGATCTAATCTCAACCTGTCAGTCTGTTGACCGCATTAAGAACATCAACCTAGAAGGAAATTTATCTATCAAAAAATTCAACTAAAACATCCTAACCGATCAAGAACACCTAATCATCTATCCCATCCCTAGGAAACTTTGCTACACTACTCGGACAAAGAAACGAATGATAAAGCCATAGAAATAAACGAAAATGACATTATTAAAAGATAGAGTAGAGTAGAAAAGAGTAGGGATAAAAGATCTATGAAAAACTACAAATTAAAAGTACAAAAACAAGAAAAAATGTTGAGTCGCTCAGTTCTCTCACAGAAGCTCTCGCTCTCTGGTTTGAGGGTCTCCGGCGTGCTCGTTTGCGAGCTAGGGAAAGAGGGGGTTTATATATGGAAACCCATTTGACCTAGCTTCCCAGACCTGCCCGATGGTCTACTCGATGGGGTACATGAGGCTTGAGTCGGGTAACCCCTCGGGTGGATCTTCGGGTTTCTCTTCGATCGTGTTGGGGTTCGGACTTGTTCTTGTAGCCTCGATGGCTCCTTCAGGTACATGCTCGAGTTGTCCTTGTTTTTCCCCATTTTTGTCTCTTTAGCACCTGTTTTCATCCAATATATGCAAATGCAGAAATGCAATACCCTAAATGCTCTAAAACTTGATTCCTACAGTAAATGGTCTAAAAATGCTAAGTTAGAGTTATGAACAATGCAAAATATGGACAAAAAAGGATGCTAAAAACATGTAAATTAGAGTGTTATCAGACCCCCAAACTTAAATCTTGCTAGTCCTCTAGCAAGTAAGTAAGAAGGTACGGTTTGAAAGTGGGAACTCATAACCTTAAGATGCTAACTGAAGGATGCAAGCTATAGTCCTTAAAGATAGTATAATGGTGCTAAGATCAATCAACATACTTACAAATATTTTTCTATGCTTATTGCCATGCATCGATCTAGCTCAACCTCCAACTAAAGATAAGGAACATCTCTTTCACATTAAATTAAGTGTATGGCAAATTCTTGCAAATGGAAGGTGACTCAAGCTCAATCAGTTTCAATGGTAAGACTTTTGATAAGGTAGTTTCAAGCAAATTCTGTAGGTGGTTTTCTCTCAAAAAGTGGAATGCTAGACAGTCGTGAAAACTATCTAAGACTGAGAACAATTTGGGCATACAAAGCTTAACTCTTGATGATCTACCCTTTTCTCATACATTCATAATATTTTTTTTATTTAAACCTCCTAGAATTTAACTACCCACACCCTTGATTTTAACTCTTTCTTCCTCTTATTTTTTTTTTTACTCCCTAAGGTTTAGACTTTCTGATTTTAAAATTCTAGCTCTTAATCTCTCACCTTTTTTTTTTTTTTTTTTTTTTTTTTTTGCTAAACTCCTGATACACATATATTCTTTTCTTTCTTTCTAGGAGACTATAGCAAGAACTTTTTTTTATTATTTTTTATTTTTTTATTTTTTATTTTTTTTTAGAGACTTAGAGCTAATTAATTCTAAACTTAGAGACTTTTCTCTTTTTTTATTCTACAACCCAACCCCAAATAAACATTCTAACCACCTATCCTTCAAAACCGAATCTATTAGCTAGTTCAAATCTAACTTAGCTAAATAAAGAGGCAGTTCTTTGTCGTTCTCAATACTCTCAAGGTTTAACAACCTATAGCACAATGAAAAAGGCCTCACTCAACAATTGACATCAAGGTTTGAAAGAAAGGTTTGGGTTCATGGGTAGGACAAATGAATCGGGTTAAACGAAAAGATTGGTAAAATGAGGTGTGCTAACCCGAGTTTACAGTTACCATGAGCAAGTCTTCAAGTTCCATAAGCAAGACAATTAAAGTTCAAATTAAATCCAATAATATAGAGATGTTCTAATGTTAAAGCAAGTGGAGGAAGCATTCAATCGACACAAAGGATTTTTCATTTTTTTTTTCAAAGATTGATCTAGCAACAATGAATTGTGACTAAGGGCTATAGCTTCAATCCTAAGGTTTGATTTTTAAACAAGGTGGCTTTAATCATTGTCCCCTAAGATGCATATGCAACAATCCTATATGAAACAAACTAGACTCAATCCTAATATTCAACTACATGAACACTCTTTTTTTTTTTTATGAAAATTTTTCAAATTTTTTTTTATTTTTTAGTTATTTTTTTATATGCACATAAATGCAGACTCAAATGAATAAAACTAGCATGCAAAAATTTGAAATAATAAAAATAAGAAAACAAAACACAATGTTAAATACATTCTAGGACCCTCCCCCAAACTTAAATTACACAGTCCTGTGTAAATAAAAGTTGAAAAAGAATCCAAGAAACACACAAAATGAATTAAACTAAATCCAATGTTATTTACAAAGTTTGGATGAATGTGGTACCTCATGGGTTGGTGAAGAAGGAGGTTGCAGCAGCCTCCATACTTGCCAACGTATAGCCAGGGTCGTCTCCGGCTTCAGCAGGTGCCGGTGTTTGCTCGTCAGAGAGCTCAGTAATGTGCACGGACGACTTACTCGGACCAGCATCCGAGGTGGTGATCGATGGTGGGATTGCGTAGCTCATCGGGTAGGGCATCGGGTAGTAGGACGGAAATGGCGGAAGAGGCCCAGAATGATCACCAGTGTATCCACTCGCAGGGTGCATCGTGTATGGCATCGTGAATGGCATCTGGTATGGTGGAGGAAAAAGTCCAGCATAATCACCCGATTGGGTGCTCGATGGGTGCATCGGATAGTGCATCGTGTACCCCATCGGATTGGGTGTCGGGTAAGCGTTAGAGTGGCTCTTCCTTGATGCTTCTGGTCGGGTGATGTCCTCCTCAGCTTGGGGCTCGTATGATGATGCTCTTTGAGGTTCAGGAGGTGGCAGTCCTTGAGTTCCTCCTAGTGGTCCGCTTCTCCCCATCGATGTAGGTGCTTGTGCCGAGGTAGGAGCTGAGGCACAGTTTGCCTTGTCTTGCAACTCCTTGATCTGACCTCCCATTACCTTCACTGAACCGGCAAGATCCTTCACCTTCTTCACCAAGAACTTGTTCATCTTTTTCAACCATCCGATCCTTTTGTGAGCTTCTCTAACTCCAACCGGTTGCTTTTGAGAGCATGTATACTCCTTAAAATCAAACTCCTCCGAGCTATCTCCTTGTTTCTGCCCGGTTTCTTTTCTCTTCTCAGTCTCGGACTCCTCCTCCGGGTTGTACAGCTTTTCCAGCGGCGGTGCGAAGTCAATGTTGTGTCCTAACCGAACCTTGGTGTATACGACATTGGGTAAAACCATTTGAGCAGCTCCGGCGGTTGGATGGAAAAAATTGAACAATGTCATGTCATTAGGCCTTTCATAGGCCAAGAATCTCGCCAGCACGAGGTAGTCCGTATCCAGCCACCTTGGTTCGTGGACAATTCCCTTCAAGGGCACATCGCACGCCACTAAGATTGGTGTAACTAGTCCCCCAATAGAGATCTCTCTGCTTCCTTCTCTCCTTTTCACAGCCCACGATTTCAAGGACAGGAATTGATCGAGTAGCACGAACAACATACTAGTATCAGCTAAGTCTCCTACTAGCGGTGTTCCATCCCTAGCACTATCCAAAACTCCACACAATGCAACATCCTATAACTGAAGCTCATGGTCGTTCACATTCCCAGTCTCTTTTCTAGCAAAAAGAGTGCATGCGAGGGACTTGTGAAAATACCTCAAAAAAGGGCTCCTTATTTGAGCAGATTTGGAGCTCGTGGACTTGTAGGGATGCTTGTCTCCTATTATCAGCCATAGGGACCTCATCTCTTCCTTGCTGACCTCCATACCTTCCCCACTACCAGCTTTGAAGCCATACAGCGTCTCCATCTCTTTGAAAGTCAGCCGGTATTCCGTGTTCCGAACGGAGAAGGTGATGAACCCGATCCCCCCATCGGTAGTAGGGTTGGGTGGTCCTCAAAATAGTGCAGCCTCAGGGTTGAAAGGAAGCCGTCTCCTCTTCATAAGCTTCCAGGTGGGATCGCATCATATTGCCCAGGTGGCACATATCGAACAGAAATTCAATGTCTCTAGCGATGCCCAATTGCTTCATTGTCTCACGGTGAGGGTATCCGGTACCAACGAAGCTCATCTTCCGGAAGACTTTGAACAATCTCGCCGGAGTGTCGACTTCCTTTTGCTTTAACCTCCGCGAGGCTTGGCGGGTCCTCTCTCTATGCTCCTCTTCTCTTTCTCTTTCCTCCTCCTCAGCGTGTTGACCTTCTTCAACCACTGCTCTTTCTCTTTCCTCCTCCTCAGCGTGTTGACCTTCTTCAACCACTACTCTCTGAACCACCTTCTCAGCCCTCTCCGAAGCCGGTCTCTTCCCCCTTGCTATTGCGGCTCTACTCCTTGATCGAGAGGTTTGAATCTCACCTTGTTCTTCTCCTCCAGCATCAGAATCGACCTCCATAGGGTTGGTAATCGTCTTTTCGGACGTAGACAGGTCCCTACGTCGAGGAGAACGGCGGACAGCACTCGCCATTGGACTCGGTGAGCGAACTCGGGGGCTTACTCGATCGGTTACTCTAGCATCAGGTCGGGTGGTGGATCGAGTTGTGCATCGGGTTGGGGAGGCTAAACGTCCACCTAACGGTCGGGAATGTGGAACGTTTCCTCTTCCTTTGGGTTGATGAACTTCGGCGGCGTCTCCTCCGGTTGTAGCAGCGGCGGAGGTGGATCTTCTTCCCTTTGGTAGGTTCTAGCGGTTGGCTCCATGTCGATTCCTTGAAAAGAAAAAGAAAAGCTAGTTCTTGGGATTAATAGGGTTAGTCTCCAAAGAAAATCGAATGAGCTTGGAATCGAGAGAGAAGAATAGAAACTTATGGAAATTGAAAAGCTTAAGAGAATGAGGGAGACTTATCGGTGATGATGAGGGAGAAGGGTTCGACTTCCTTAAATAGGCTAGGGTTTCGGTTGGTGGGCTTCACCGAGAGTAAGCTTCCTTGCGGAATTCGGACTCCACTCGCTACTCGAGCAGAGACACGATCAGGCTCGTTGAGTACGGCGTCGGGTTGACCCTCGGGTTTACCAATTCCCTCTTTCCAATTTTCCACGTAATTATCTCTTCTTCTTTTCTTCTCCTTCTAAACTTTTCAAAATTGCACGAATTTAACAGATTTTATTTTTGAAAGATTATTACCTTATCTTTTAGTAATTATCTTTAAAATTATTGTCATTATAGTAGCAAACATAATAGGGTGTGTACTCTTAGACATTTTATTTTATTTTATTATTATTATTTTTTTTGCAAAAATAGAAAAATTAAATAAAAGTATATTAAGCAAATAGACTAAAATTAAAAGATACCTTTGGGACTTCCACCCAAGTGAGCTTGTTTAGAGTCACTAAGCTTGACTCTTCATGCTCCTCAAGCATGGGATCCATGTGGAAGAGGTTCTGGAATCCTCTCCACTGCAGTAGGATGGTCCAGAAGATTTACCAGATTTTGTTCAGGTTCCATGGAAAATGTGGTGTTGACTTCTTCAAGATGTAGCATCTTTCTTTGTTTGGTCCTAGTGGAGAAAGCTTGACCATCTATAGTTGGCCTCTTAACCCCTTTCTTCACATCAAACTCCATCTTGAAGTGCTCACCATGTTCTATCCTGATCTTGCCTCATTTCACTTCGATCACAGCACCTACTGTTGCCAAAAATGGTCTTCCTAGAATCAGTGGATCATCCGGTTCCTTATCCATATCCAGGATCATGAAGTCGGTAGGCACTTCCAGTCTCCCAATCCTTAGAGGCAGATTTTCCAAAATTCCAATCGAATGCCTTACTGTTCTATCAGCTAGAACCAGATACTGCTTACTTGGTTTGAAGTCGGTGAATCCCAGCTTGTTAGCAACTGAAAGCGGCATGATGCTGACCGAAGCTCCAAGATCACACAAACAGCTCTTGAAAATCCGAAATCCTATTGAACATGGCAATGTGAAAGAGGCAGGATCTTCAAGTTGTTCCTCAATTCTTACCTTAGGATCCAAACAAATTCCACTTCTCAGGATTTCAAATCCGATCTCCTTGACAGCCTCCTTAACCTCATCCTCCAATCTAGCTGCTTCCTTTGCAGCTTCCTGCTGAAGCTCATGTGGGGGCAAAAGCTTAAGTGGTGGAGCTTTTCGCTTAGCCATTCGCTCTGCAAGCGCCTCCAACTGGATGTCAAGTGCAGCATTGAACCTTTCCTCAAATTCCCCACCTATAAGTTCAGGTGGTTGAGGCTGATCTCCTTTCTCTACATCTACTCGATGCATCATCCGATCAACACCATCATGTATGTCATCGGGTTCTACTTCGGGTTGTTCGTCAGTTTGTGATTCTCGAACAAGTGCTCGATCATCAACTCGATCAGTCTCTTCGGATGAAGGTTCGGGTTCATACTTGGATATATAGTATTTGGCCTCATTCTTCATTGAGTCATCCACATCCTCCCCATCTTGACCATCACTGTCCCCAGTGAGGTAGTCCTCATAATCATCATCCAGGAAAATGGCTTGAGCAGTCGCATAATCCTTGGGGTTTTGAACAGCTTTACCCGGCAGTTGATTGATCTTTGGTGCGGGTTGGTTGTTGTGGTGGCCTTCCAGGTATCGAACCTTTGTGTTGAGTGATTCTTACTTGGCATTGAGGTCATTGTATCCTGAGTCGATCTTGTTGCTCATTTCCGCTAATCGTTTCGCGATGTCCATAGAAGCTGTAGCCTGGTGCTGAATCATTTGCTGAATAAGACCACGTAACTCGGCTTCTTGTGCCTGGTTCGGTGGACCTTGGTGTTGTTGGAACCCTGGTGGTTGGTTGTAGGTCCCTTGGTATTGTTGCTTAGGCGCATAGCCTTGGTTGTACTGGACATAAGGCTTCTGTTGGGTCTGGTTCCCTTGAACTGCAGATGGGTAGGTTTGATCTTGAGGATTCGCAACATTCGGGTTCCGATAAGACAGATTCGGATTCGGCTTGAAGTTGTTGTACCCTCTGTTGTAACCTCCTTGGTTGTTGATGTAGTTAACATCCTCTAGCTGCATAGTCTCCCCATCTTGTTGTTGAAACTGCTCTTCCTCTGATATAGCATGAACATGCTTTTGCTGGTTGAGGAGTTGATCGAGCATGCGTTGAGGGCTTTCATGTCCCTCTTGTACTTGGCATCTTCCTCTCCAGTAGATCGCACAGAGCGATCATAATCCTCATTGTAGTTACCATCAGATTGAGCCAAGTTCTCAACTAGATCCCAACCTTCATCAACATCCTTGTTGAGGAAGTTACCATTGCTTGCGGTGTCCAGCAACATTCGTATCTTGGGTACCACTCCTCGGTATAGTGTGCTTAGCAATGAAGCATTACTGAATCCGTGATGTGGACATCGAGTTGTGTACCCCTTGAAACGTTCCCAAGCTTCATTGAACGTTTTGTTGTTCTTATGTACAAAGCTGGAAATTTCATTTCCCAGCCTTGCGGTTCTGGAGTTTGAGAAGAATTTGGCAAGAAATGCCTTCTTTCACGCTTCCCAAGTGGTGATGGATCCTTAGGGAGCGATTTCTCCCAGATATGTGCTTTATCTCCCAATGAGAATGGGAAAAGCCTGAGCTTGAATCCATCTTCACTGATTTCATTTATCTTAGTTAGGCTACAGAGCCTATCAAATTCATCCAGATGATCCAATGGGTCCTCCATTGGCAGTCCATGAAACTTGTTGCTCTGTATCATCTGGATGAGACTACTCTTGATCTCAAAATTGTTGTTCTGCAATGCTGGTGACACAATGCTATTCCTCTGAGTGTGAGTAGTCGGAGCATCTCCTGCTCCTATGTTGGTCCTTGCTTGAGGAGCTGGTGGACCGTTCTGATTATTCATCGTCTCTTCAATGGTTGCTAGTTCCGGTTGAACTTGTTGTTGTCTGAGTAGCCGAGGTCTATCGATGTTGTCGATGAAAAGACTCAGGTTCTGGCTACCTTTGGATCGTGTTTGCATGCACAGGCAAGTATCCGAGTGTGTACTCGAGGATCAACTTGATCCAGGTGATCGAGTGACGGGTCGGGTGGGTACTCGGGTGGTACTTGAGATTCAAAAAAAACAAAGGCGAAAGCAAACAAGTCAGTATCCGAAACAAATATAAATAAACGAACTTGATCTAGCAAGTCCTGAAATCCTAAACGTAGCAAAAGAAAACAACCAAATGGCAACGACGCCAAATTGATAGACTAGTTTTCACCAAGGGTATCAATTCCCTATGCAGTTGTAGTATAAAGGGTTATCAATCCAAATGGTTGTTATGCTAGCAGATAGGATGCAATCTGAATCAAGCAAGTCAAGCCAAGCAATAGGGGGTTTGGTTCTAACAGTCCTAATATAAACAAAGTAAAAGAATAAAAAAAAGTAAACCACACGACCTAAGCACTCGATGCAAGCAATCGAGTACAGGATCGAGTGGGGTGTTCGAGTATGCAAGTGAACTATGAACAACTCGAGGTATTACTTGATGTAGGTTATCGTGTACTTGATCGGGTAAGTGGTCGAGTAAGTAAGGAAAATGCAAGAAATGAAATATGAAAGTTCCTAAGGATGGGCGTAATCGAATCCTAAGTGTTCTAGACCAATATGGATGCCTTACATGCCTTAAGCAATTATTTCCTAGACAATGAACCTCTAAAACCTTGTCACCATACTGTCGCACTAGTAACAATCAACATTGAACATACTACCACACTGTCGCACTAGCAATATGAACAAGCAGGCATTAAGAACAATTCACTTTTGTCAATATACTTAGTGTCACTCAAAGTTAAGTATACCTCTAGCATTGACCTAATAAGGCATTTTATCTACTCCTTTCGGCCTGTAGCATTATAAATGCCCTAGATCTAATCTCAACATGTCGGTCTGTTGACCGCATTAAGAACATCAACCTAGAAGGAAATTTATCTATCAAAACAATCAACCAAAGCATCCTAACCGATCAAGAACACCTAATCATCTATCCCATCCCTAGAAATTTTGCTACACTACTCGGACATAGAATCGAATGATAAAGCCATAGAAATAATCGAAAATGACATTATTAAAAGATAGAGTAGAGTAGAAAAGAGAAGGGATAAAAGATCTATGAAAAACTACAAATTAAAAGTACAAAAACAAGAAAAAATGTTGACTCGCTCAGTTCTCTCACAGAAGCTCTCGCTCCCTGGTTTGAGGGTCTGCGGCGTGCTCGTTTGCGAGCTAGGGAAAGACGGGGTTTATATATGGAAACCCATTTGACCTAGCTTCCCAGACCTGCCCGATGGTCTACTCGATGGGGTACACGAGGCTTGAGTCGGGTAACTTCTCGGGTGGATCTTCGGGTTGCTCTTCGCGCTCTTGGATCCTCTTCGATCGTGTTGGGGTTCAGACTTGTTCTTGTAGCTCGATGGCTCCTTCGGGTACATGCTCGAGTTGTCCTTATTTTTCCTCATTTTTGGCTCTTTAGCACCTGTTTTCATCCAATATATGCAAATGCAGAAATGCAACACCCTAAATGCTCTAAAACTTGATTCCTACAGTAAATGGTCTAAAAATGCTAAGTTAGAGGTATGAAAAATGCAAAATATGGACAAAAAAGGATGCTAAAAACATGTAAATTAGAGTGTTATCAATGTTCCACACTCACCCCCATGGACATACAGTAATCATTAAAAGCTTGGGATGTAAATTCACCAGCATTATCTAGACGTATAGTCTTAAGTGGAAAGTCTGGAAAATGTGCTCTTAATCTTTTAATTTGAGCTAACAGCCTAGCAAATGCTAGGTTCCTTGTGGATAACAAGCAAACGTGAGACCATCTGGTTGATGCATCGATCATAACCATAAAATATCTAAATGTCCCACATGGTGGGTGTATTAGTCCACATATATCACCTTGTATCCTTTCCAGAAAATTTAAAGTCTCTTTTGTGACTTTTACTGGTGATGGTCTTATGATAAGTTTCCCTTGTGCACATGCTACACAAGTGAGATTTTTAGGGAAAACTTTTCTCTCTTTAAGGTTATGCCCATTCGAACTCTTAATCAATTTACGCATCATGCCATAGAGTGAATTGTTCATTGAACATTTTATTCTTTGCCAAGTTAGCTTCTATCATATTGATCTTAGCATGGTATAAACCAGTGGCTAGGGCAGGTATAGTCTCTAGGACCTTCTTATGTCCTTTTACAATTTCTGTAATGTATAGGAATTCTTTATTTCCTTCACCCTTGGTTTCAATGTGATAACCATTCGATCTTATATCTTTAAAGCTTAATAAACTTCTCTTAAAGCTGGGTGAGTATAAGGCATCACTTAGTTCAATATGTGTGCCATTAGGCAACAATATGTGAGCCTGGCCGTAGCCTTCTATTAAACTTGCTATACCCGCAATTGTGCTAACATTGGCATTTTTCATTATAAGATTTATGAAATATCTTTTGTCTTGTAATATGGTGTGGCTGGATCCACTGTCCACCACTAGCACACTTATGTCCTTGGCCATTTCTATAAATAGGACAATAATTTTATATTTTAACAAGACAATCATAAAATAAAAACCATTGAATTTAAATTAAAATAATTATCCATTACATAGAATAAAAATTAAAAATTAAAGCATAAAAGCATATAACTTAAACCAAAAATAGAAACGAAATTCAATCATCATTCTTAAGGCAATCGGAAGTCTCATAGTCTAGTAAGTCATCCTTCTAATGATCGAAGTCTCCTTCATCATCGATATGCACATTGTTGGCTTCAGGAGTCTTCTTCAAAACTTCTTGATATGCATCAATGAGATGTTTGGGTGTTCCGCAGTTCTTGGCCAAGTGGTTTGACATACCACATCGGTTTTATGTTTCTCATGGCCGAAATTTTTATAGAAAATCAGAATTAATTCATGCAGCCGATTCTATATCAATATATACATGGTCCGGTTTTAATATGATGCATGAACAACCAAGTTTTAAACATCCTAGAACAATTTAGATCAATATCTATCTTATGAATTTAACGGTTTAGTTCTAGGTTCTTATGCAAAAATTAATCAAGCAGCAATTTAAACAATCAAACAATCAGCTTCTTAAGCTTTATATAATTTGGTGCAATTCACAAACAATCTACCAATCCTATATGACCGATTTTTAAAGTTTATAGGATTAGAACTCTTAAGATTTGTTTGTTGTGAACTTGGATGTTTTAGGGTTCAATAGTTTTAGATCCAAGTTCGATTTATGTGGTTTCATAGGTTTCGAATTTTACCTTATCACCAAAGGGGCCGACCGGTTTGATCTGGGAGCTAAAAGACCTCAGATATCTCACGAACCTCGAACTTTGATGGACCACGAACCGCGAACTGCTTTCCCACGAACGGATCTCGCACCTCTCCTTGTACCGCTTCGCATATGCACTCACCCCCGAACCGCGAACCACGAACCTCGATCAAGTTATCAGTAGAACTTGATCACGAGCTAAGGTATGCTCGTGAACAAAGAGATCTTCGAACAGAAAGGTGTTTAGTCTCGGATGGAAGTAAGAACAAAAGGCGGTTTAGAGTTTTAGGGAAAGAGATGAATCGACGGCTGCCTTAGGGTTTTAGGGTTAGAGGCTATCGTGCTGATAACGTGTTATAAAACTAGAGAGTTTAGGGAATAAATCTCTTGTTCTTATTAATAAATTCGAACCTTATGAAACCACATAGGACATGTTTCGGTCTCAAATACCGCATGGCCTAAGGCATGGTTCGGTCTCAAATACCACATGACCTAAATTAATGTTGCATGGTTCGATCTCAAATATCGCATGCTAACTATCGGTTGTCTATTTTTTGTTTTATGCAGATGGCAAACCTTAAGAGCCTAGACTATCCTTGCAAGCTTCGGAAAGAACTACTTGCAATGGTCAGAGGACACCAAGATCCATCTAAAATCGAATGGCTTGCACAATTACATCGATGATGAAGCTGAGAGCACTGACAAGAAAAAGAATAAGTGTATCCAACACATGCACCATCACATTGCTGAGTATCTCAAAAATCAGTATCTCTTCATAGAAGATCCTCTCGCCCTTTGGACAGCGCTTAATCGCAGATATGGACACCAAAAGACGGTGCTCCTACCAAAGGTCGAGTTCGATTGGAAAAACCTAAGGATCCAGGATTACAAATCCGTGGATGAGTATAACTCTAAGCTTTTTAGGATTGTCTCACTCCTTAGTTTGTGTAGAAAATAAGTGACTAAGAAGGAGTAGGTAGAAAAGACATTGTCTACCTTCAGCGCTAATAACATAGTTCTTCAGCAACAATATCGGCAACAAGGTTTTGCTGACTATGGGAAACTTATTGAATGTTTACTGCTATCTGGGCAGAACAATGAGTTGTTGCTGATGAATAGTGCTATGAGACCTCCTGGTACAGCCCCATTACCAGAAGCACACAAGGTTGATTTGGGAAAGAACAGTGCTGCAGAGCCTAAAGAGCTTAAGGAGCCTAAAGAGACCAACTATGTCCACAGAGAAAGACACTACGGCCGTGGCTGTGGTGGCAGAGGACGTGGTGTCAAGGAGGCCAGGCTAGCCGTAGAGGCCGCGGACGTGGTGGTAGGGGCCGTGGGTCCTTTAAACCACATACTAAGGCCAAATCGGTTTGCCACCAATGTGGTATGTCAAACCACTTGGCCAAGAACTGCAGAAATCCCAAACATCTCATTGAGGCATATCAAGAAGTTTTGAAGAAGACTCCTGAAGCCAACTATGTGCATATCGATGATGAAGGAGACTTCGATCATGAGAAGGATGACTTACTAGACTATGAGACTTCCGATTGCCTTAAGAATGATGATTGAATTTTGTTTTAATTTCTATGCTTTTATGCTTTAATTTTTAATTATTATTCTATGTAATGGATAATTATTTTAATTTAAATTCAATGGTTTTATTTTATGATTGTCTTGTTAAAACATAAAATTATTGTCCCATTTATAGAAATGGCCGAGGACATGAGTGTGCTAGTGGTAGACAGTGGATCTAGGCACACCATATTACAAGACAAAAGATATTTCATAAATCTTATAATGAAAAATGCAATTGTTAGCACAATTGCGGGTATAGCAAGTTTAATAGAAGGCTACGGCCAGGCACACATATTGTTGCCTAATGGCACACATATTGAACTAAGTGATGCCTTATACTCACCCAGCTCTAAGAGAAGTTTATTGAGCTTTTAAGATATAAGATCGAATGGTTATCACATTGAAACCAAGGGTGAAGGAAATAAAGAATTCCTATACATTACAGAAATTGTAAAACGACATAAGAAGGTCCTAGAGACTATACCTGCCCTAGCCACTGGTTTATACCATGCTAAGATCAATATGATAGAAGCTAACTTGGCAAAGAATAAAATGTTCAATGAACAATTCACTCTATGGCATGACTGGCTTGATCATTCGGGTTCGAACAGGATGCGTAAATTGATTGAGAGTTCGAATGGGCACAACCTTAAAGAGAGAAAAGTTTTCCCTAAAAATCTCACTTGTGTAGCATGTGCACAAGGGAAACTTATCATAAAACCATTACCAGTAAAAGTCACAAAAGAGACTTTAAATTTTCTGGAAAGGATACAAGGTGATATATGTAGACCAATACACCCACCATGTGGGACATTTAGATATTTTATGGTTATGATCGATGCATCAACCAGATGGTCTCACATTTGCTTGTTATCCACAAGGAACCTAGCATTTGCTAGGCTGTTAGCTCAAATTATAAGATTAAGAGCACATTTTCCGGATTTTCCACTTAAGACTATACGTCTAGATAATGCTGGTGAATTTACATCCCAAGCGTTTAATGATTATTGTATGTCCATGGGGGTGAGTGTGGAACATCCTGTGGCACATGTCCATACACAAAACGGATTAGCTGAATCCTTCAATAAACGAGTACAATTGATTGCTCGACCATTGTTAATGAGATCGAAGCTTCATGTGTCGGCTTGGGGACACGCAGTCTTACATGCAGCAGAACTTATACGCATCAGGCCATCTAGTGAACACAAATATTCACCATCCCAACTACTATCGGGTCAATAGCCAGACTTATCCCTTCTCAAAACATTTGGTTGTGCCGTATATGCACCTATTGCTCCACCACAGAAAACTAAAATGGGACCTCAAAGGAGGATGGGAATATATGTTGGATATGAGTCTCCCACTATAATAAAGTATCTTGAGCTAACCATAGAAGATTTATTTAAGGCCAGAACGCGGACTGTCAATTCGTTGAGTCCGAATTCTCTATGTTAAGTGGAGAGACTAGCAAGCTGGGTAAAGAATTAACATGGAAGTCCAAAGAATTATTCATTTGCAAAAGCTAGCTAACCAATTGCCAGATTCCTTTGCTGACCCAAAGAGAGTAACAAAATCGTACATACCAGCTTGCAATGCACCAGTACGTATTGATGTTCAAAAGGAACATAATAATCAAGTTGTTACAGAGTCTAAACCACGTTTGAAACAAGGTAGACCATTAGGTTCCAAAAATAAGAACCCTCGGAAGTCTAAAGGTGCAAAACTGACCGAGGTTAAGGGAATTATAGAAAACACAGACATTGCCGCATAAACTCCTAAGGTACCAAGTGAGGTTCAGGATGCTGAACCTCAAGAACCTGAAGGAATTGACATCAATGAGATCTCAATAAACTATATTATGTCTGGAATTCAATGGAACCGAAAAGATGTCGACATTGATGATATATTTGCATACAAGGTAGCACTTGTGATAAATGAGGATCATGAACCCACATCTATATTAGAGTGCACTCAAAGCAAAGATTAGCTTAAATGGAAAGAAGCTATTGATGTGGAGTTAAACTCTTTAAAGAAGAGAAGTGTGTTTGGTCCGATCATAAGGACAACACCTGAAATTAAACCAGTTGGACATAAGTGTGTCTTTGTAAGGAAGAAAAATGAGAACAATAAAATTGTGAGATAGAAAGCACGGCTTGTAGCACAAGGATTCTCTCAAAGTCCAGGAATAGATTATGAGGAGACATACTCCCCTGTGATGGATGCAACGACTTTAAGATATCTAATAATTATGGCTGTAAGAGAAAAACAGGATTTGCGGTTAATGGATGTTGTAACTGCATACTTATATTATCCACTGAATAATGAGATTTATATGAGATTACCAGAGGGTATTGAACTCAAAGATAAGAGTTGTTCTCGAGAACAGTACTGCATAAGGCTAGACAAATCGCTTTATGGACTGAAACAAAGTGGTCGAATGTGGTATAACCGATTAAGTGAATATTTAGCTAAGGAAGGCTATAAGAATGATCCAATCAGGCCATGTGTATTTATAAAGAAGTTTGCAAACAAAGGATTTGTGATAATAGCAGTTTATGTGGATGATTTAAACATCCTAGGAACCTCTGGTGAAATTGCCCAAGCAGTAGAATATCTCAAGAGAGAATTTGAAATAAAAGACCTAGGCAAGACAAAATTCTGTTTGGGATTGCAGCTTGAGTACAGAAACAATGGGATCCTTGTGCATCAAAAGGAATATACAGAAAAGGTACTCAAGAGGTTTAATATGGACCAAGCTCACTCATTGACAAGCCCAATGGTTGTGAGAAGTATTGAAGTGAATAAAGATCCATTTGCTCCTAAGAAGGACAATGAAGAAGTTCTTGGTCCAGAAGTGCCTTACCTCAGTGCTATAGGGTCGTTATTGTTCTTGGCTAGTCACACTAGACCAGACATATATTTTGCCGTGAACCTCCTAGCAAGATATTGTTCTTGTCCGACTTAAAGGCACTGGAATGGTATTAAACATGTTCTGCGTTACCTACAAGGAACGACAGACTTTGGTCTATTCTATACTAACTATAACAAATAAGGTTTAGTTGGTTTTGCTGATGCAGGTTACTTGTCTGATCCACACAATGGTAAATCACAAACAGGTTATGTGTTTACACACGGTGGTACTGCGATCTCATGGCGTTCTATGAAGCAAACTCTTGTGGCCACATCCTCAAATCACGCAGAGATCCTAGCAATCCATGAAGCCAGCCGTGAGTGTTTTGGTTGAGATCCATGACTCAACATATACTCAGATGGCGTTCAAGGAGGCAACTATGAAGACAATGGCCACAGCTCAAAAGGTTACATCAAGAGATCGGATAGCAATCACACATGAACTACCAGGCCGGAGAAGTTCAAGTGGTTCAAGTCTAGTCATGACAGATCTCATGACTCAAACATATACAACAGACAGGAAGCTCATGAACAGATTGGAATGTGGAGGCAACTTAGATGCTTGAACAGAGCAATGTGTGATGCATCGCACAGCTCCAAAGGAAGGTTTTAATGAGGCAGCATCACATTTTCTTCAGCATAGGCACGATCATACAACAATGGACTCCAAAGCCCATATATTGTTCAGTGGTTCAAGTCTAGTCATGCGCCAATGGATTAACTTAGCCTATTCTAGGGTTCACCAACCTCAGATTCATTATCATTAATAAGAACAAGAGATTTATTCCCTAAACTCTCTAGTTTTATAACAGATTTCTGTTTCGGAGATGAGATCGTGCACGAATAACTAGAATAGAGAGTTTAGGGAATAAATGTCTTGTTCTTATTAATGATAATGGATCCGAGGTTACATATAAATAATGTTTGGTGTAACCCTAAATACAAATAGAATAGGAATAACAAAGAGTTAATGGGCCACTAGCCATGGACCTAATAGACTGGACCTATGGACCTAATGGACTGAACAATATATGGGCTGGTCTTATGGAGTCCACTAAGTGTTTTACAACACTCCCCCTTGGCCGATATGACCGTGCCTATGCTGGAAGGGATCTATGCAATGTGTTTGGGGATGCTGCCTCATTAAAACCTTACCAGGAAAACCCATTGGGACAAAACCTTGGTGAAGGAAAAAGAATACAGCACACATTGCTCCCCCTGTTCCAAGCATCACTCTAAGTTCTTAAGCCTCCGCATTCCAATCTGCTACGTGAGCTTCCTGAATGTTGTTGTCGGTAGTGCTTTGGTGAAGAGATCGGCTGAGTTGTCGCATGACTGGAATTGAACCACTTGAACTTCTCCGGCCTTTTGTAGTTCATGTGTGAAGAAGAACCTTGGTAGTATGTGCTTCGTCCGATCTCCCTTGATGTAACCTTCCTTGAGCTGTGCGATGCAGGCTGTATTGTCTTCATAGATGACTATTGCCTCCTTGTCTTCGTTCATGCCACTGTCTGTCCGTATATGTTGAGTCATGGATCTCAACCAAACACACTCACGGCTGGCTTCATGGATTGCTAGGATCTCTGCGTGATTTGAGGATGTGGCCACAAGAGTTTGCTTCATAGAACTCCATGAGATCGCAGTACCACCGTGTGTAAGCACATAACCTGTTTGTGATTTACCATTGTGTGGATCGGACAAGTAACCTGCATCAGCAAAACCAAATAAACATTCTTTGTTATAGTTAGTATAGAATAGACCAAAGTCTATCGTTACTTGTAGGTAACGCAGAACATGTTTAATACCATTCCAATGCCTTTTAGTCGGACAAGAACTATATCTTTCTAGGAGGTTCACGGCAAAATATATGTCTGGTCTAGTGTGACTAGCCAAGAACATTAACGCCCCTATAACACTGAGGTAAGGCACTTCTAGACCAAGAACTTCTTCGTTGTCCTTCTTAGGAGCAAATGGATCTTTATTCACTTCAATACTTCTCACAACCATTGGGCTAGTAGATGAGTGAGCTTGGTCCATATTAAACCTCTTGAGTACCTTTTCTGTATATGCCCTTTGATGCACAAGGATCCCATTGTTTCTGTACTCAAGCTGCAATCCCAAACAGAATTTTGTCTTGCCTAAGTCTTTCATTTCAAATTCTCTCTTGAGATATTCTACTGTTTGGGCAATTTCACTAGAGGTTCCAAGGATGCTTAAATCATCCAAATAAACTGCTATTATCACAAATCCTTTGTTTGCAAACTTCTTTATAAATACACATGGACTGATTGGGTCATTCTTATAGCCTTCCTTAGCTAAATATTCACTTAATCGGTTATACCACATTTGACCACTTTGTTTCAGTCCATAAAGCGATTTGTCTAGCCTTATGCAGTACTGTTCTCGAGAACCATTCTTATCTTGGAGTTCAATACCCTCTGGTAATCTCATATAAATCTCATTATCCAGTGGACCATATAAGTATGCAGTTACAACATCCATTAACCGCAAATCCAGTTTTTCTCTTACAGCCAGACTTATTAGATATCTAAAAGTCATTGCATCCATCACAGGGGAGTATGTCTCATCATAATCTATTCCTTGTCTTTGAGAGAATCCTTGTGCTACAAGCCGTGCTTTATATCTCACAATTTCATTGTTCTCATTTCTCTTCCTTACAAAGACCCACTTATGTCCAACTGGCTTTAATTTCAGGTGTTGTCCTTATGATCGGAACAAACACACTTCTCTTCTTTAAAGAGTTTAACTCCACATCAAGAGCTTCTTTTCATTTAAGCCAATCTTTACTTTGAGTGCACTCTAATATAGATGTGGGTTCATGATCCTCATTTATCTCAAGTGCTACCTTGTATGCAAATATATCATCAATGTCGACATCTTTTCGGTTCCATTGAATTCGAGACATAATATAGTTTATTGAGATCTCATTGTTGTCAATTCCTTCAGGTTCTTGAGGTTCAGCGTCCTGAACCTCACTTGGTACCTTAGGAGTTTCTGCGGCAATGTCTGTGTTTTCTATAATTCCCATAACCTCGGTCTGTTTTGCACCTTTAGACTTCCGAGGGTTCTTATCTTTGGAACCTAATGGTCTACCTCGTTTCAAATATTGTTTAGACTCTGTAGCAACTTGATTATTATGTTCCTTTTGAACATCAATACGTACTGGTGCATTGCAAGCTGGTATGTACGATTTTGTTACCCTCTTTGGGTCAGCAAAGGAATCTGGCAATTGGTTAGCTAACTTTTGCAAATGAATAATTCTTTGGACTTACGCATCACATGCCATAGTCCGAGGATCTTGCCAATTTAAGGATATTTGATTCCATATTAATTCTTTACCCAGCTTGCTAGTCTCTCCACTTAACACACTAAATTCAAACTCAACGAATTGACAGTCCGCGTATCTGGCCTTAAATAAATCTCCTGTGGTTGGCTCAAGATAATTTATTATAGTGGGAGACTCATATCCAACATATATTCCCATCCTCCTTTGAGGTCCCATTTTAGTTTTCTGTGGTGGAGCAATAGGTGCATATACGGCACAACCAAATGTTTTGAGATGGGATAAGTCTGGCTCTTGACCCGATAGTAGTTGGGATGGTGAATATTTGTGTTCACTAGATGGCCTGATGCGTATAAGTTATGTTGCATGTAAGACTGCATGTCCCCAAGCGGACACATGAAGCTTCGATCTCATTAACAATGGTCGAGCAATCAATTGTATTCGTTTAATGAAGGATTCAACTAATCCGTTTTGTGTATGGACATGTGCCACAGGATGTTCCACACTCACCCCCATGGACATACAATAATCATTAAACTCTTGGGATGTAAATTTACCAGCATTATCTAGACATATAGTCTTAAGTGGAAAATCCAGAAAATGTGCTCTTAATCTTATAATTTGAGCTAACAGCCTAGCAAATGCTAGGTTCCTTGTGGATAACAAGCAAACGTGAGACCATCTGGTTGATGCATCATTCATAACCATAAAAAATCTAAATGTCCCACATGGTGGGTGTATTGGTCCACATATATCACCTTGTATCCTTTCTAGAAAATTTAAAGTCTCTTTTGTGACTTTTACTGGTGATGGTCTTATGATAAGTTTCCCTTGTGCACATGCTACACAAGTGAGATTTTTAGGGAAAACTTTTCTCTCTTTAAGGTTGTGCCCATTCAAACTCTTAATCAATTTACGCATCATGTTCGAACCCGGATGGCCAAGCCGGTCATGCCATAGAGTGAATTTTTCAATGAACATTTTATTCTTTGCCAAGTTAGCTTCTATCATATTGATCTTAGCATGGTATAAACCAGTGGCTAGGGCAGGTATAGTTTCTAGGACCTTCTTATGTCGTTTTACAATTTCTGTAATGTATAGGAATTCTTTATTTCCTTCACCCTTGGTTTCAATGTGATAACCATTCGATCTTAATATATAAAGCTTAATAAACTTCTCTTAGAGCTGGGTGAGTATAAGGCATCACTTAGTTCAATATGGTGCTATTAGGCAACAATATGTGAGCCTGGCCGTAGCCTTCTATTAAACTTGCTATACCCGCAATTGTGCTAACATTGGTATTTTTCATTATAAGATTTATGAAATATCTTTTGTCTTGTAATATGGTGTGGCTGGATCCACTGTCCACCACTAGCACACTCTTGTCCTCGGCCATTTCTATAAATAGGACAATAATTTTATGTTTTAACAAGACAATCCTAAAAAAAACCATTGAATTTAAATTAAAATAATTATCCATTACATTGAATAAAAATTAAAAACAAACCATAAAAGCATAGAAATTAAACTAAAAATAAAAACGAAATTCAGTCATCATTCTTAAGGCAATCGGAAGTCTCATAGTCTAGTAAGTCATCGAAGTCTCCTTCATCATCGATATGCACATAGTTGGCTTCAGGAGTCTTCTTCAAAACTTCTTGATATGCATCAATGAGATGTTTGGGTGTTCTGCAGTTCTTGGCCCAGTGGTTTGACATACCACATCGGTGGCAAACCGATTTGGCCTTGGTATGTGGTTTAAAGGACCCACGGCCCCTACCACCACGTCCGCGGCCTCCACGGCTAGCCTGGCCTCCTCGACCACCACGTCCTCTGCCACCACGGCCACGGCCGTAGTGTCTTTCTCTGTGGACATAGTTGGTCTCTTTAGGCTCCTTAAGCTCTTTAGGCTCTGCAGCAATTTTCTTTCCCAAATCAACCTTGTGTGCTTATGGTAATGGGGCTGTACCAGGAGGTCTCATAGCACTATTCATTAGCAACAACTCATTGTTCTGCTCAGCTAGCAGTAAACATTCAATAAGTTCCCCATAGTCAGCAAAACCTTGTTGCGATATTGTTGCTGGATGACTATGTTATGAGGGCTGAAGGTAGACAATGTCTTTTCTACCAACTCCTTCTCAGTCACTTCTTTTCCACACAACCTAAGGAGTGAGACAATCCTAAAAAGCTCAGAGTTATACTCATCCACGGATTTGTAATCCTGGATCCTTAGGTTTTTCCAATCGAACTCGGCCTTTGGTAGGAGCACTGTCTTTTGGTGTCCATATCTGCGATTAAGCGCTGTCCAAAGGACGAGTGGATCTTCTATGAAGAGATACTGATAGAAGCAAATAGATAATGCATGCAACAATTTCCTTATTTCTAGATAGGATTTCCTTTTCTTAAGTTTTCTTATCCACTCTAGGATTATTGTTTTAAGAGTTTTAGATAATTACTATGATTAATTAAGAACTTATCCTAATCAATGTTTTAATCCGAAATTTTATGTTTTAATTTATAGAATTTTAACAAAAGTTTTAATTCAATCGGATATACTCTTAGAACAATAAAGTTAAATTTACATAAACTTTAGGATAATGATTAAAATTTATGGAAGTTATCCTAATAATCCTAGAACAAGCTTATGCTCGAATTTTATGTTTCTCATGGCCGAAATTTTTATAGAAAATAAGAATTATTCATGTAGCTGATTCTATACCATCCTATACATGGTCCGATTTTAATATGATGCATGAACAACCAAGTTTCAAAAATCCTAGAACAATTTGATCAATATATTTCTTATGAATTTAATGGTTTAGTTCTAGGTTCTTATGCAAAAAGTAATCAAGCAGCAATTTAAACAATCAAACAATAGGATTCTTAAGCTTGATATAATTTGGTGCAATTCACAAACAATCTACCAATCCTATATGACCGATTTTTAAAGTTTATAGGATTAGAACTCTTAAGATTTGTTTGTTGTGTACTTGGATGTTTTAGGGTTCAATAGTTTTAGATCCAAGTTCGATTTATGTGGTTTCATAGGGTTCGAATTTTACCTTAACACCAAAGGGGTCTGACCGGTTTGATCTGGGAGCTAAAAGACCACAGGTATCTCACGAACCTCGAACTTTGTTGACCACGAACCGCGAACTTCTTTCCCACGAACGGATCTCACACCTCTCGTTGTACCTCTTTGCGTATGCACTCACCCCCGAACCGCGAACCATGAACCTCGATCGAGTTATCGATAGAACTTGATCATGAGCTAAGGTATGCTCGCGAACAAAGAGATCTTCGAACAGAAAGGTGTTTAGTCTCGGATGGAAGTAAGAACAAAAGGTGGTTTAGGGTTTTAGGGAAAGAGATGAATCGGCGGCTGCCTTAGGGTTTTAGGGTTAGAGGCTATCGTGCTGATAACGTGTTATAAAACTATAGAGTTTAGGGAATAAATCTCTTGTTCTTATTAATGATAATGAATCCGAGGTTACATATATATAGTGTTTGGTGTAACCCTAAATACAAATAGAATAGGAATAACAAAGAGTTAACGGGCCATTGGCCATGGACCTAATGGTTGGACAATATATGGGCCGGTCTTATGGAGTCCACTAAGTGTTTTACAACATGTCCAGACCATGAAGCCCATTGGTCCAGTCCATTAGGGCCGTGGCCAATGGCCCTTTAACTCTTTCCTATTTCCTAGTCGGTTTGTACTTAAGGTTTATGTAAACACTATATATATGTAACCTCATTCGATTATCATGAATAAGAATAAGAGATTTCAGCCTTTGAATTCTCTAGTTTACAACACGTTATCAGCACGAATGCTCTAGAGATCCAACTGAGAAAACCTAAACCCTAATCGGCCGCCGCCTCCATCTCAAACCCTAAAACCGCCGCGCATCTTTCCTCTTCCGTCCAAACCCTAAAACCGGATCAAGCTTTGTGGTTGCTTCAAGATCGGCGATTGATCCCTGCTTATGGACGGTTCGCAACCAACTCTTGTTCGTTGAAGTCCGGTGATCAGTTTTCATCCGCGACTAGTCTGAGTTCGTGATCGGCGGCTATTAAAACCTAAACCGCCGCATACTCTCTCCTTTGCTCGGGGGAAGATTCAGCGGCTGCTCGGACCTGATCGTGATTCAATCCTTGTTCGTGGAAACTCCTGTTCGGCGATCAGTTTGTGTTTAAGGGCAAGCAAAGTTCGTGATCAGCCCAAGTTCGATCCGTGTTCGTGATCGACTCCTATTCGCGATCGGTTCAAACTTGCGATCGGTTCTGTTCGTGATCAAAAGTTTTATTGGAGTTTTGTTCGAGGTTCGTGGTTCGAGTTCAGTTCGTGAGAAGGATGCGGATCGTGATTCTGTTCGAGACCTGTTCGTGATCGGTTCATAGTCCCTGTCATGTCCGAGGTTCATGGTCAAGGAAAAGGTAAAACCGAGGTCTTTAGTTCCCGGTTCATATCCAGTCAACCTCCAAAGGTGGAAGGTAACTAATTCGAAACCATCGGACATGTAAAAACCCTAACATGACTTAAAATCTATTGGAACCCTAAAATTTGAAAATCGGATTGTATGAGGTTTAGGGCTGTTAGATTGATTGATAATTGCACCCTATTATTCATAATGAAATCCGGTTAATTGCTATTGAATGATTGCTTGATTGTTTATTGCATGCATCATAAGTCTAAAATTCGAATAGGGTGTTATAGATTCGTTTATTGAATATTGATCAAGCTGCATGAACCCTAGAAATCGAATTTGATAGTCTTTTTTAGGGCTGATAAAAAAAAATCAAACCTAGTTCCCATTAGTATAAGGAAATTTTGCTAAGATAAAAGGAAACTTAAGAAAAAGGAAATTTGCTAAAAAGAAATCATGTTAAAAGGAAATTGTTGCATGCATGCTAGTTCCTATCTAGGTTTGTTGTTTCTCATGCATAATAAGCCACGAAATTGAGTATAATAAAGGCATGGTTCGGTCTTCAATACCGCATGGCCTAAAGGTTTAAATATGATGGCATGTTTCGGTCTTAAATACCACATGACCTAAAGTTCGAAATTATGAGTAAAGACAAGGCATGTTTCGGTCTCAAATACCGCATGACCTAAGACTAAAAAATTCCATGGTTCGGTCTTAAACATAGCACGGCATGATCCAAATGAATTACATGGTTCGGTCTTAAAAACCGCATGATATAGTCGGGTGCATGTTTTGTTGATGTTCATATAATTTACCTTGTTTTCCCTTAGTATTTTCACTTCTTTTGCATCATTTACCATCTAGTTTGGCCCCTTTTGCATATTTTAGGAATGTTTATGCATTAGAGTGTAGTTGCATGGCATTTGCATGTTTTCTTGCATAAACAGGTGATTTTGGAGCCTAAGGAGCATGGAAGGATTGCTGAAGAAGAATGGAGCTGAGAAGAGAAGGAAACAAGAGAGTTAGAGCTGAAGAACCAAGGTTCGGAGTCCCACTCGACTGCCCACTCGACCAGACACTCGACCGTGTGCGGAGAGGGACTCAACCGAGTGGAAGGAGCAGAAGGAAAGCCAACTCGACCGGTCACTCGACCGAGCACCAGGTCGAGTTGGCCGAGCCGCCTAGCTATTTTGTCTTTTAGCATTTTTTGGGATTCCACTACTTTTCCTATAAAAGGACCTTGTACCCTTCAGCCACCAGGAGTCCAACTTTTTAGATATTCTCAAACCTAGTTTTTACCTTTTAAGGAATTATTCCTTTTGCACTTTTATTTTATTCGATCTTGTACCTTCTTTTGAAGGGATAAACATAAGATTCTTGGATTTTGTTGGTTCTATAACTTTCTAGATTTCAAGAATTTGTGTTAGATTCTTTCTTCATTATTGTAGATCTTTGCTTTATCTTTCATTTGATGCAAGTTTCAGCATTTTCTGGGTTTATGACTTTGATGTTCATCATGTGTTCTTGTGAGTAGTTGCTTAGGATCTTGAGGATGGGTTGGGCTGGATTATGTTTGAGGTTTTGTTTGATTTGGTCAAGCTTGATTGTTGTAGATCTCTTCTAGTCTAGATGTTCTTAATGCTGATCCTATATCTGAGAGGGTAGGATCTGATCTCAAGCATCTTAGCATCATACCAATGTTTAAGGAGCATAGATAAGGCTAGATCTAGAGTTTACCATTAGACTTGCTAAGAGATTAGAGGTCTTGTTTGGTATTTGACATATTGCTTAATGCCTGCTTGTGTAGATTCTTTACTGTGTGAGAACAAGTCTAGAGATGCATGAGTTTGATTGTTTCTTGCCATGAGAGTGGATTAAACTTGTCTTAGAGAAATATTGTCTAGAGATTAGCTCAAGTTGTTTGAGATTTGTTGACCAAGTTAGATGACCTCAATCATTAGTCCAGCCCATGAATCCCTCCTCAAGGCTTTCTTTGTTTATTGATTTCATAGTCTTAATCCTGCTTCTTGCTTGTTGTTTGATTTGCTTTCATATTGCTCTGTTTTTCTTGTGTTGCTCTGTTCTCTCGTGTTTGTCCAGCTCGACCCTGCACTCGATCTACACTCAATCGAGTGCTTGCTCGAGTTCATCCCTAGAACTTTTGTTTATGATTTGTAGTTGTCCTGTCTTACTTCCTGTTTCATTCTATTTGCATTTCTGTTGCATTCATCTAGTGTCCTGTTTAATACTTGCATTAATATAGTTTCTATTTCTGTTCTAGCTTCATAACTGTCATAATCATTCTGTTCCATTTACATTTAGCATCTAGTTCTTCTAGCTTTACATTTTGCACTTTGCATTTCATAATAGGATTGTTAGTGACCAACATCCTTTACATTTGGCTTGACTTAGACCTTTATGCACATCTTGATTGCCCACAAACTCTCAGATTGGTTGACACCTTTTGTACTACAATTGCATAAGAGGAATTGAAACACCCTGCCATCCATTCATTCATATCTCATCATTCCATCAATTTCATCACCATACCACCAAATAGTTGTGTTTCAATTTGGCGCCGTTGCCCATTTGAGTGTGTTTTTGTGACAATTAGGATCAATAAAAGTCTAAGATTAAGTTCGTTTATCCACTTGTTCACTACTGATCTTGTTTCTTCTTCTGCTTGTCTGTGATTGAGTTTCAGGTACCAGCTCGACCATCAAATCGACCACCACTCGACCGCGTGTGTGCTCGAGCACCTGATCGAGTCAGAAGCCGGATACAAATAGACATCAGTTCCCAGTCGACTGGACCACCCACTCGAGCCTGTGCTCGACCGAGTGCCTGTCCGAGTCTGTACTCGAGCCTGTTGATGCAAACAAGGACCAAGGGTCATCACAATCTTCAGAGACTCCTTGATGACATCAACAAGTGCTAATGGAGCAACAAGATCAACAAGCTCCAAGAGCAAGAAACATTGGTGCTGGAGATGCACCAAACACACATAACCAGAGAGCTGGTATTGTGCCTCCTACTGTTGCCAACAACAACTTTGAGATCAAAAGTGGACTGATCTCCATGATTCAAGCCAACAAGTTCCATGGGTTGCCAATGGAAGATCCCCTAGACCACCTTGATGAGTTTGATAGGATATGTGGTCTCACAAAGATTAATGGAGTCAATGAGGATGGATTCAAGTTAAGGCTATTCCCCTTCTCACTTGGAGACAAGGCTCACCTTTGGGAGAAGACTCTTCCTATTGGAGCAATAACCACATGGGATGCTTGCAAGAAGGCTTTCTTGGCCAAGTTCTTTTCCAATGCTAGAACTGCTAGATTGAGAAATGAAATCTCTGGGTTTGCTCAAAGGAATAAAGTGAAGCTTGGGAGAGGTTTAAAGGATTCCAGACTCAGTGTCCTCACCAAGGCTTCAGCAATGAGTCCCTCCTAAGTACTTAAGATCAGAATGCTTCTTGACACAACATCAAATGGAAACTTCCTCAACAAGAATGTTGAAGAAGGCTGGGAGTTGGTTGACAATCTTGCTCAGTCAGATGGAAACTACAATGAGGACTATGACAGAACAGTAAGGTCCACCTCCATTGATCAAGAGGAGAAGTACAAGAAGGACTTGAAGATGGTCAATGAGAAGCTTGACAGGATCCTCCTTAGCCAACAAAAGTCTATTCACTTCATTGGTTAGGAAGAAGTTCCAGTTCAAGAGGGGGAGAGGGAATTTGCTGAGCTCTGCTATATGCAAAACCAGGGTGGATTCAAAGGCTACAACCAATGAGGAGGGTTCAAAAACAACAACCTCTCCTATAGAAGAACCAATGTAGCCAATCCACAAGACCAAGTCTATCCACCTCAACAGCCTCAACAACAAAACAACTATGCAGCCAAGCAACAACAACAAGTGTTCCAGCCCCAATTGTGTTTCCCCCCAGGGTTTCAGACTAACCAAGGCCAGGAACAAGACCTAAGAGCCATGATACAACAACTGTTGATTGGGCAAACAAATGGAAAAATTGAGGCATCACAAAGGATTGCTGAGCTGAACAGACGAATAGAAGATGGTTACAGTGAACTTCATGCCAAGTTTGACAACCTGACTTCTAGGATTATGACTCTGGAGAGTCAACTAGTTTCTACCCCAACGCAAGACCAAAACAAAGGCAAAGCTATTATGCACTCTCTAGAGTTTGCTAATGCTATCACTCTACGCAGTGGAAGGGTTCTACCAACAAGACACGAAGCCTTACCAGACACTGAGGACAGTGGAGTTGAAAAGGGGAGGGTTTTCAACAAGAAGAAACTCAGGATGAAAACACCATTGAACTCGATCAACTACTCGACCACACACCCGACCGAGTGCATGCTCGAGTACCTGATCGAGCTGCGGACCGAACACCTTTCTAGGAGGTAACAAAGCCAGTTGCCACCAAAGAAAAAGAATTCAGATTCATCCTTCCTCCTTACAAGCCTCCACTACCTTTTACAGGGAGGTTTAAGAAGCAGATGGTTGAAAAGTACAAGGCATTGTTTGATAAACAAGTGAGAGAGATTGAGCTTAGGATGCCTTTAATAGATGCCTTTGCTATGATTCCTCCTTACCAGAAATTTTTGAAAGATGCTGTGATGGAAAGAATCAAAGAAGTTCAAGGGGCAGTAATCCTTAGTCATGAGTGAGTGTAGTGCCATAATCCAAAAGCAAGTAAACCCACAAAAGTTAAGAGATCCTGTTTCCTTCACTCTGCCTTGCTCTATTGGTCCTTTGACCTTCAACAGATGCCTTTGTGATTTGGGAGCTTCAGTTAGCCTAATGCCTCTATCAGTTGCTAAGCGCCTGGGGTTTACAAGGTATAAGCCATGCAATATATCCTTGATCTTAGCTGATAGATCAGTAAGATTGCAACATGGTGTTCTAGAAGACTTACCAGTCAGAGTTGGAACAGTGGAAGTACCAACAGACTTTGTAGTTCTGGAAATGGATGAAGAGCCAAAAGATCCTTTGATCTTGGGAAGACCTTTCCTAGCCACAGCAGGGGCAATAATTGATGTGAAAAAAGGGAAGATTGATCTCAACTTGGGAGAGGATCTAAAGATGACATTTGATATTGTAGAGGCTATGAAGAAACCAACAATTGGAGGACAAGTCTTTTGGGTTGATGAAATGGACAAGATGGCAAGAGAGTTGATGGAAGAAGTAGCAGAGCAAGATCACCTTAAGATTGCTTTAACCAAAAGAGGGGAAGAAGGATTCCTCTATGAAGAAACCAAAGCTTATGAAGACATGCTAGACTCCAGCAGAGAATAAGTCAATCCTGAGGCTTTTGTAGGGCTGCCTGCATTAAGAGAAGAGGTCTGGTCAGTTCAAATAGCTGAAACAAAGAGCTCGGCCACCCACTCGAACATGCACTCGACCGAGTGCTTGTCCGAGTTGGAGATCAAGTGCACTGCCGAGTCTTCCACAGATGACTAGTCTGAACTGGAAGCACCAAAAGTATAGCTAAAACCTCTCCCATCTGGGCTAAGGTAAGTTTTTCTAGGCGAGAACTATACTTATCCTGTGATAGTAAATGCTAAATTGAGTAAGGAATAACTTGATTTGCTAATTGTTGAGTTAAGGAAATATAGAAAAGCTATTGGTTATACTTTGGATGACATCAAGGGAATATCACCTAATCTCTGCATGCATAGGATCCACCTTGAAAATGAATCTTACTCTAGTATTGAACCTCAAAGAAGGCTCAACCCCAACTTAAAGGAAGTAGTAAAAAAGGAGATTCTTAAAGCTGGTGTGATCTATCCTATTTCTGATAGTACTTGGGTCTCACCAGTTCATTGTGTCTCTAAAAAAGGAGGAATCACTGTAGTAAAGAATGATCATGATGAGTTAATTCCCACTAGAACCATAAAAGGATATAGAATGTGCATTGATTATAGAAAGCTAAATTCTGCTACTAGAAAAGATCATTTCCCTCTTCCCTTCATTGATCAAATGTTGGAAAGATTAGCTAATCACACCCACTACTGTTTCTTGGATGGATACTCTGGATTTTTCCAAATTCCTATTCATCCTAATGATCAAGAGAAGACAACATTCACATGTCCATATGGTACTTTTGCCTATAGAAGGATGCCATTTGGATTATGTAATGCTCCAGCAACTTTTCAAAGATGCATGATGTCTATCTTCTCTGATCTTATTGAGGATATTGTTGAAGTTTTTATGGATGACTTCTCTGTCTATGGAGACTCCTTTTCTTCTTGTCTTGCTAATCTCTGCAGGGTTTTAAAGAGATGTGAGGAGACAAATCTAGTTTTGAACTGGGAAAAGTGTCACTTCATGGTTGAAGAAGGGATAGTTCTTGCACACAAGATTTCAGAGAAGGGTATTGAAGGTTACAAAGCAAAAATTGAAGTCATGGTTCAACTTCAACCACCAAAAACAGTCAAGGACATAAGAAGCTTTCTTGGACATGCTGGGTTTTATAGAAGATTCATCAAGGACTTCTCAAAGATAGCTAGGTCATTGACAAGGTTGCTTTGTAAAGAGACTGAGTTCAACTTTGATGAAGATTGCTTGAAGGCTTTCAAGGAGATCAAGGCAACTTTGATTTCAGCTCCAATAGTTCAAGCTCCAAACTGGGATCTTCCATTTGAGATTATGTGTGATGCTTCAGACTTTGCAGTAGGAGCAGTTCTAGGACAGAAAAAAGATAAGAAGCTGCATGTGATTCACTATGCAAGTAGAACCCTAGATGAGACTCAAGGAAGATATTCAACAACAGAGAAAGAGCTCCTAGCAGTGGTATTTGCCTTTGAAAAATTCAGAAGCTACTTAGTAGGGTCCAAAGTAATTGTGTACACAAATCATGCTGCTTTGAGACACATCTACTCAAAGAAGGACACAAAACCAAGGTTGTTAAGATGGATTTTGCTTCTCCAAGAGTTTGACATGGAAATAGTTGATAAAAAAGGGATAGAGAATGGAGTAGCTGATCATTTGTCCAGAATGAGGATAGAGGAGAAGATTCCAATCGATGATTCAATGCCTGAGGAGAAACTGATGCAACTTGAGACAACACGGCCTCCCACTCGACCACCTACTCGAGTAGATACTCGACCGAGTGTGTTTGGCCTCGCGGTCGAGCAGGATCAGATGGAGGAGTGGATGGCACTTGAAACTGAAGATACACCTTGGTATGCTGATATAGTCAATTACAAGGTGTGTGAGGAAATCCCAGCAGACATGGACCCTTATAAGAAGAAGAAATTACTCAAGGACATCAATGACTACTATTGGGATGAACCCTACCTTTACAAAAAGGGATCAGATGGGCTGTTTAGGAGGTGTATAGCAGAGAATGAAGTTGAAGGAGTGTTGGAACATTGTCATGGTTCTGCTTATGGAGGGCATTTTGCAACCTTTAAGACTGCCTAAAAAGTTCTACAAGCTGGTTTATGGTGGCCTACATTGTTTAATGACACTCACAAGTTCATCACCAAGTGTGATGCTTGTCAAAAGATGGGAAACATCACAAGAAGAAATGAAATGCCCCAGAATCTAATCCTTGAGGTTGAGATATTTGATGTCTGGGGAATTGAATTCATGGGACCTTTCAATCCTCCTTCAAATGGAAATGTTTACATATTAGTAGCAGTGGACTATGTCTCCAAATGGGTGGAAGCTATTGCAAGTCCTACCAATGATCATAAGGTGGTCCTAAAGCTTTTCAAGACCATAATCTTCCCAAGATATGGGATTCCAAGGGTTGTGATTAGTGATGGAGGGACACACTTCATCAACAAGATCTTTGAAGGAATGATAAGGAAGTATGGAGTTAAACACAAGGTGTCCACAACTTATCACCCTCAAACAAGTGGCCAAGTTGAAGTTTCAAACAAGCAAATCAAGGCCATTCTATCAAAAATATTGAGAGCAACAAGAAAAGATTGGTCTAGCAAACTGGATGAAACACTTTGGGCTTATAGAACAGCTTTCAAGACACCAATAGGAATAACCCGATTCCAACTTGTTTATGGAAAGTCTTGCCATCTCCCAGTTGAGGTTGAGTATAAAGCTTTATGGGCAATCAAGCTTTTGAATCTGGATATAGAGACAGCCCAAGCAAAGAGAAGCCTTGGTTTACATGAGCTTGAAGAAATCAGATTGGAAGCCTATGAGAGCTCCAAAATCTACAAGGAAATAACAAAGGCTTTCCATGATAAGAAGATTCTCACAAAGGACCTAAGGGCTGGAGATCAAGCTCTACTTTTCAACTCAAAGCTCAAACTGTTCCCTGGAAAATTGAAGAGTAGATGGGGAGCTGTCACACTCCTCAATAAGGATGGAAGTGAGTTCACAGTTAATGGCCTGAGAATTAAGAAGTACTGGGGAGAAAAGGAGAAACAAGAGAAGTTTACAATGCTTCTCAATGATGCCCCTCAAGCTTAAAGAGAAAAGGAAAGTCAAGCTTAGAGACTTCAAACAAGCTCACTAGGGAGGAAGTCCCTAAGGTATCTCTGTATATATTGCTTAGGATTTTGGTATTTTGACTTTTGTTTTGGTGTTTTTGAAACAAGGTTTTAGATGGTGGTGAATGTGAATGATGATGAATGTATGCAATGAATGGATGGATGGTAAGGTGTGTCAATTCCCCTTATGCAGTTGCAGTATAAGAGGTGTCAATCCAATCTGAGTGTTTGTGAACAGTCAAGATGTGCATAAAGATCTAATTTAAGCCAGATGTAAAGAATGTTTGTCACTAACAATCCTATGATTAAAATGCAAAGTGCAGAAAATAAAACTACAAGAACTAGATGCTGAATGTAAATAAACAGAATGATTGTAACAGTAATGAAGCTAAAACAGAAATAGAAACTACTATAATGCAAGAAATAAACCTATGCAAGACAAGCAATGAACAGAAAACTAAATGAATGCAGCAGAAATGAAACAGGACAATCACAAATCATAAACACAAACTCTGGGGAAGAACTCGAGCAAGCACTCGACCGAGTGTAGGTCGAGTACAGGGTCGAGCTAGACTAAACGTTAAAACAGAGCAACACAATAAAAACAGAGCAATGCAAAAACGAATCAAACAACAATCAAGCAACATGATTAAGACTAAGATATCAATAAACAAAGAAGGTCCTGAGGAGGGATTCATGGGCTGAACTAATCATTGTGGTTATTTAACTTGGTCAACAAACCTCATACAAACTTTGAGCTAATCTCTAGACATACTATTCTAAGACATGTTTAATCCACTCTCATGGCAAGAAACAATCAAACCTATGCATTTCTAGACTTGCTCTCACATAGTAAAGAATCTACACAAGCAGGCATTAAGCAATAAATCTCAAACCAAACAAGACCTCTAATCTCTTAGCAAGCCTAATGGTAAGCTCTAGATCTAGCCTTATCTATGCTCCTTAGACATTGGTGTGATGCTAAGATGCTTGAAATCAAACCCTACCTTCTCAGATATAGGATCAGCATTAAGATCATCTAGCCTAGAAGAGATCTACAACAATCAAGCTTGACCAAATCAAACAAACCACAAGATCAACCAAGCCTAACCCATCCTCAAGATCCTAAGCAAACTACTCACAAGAACACATGGTGAACAAAGTCAAAAACCCTGAAAATAATGAAACTTGCATCAATAGAAAGATAAAACAGAGAACTTCAATATTGAAAAAGAAATGAAACTCGAATTCTCAATATTAAGAAAGTTATGAAACCAAAAATATTGAAGAATTTTATCTTTTTCAAGTACAAGATCTAAGAAAAATAAAAAGCAAAAAGCATAATTCCCAAAAGGGTAAAATACTAGGTTTAGAGAATATCTAAAAAGCTGCACACTTTTGTGGCTGCAGGTACAAGGTTTTATATAGGAGGGGAGTGGAAGCCCTAAAAATACTAAAAGACAAAATAGTCAACGACTCGGTCAACTCGACCTGTGCTCGGTAGAGTGGCAGGTCGAGCTGGCTTCTCTCGTGCATTCTCCACTCGGTCGAGTCCTCCTTAGCACACGGTCGAGTGTCTGGTCGAGTGTGCGGTCGAGTTGGACTCCGGACCTTGTTATTTCAGCCTTAACTCTCTTGCTTTCCCTTCATGATTGCTTCACTTCTTCCTCAGCATTGCTTTCATGCTCCTTAAGCTCCAAAATCACCCGTTTATGCATGAAAAGATGCAAATGCAATGCAACTAAACTCTAATGCATGATTAGTCCTAAAGCTATGAAATAATGGTGAAAATGGATAGCAAAAGATGCAAAAGATGTGAATATACTAAGGGAAAACAGGGTAAAATATATGAACATCAGTTTTCATGGTCAGGGAAGCAAAGGAGTCTAAACAGAAGAAGAGAGGAACATCCGCAGTCCAGCTCGACCCCCTCACTCGAGCACGCACTCGACCGAGTCACGCTCGATCGCCATCGTCGAGCTGCTCCAATCTCCATCTCCAAGTCACCAAGCAGCCCCCAACTACACTTTTGACAGCATGCAAGAGGATGTGGACAGTTTCTTCCACAATCGTTGAGGTACCAATATCATCTTTCCTTGTAAATACCATTGCATTTCATGTTGTGTTTTGTTTTTAGTCTTAAATCCTCTTACAAATTTCTCTTATACAGTGGACTGTGTAATTTAAGTTTGGGGGAGGGTTTGAGATAGTATTTGATGTTGTGTTTTGTTTTCTTATTTTACATTTAATCATGTTAGTATTTGCATATCATTTAAGGCATAGAAAAAAACAAAAAAATTTGAAAATTTTTGCAAAAACCTTTATAAAAATAGAGTGTTCATGTAGTTTTAATTGCATATTAGGATCTTGTTTAACATGTTTCATAAAGGACTGTTTCATATTTTTGCATTAGGGATCTATGATGAGTTTGGCCCTGTTAGCTTGCTAGATTCACTAAACTATGATCAATGCCCAAGTTAATAGTACTTTGATGCTAGTTGAGTAGCTAGAAGCATAAGATAGAACCATGTCTTGAATTCCTGCATTGCATTTGGTCTAAATTGAAGAATGTTGAGATTTGATGTCATTTCCTATTTATAAGAACCTAATATTGACTTATAATTATCATCTTGTGCATTGTTTTAAACTCATGGATACCATATACATATTTCGATCATCTTTCTCCTTTTTACCACTCTTGTTGATCCAAGTAGCTGATTTCCTCATTAAGAATCAGTTTCCCCACCCTTAACCTATCCTTCTTTCAAGCCATGTTAATGCTTGTGTGTGTGAGGCCTTTTTGGGGTTGAGCTTGGTAGAAAGTGTTAGGTTTGAGCTGACAAGAGTAAAGCCTTGTGTAGTTCTAGTTTGCAATTTTCAAACTAGATAGGACTAGGTGGTTTAATTGTTGGGTTTGGGACTTGGTTGTTTTGAAAAAGAAAAGAGAAGAAAAGAAAAGAGGAAAAAGAGAAAGAAAAAGGGTCGAGTCTTTAAGAGGAGATTGTGTTTAAGCAAAGTCTAGTGAAAGGATGGGAAGTTAAAAAAAAGATTGTTGAAGATGGTTTTAGTTAAAGAGAAGAAAAGAAAGAAAAGAAAAGTCTAGCAAAATGCTTGTATGTCTTAAGAATAAGAAGAAAAGAGAACCATAGCGTATAAGAAAGAATCCCCCATCCCACTAGAAAGATCAAATAAGAAACCTCTCCTAAGACTTGAAAACCAAAAGAGAAAAGAAGAAGTTAAAGGGTAGCACTATTTGGGTTTAGATTGATAGGATAAACACTTTGGGTGCCTTTGGGTAGACAAGGTTTTGTTATTGTATGTGTCTAAGTGTTCTTACCTTTAGCATTCTTCTAAAGCTCAATCCATTTTTTATGAGAGAACCTTGATATTGATAAGCCCCACTCTAAAGAGAGACCATCATTGTCTCAAAAACCTTCATCTCCAAGCCAAATGAGTTTAAGCATTGCATAAGATTGATTCATGTTCTTGATTAGTGAATGTTAAAGGAAATGGTTGATTTGAATGCATGTGGATATCTAAGGCTCAAATCAGTAAAGGTTGTGATAGGCTTGTCTAAAATCTTTAAGTACAGCTCATTCAACTTGCATCATAGTACTAGTAACTTGGACATTGATTCTAGCTGCTCTATTAGCAAGCTTTAGGAGCTGAGATCCCACTTTCAAACCTCGCCTACCTTCTTATGTCTTGTTTATTTGCTTGAGGGCAAGCAAAGACTAAGTTTGGGGGTGTTGATGTTCATATGATTTACCTTGTTTTCCCTTAGTATTTTCACTTCTTTTGCATCATTTACCATCTAGTTTGGCCCCTTTTGCATAGTTTTAGGAATGTTTATGCATTAGAGTGTAGTTGCATGGCATTTGCATGTTTTCTTGCATAAACAAGTGATTTTGGAGCCTAAGGACCATGGAAAGATTGCTGAAGAAGAATGGAGCTGAGAAGAGAAGGAAACAAGAGAGTTAGAGCTGAAGAACCAAGGTCCAGAGTCCCACTCGACTGCCCACTCGACTAGACACTCGACCGTCTGCGGAGAGGGACTCGACCGAGTGGAAGGAGCAGAAGGAAAGCCAACTCGACCGGTCACTCGACCGAGCACCAGGTCGAGTTGGCCGAGCCGCCTAGCTATTTTGTCTTTTAGCATTTTTAGGGCTTCCACTACTTTTCCTATAAAAGTACCTTGTACCCTTCAGCCACCAGGAGTCCAACTTTTTAGATATTCTGAAACCTAGTTTTTACCTTTTAAGGAATTATTCATTTTGCACTTTTATTTTATTAGATCTTTTTGAAGGTATAAACATAAGATTCTTGGATTTTGTTGGTTCCATAACTTTCAAGATTTTAAGAATTTGTGTTTGATTCTTTCTTCATTATTGTAGATCTTTGCTTTATCTTTCATTTGATGCAAGTTTCAGCATTTTCTGGGTTTATGACTTTGATGTTCATCATGTGTTCTTGTGAGTAGTTGCTTAGGATCTTGAGGATGGGTTGGGCTGGATTATGTTTGAGGTTTGTTTGATTTAGTCAAGCTTGATTGTTGTAGATCTCTTCTAGTTTAGATGTTCTCAATGCTGATCCTATATCTGAGAGGGTAGGATCTGATCTCAAGCATCTTAGCATCATACCAATGTTTAAGGAGCATAGATAAGGCTAGATCTAGAGTTTACCATTAGACTTGCTAAGAGATTAGAGGTCTTGTCTGGTATATGACATATTGCTTAATGCCTGCTTGTGTAGATTCTTTACTGTGTGAGAACAAGTCTAGAGATGCATGAGTTTGATTGTTTCTTGCCATGAGAGTGGATTAAACTTGTCTTGGAGAAATATTGTCTAGAGATTAGCTCAAGTTGTTTGAGATTTGTTGACCAAGTTAGATGACCTCAATCATTAGTCCAGCCCATGAATCCCTCCTCAAGGCCTTCTTTGTTTATTGATTTCATAGTCTTAATCCTGCTGCTTGCTTGTTGTTTGATTTGCTTTCATATTGCTCTGTTTTTCTTGTGTTGCTCTGTTCTCTCGTGTTTGTCCAGCTCGACCCTGCACTCGATCTACACTCGATCGAGTGCTTGCTCGAGTTCATCCCCAGAACTTTTGTTTGTGATTTGTAGTTGTCCTATCTTACTTCCTGTTTCATTCTATTTGCATTTCTGTTGCATTCATCTAGTGTCCTGTTTAATACTTGCATTAATATAGTTTCTATTTCTGTTCTAGCTTCATAACTGTCATAATCATTCTGTTCCATTTATATTTAGCATCTAGTTCTTCTAGCTTTACATTTTGCACTTTGCATTTCATAATAGGATTGTTAGTGACAAACATCTTTTACATCTGGCTTGACTTAGACCTTTATGCACATCTTGATTACTCACAAACTTTCAGATTGGATTGACACCTCTTGTACTACAATTGCATAAGGGGAATTGAAACATCCTGCCATCCATTCATTCATATCTCATCATTCCATCCATTTCATCACCATACCACCAAATAGTTGTGTTCCATTTGTATTAACCTAAAAATCAAAGGACTTATGTGAGTGTATTAAGGATGATAATGATTGCACTAAGAAAATATATATAAGGTGAGTATGCATATGCACACCTTGCTGAGAGTCTCAAGAATCGGTACCTCACCATAGAAAATCCTATTGACCTTTGGACAGAGTTGAAAAACAAATATGGACACCAACAGATGGTGCTCCTACCAAAGGCTCAGTTCGATTGAAAAAAACCTAAGGATCCAGGAATTCAAATCCTTGGATGAGTATAACTCAGAGCTTTTTAAGATTGTCTCAATCCTAAGGTTGTTTGGTACTGAGGTTACTAAGAAAGATCTGCTAGAGAAGACATTCTCTACTTTTCACACTAAAGGGTTTAAGACCCATGCAGACCGCATATCTTGTTTGCTGCTTGCTGAGCAAAACAATGAGTAATTATGAATGAAAAGTGCAATGAAGCTCACAAGGTTAACATTATAAAGAATAATCCTCAAGAGCCTAAGGTCATCTCCAATGGTGAGAAACCCTTATGGTCTCTGTCCATTTTTTTAAGTATAAATTTTGAAAAAATTGAAAGTTTAGATACCCTAAGTTGTTCTAAAATTTATCCTCCTCCAATGGTAAAAATTAGAGGGTTTCTTAAAAAATAATGAATATTTTGAAAATTTAAATTTATTTAATTTGTAATACTGATGGTGCCCTAAAAGAGCCAAAAGAGACTAAGGAGTCTAACTATGTCCATAGAGACAAGTGTGGCCGTGGCCGAGGAGGAAGTGGACGTGGTGGTCCTGGTCGTGGGACTTACCAAGGACATAATTATGATGGTCAAGGTCGTAGAAACCGATTAGGCTTCGGCCGTGGTTGGGGTAGACGCTGTGGGTTATCTAAACCGCAACATAAGACCAAGTCCACTTGTAATAATAATTATGGTATAGAAAACCATTAGATAAAGACATGCAGAACTCCTAAGCACCTTGTTGATCTCTATTAAGAGAGTTTAAAAATAAAGAAAAAAATCCAGAAGCTAACCTGGTTCATCTCGATGGTGAAGGAAATTTCAACCATGAGAATAATGACTAAATTGGATTATGAGATTTGTAATTGCCTAAAATAATTAAACTCATGTGGTGTATTAATTTAATGCGACAACTCAGCCGATCTATTCACCAAGTCATTACCGACGTCAACACTCAGGAAGCTCGCGCACCAGATTGGAATGCGGAGGCTTAAGGACTTAGAGTGATGCTTGGAACAGGGGGAGCAATGCGTGCTGTACTTTTTTTCCTTCACCATGGTTTTGCCCCACTGGGTTTTCCTAGTAAGCTTTTAATGAGGCAGCACCCCCAAGCGTATTGCATCGATCCCTTAGCATCGGCACGGTCATATCGTCCAAGGGGGAGTGTTGTAAAACACTTAGTGGACTCCATAAGACTGGCCCATATATTGTCCAGTCCATTAGGTCCATTGGTCTAGTCCATTAGGTCCATGGCCAATGGCCCATTAACTCTTTGTTATTCCTATTCTATTTGTATTTAGGGTTACACCAAACACTATATATATGTAACCTCGGATTCATTATCATTAATAAGAACAAGAGATTTATTTCATAATAGGAAAGAGTTAAAGGGCCATTGGCCATGGGCCTAATGGACTGGACCAATGGGCTTCATGGTCTGGACAATATATGGGCTGGTCTATGGAGTCCACTAAGTGTTTTACAACACTCCCCCTTGGACGATATGACCGTGCCTATGCTGGAACGGGTCTATGCATTGTGCTTGGGGATGCTGCCTCATTAAAACCTTACCAGGAAAACCCATTGGGACAAAACCTTGGTGAAGGAAAAATTGCTCCCCTTGTTCCAAGCATCACTCTAAGGCCTTAAGCCTCCGCATTCCAATCTGGTGTGCGAGCTTCCTGAGTGTTGACGTCGGTAATGACTTGGTGAATAGATCGGCTGAGTTGTCGCATGATTGATCTTCTTTCGTCTGATCTCCCTTGATATATTCTTCCTTGAGCTGTGTGATGCAAGCCATATTGTCTTCTTCTATCATTGTTGGTTCCTTGTTATCGATCTCAAACATACACGCTTAAACTTTCTTTGTTATAACCTGCATCAACAAAACCAACTAAAACCTTCTTTGTTATAGTTAGTATAATATAAACCTAAATTCAAACTTCCTTGTAGGTAACGTAATAAATACTTAATTCCACTCTAGTGCCTTTGGGTTTGACAAGAACTAATTCTTGCTAGGAGGTTCACGGCAAAACTTATGTTTGGTTTAGTGTGGCTAGCCAAGACATTAACTCTCCTATAGCACTAAGCTATGGCATTTATGGACCGAGAATTTCCTCATTGTCCTTCCTTGGACCAATGGATCTTTATCCAAAACAATGCTCCTTACAACCATTGGGCTAGTCAATGGGTGAGCTTAGTCCTTATTAATTCTCTTGAGTATCTTTTCTTTATATGCCATTTGATGCACAAGGATCCCATTATTGATGTACTCAAGTTGTAACCCCAAACAGAATTTTTCTTTCTCTTGCCTAGGTCTTTCATTTCAAATTCTTTCTTTAGATATTCTACTGTTTGGGCGATTTAACCAGGGGTTCCAAGGATGTTTAAATCATCCATATACACTGATATGATTACAAACCCTTTGTTTGCAAACTTCTTTATAAAATACATGGACTGATGGGATCATTCTTATAGCCCTCTTTGGCTAGGTACTTACTCAATCTATTGTACCATATACACCCACTTTGTTTCAGTCCATTTAGGGATTTGTCTAGCCATATGCAGAATTTTCTCGAGAATGACTCTTACCTTTGAGCTCTATACCCTCTGGTAATCTCATATAAATTTCATTTTCCAATGGACCATGTAAGTATGCGGTTTTAACATCTATTAACCGTAAATCCAGTTTTTCTCTTATAGCCAGACTTATTAAATATCTATAAGTCGTTGCATCCATCACAGGGGACTAAGTCTCCTCATAATCTATTCATGGTCTTTGAGAGAATCCTTGTGCTACAAGCCGTGCCTTATCTCACGCTTTCATTACTCTCTTTTCTCTTTCTTACAAAGACCAACTTATGTCCAACTGGTTTAATTTCAGGTGTTGTCCTTATGATCGGACCAAACACACTTCTCTTCTTTAAAGAGTTTAACTCCACATCAGTAGCTTCTTTCCATTTAAGCCAATCTTTGCTTTGAGTGCACTCTAATATAGATGTGGGTTCATGATCCTCATTTATCTCAAGTGCTACCTTGTATGCAAATATATCATCAATGTCGACATCTTTTCGGTTCCATTGAATTCCAGACATAATATAGTTTCTTGAGATCTCATTGTGGTCAATTCCTTTAGGTTCTTGAGGTTCAGCGTCCTGAACATAACTTGGTACCTTAGGAGTTTCTGCGGCAATGTCTGTGTTTTCTATAATTCCCTTAACCTCGGTCTGTTTTGCACCTTTAGACTTCTAAGGATTCTTATCTTTGGAACCTAATGGTCTACCTTGTTTCAAACGTTGTTTAGACTCTGTAGCAACTTGATAATTGTGTTCCTTTTGAACATCAATACGCACTGGTGCATTGCAAGCTGGTATGTACGATTTTGTTACTCTCTTTGGGTCAGCAAAGGAATCTGGCAATTGGTTAGCTAGCTTTTGCAAATGAATAATTCTTTGGACTTCCGCATCACATGCCATAGTCCGAGGATCTTGCCAATTTAAGGATGTTTGATTCCATGTTAATTCTTTACCCAGCTTGCTAGTCTCTCCACTTAACATAGGGAATTTGGACTCAACGAATTGACAGTCCGCGTATCTGGGCTTAAATAAATCTCCTGTGGTTGGCTCAAGATACTTTATAATAGTGGGAGACTCATATCCAACATATATTCCCATCCTCCTTTGAGGTCCTATTTTAGTTTTATGTGGTGGAGCAATAGGTACATATACGGCACAACCAAATGTTTTGAGATGGGATAAGTCTGGTTCTTGACCCGATAGTAGTTGGGATGGTGAATATTTGTGTTCACTAGATGGCCTGATGCGTATAAGTTCTGCTGCATGTAAGACTGCGTGTCCCCAAGCCGACACATGAATCTTTGATCTCATTAACAATGGTCGAGCAATCAATTGTATTCGTTTAATGAAGGATTCAGCTAATCCATTTTGTGTATGGACATGTGCCACAGGATGTTCCACTCACCCCCATGGACATACAGTAATCATTAAACGCTTGGGATGTAAATTCACCAGCATTATTTAGACGTATAGTCTTAAGTGGAAAGTCCGGAAAATGTGCTCTTAATCTTATAATTTGAGCTAACAGCCTAGCAAATGCCAGGTCCCTTGTGGATAACAAGCAAACGTGAGACCATCTGGTTGATGCATCGATCATAACCATAAAATATCTAAATGTCCCACATGGTGGGTGTATTGGTCCACATATATCACCTTGTATCCTTTCTAGAAAATTTAAAGTCTCTTTTGTGACTTTTACTGGTGATGGTCTTATGATAAGTTTCCCTTGTGCACATGCTACACAAATGAGATTTTTAGGGAAAACTTTTCTCTCTTTAAGATTGTGCCCATATGAACTCTTAATCAATTTACGCATCATGTTCGAACCTGGATGGCCAAGCCGGTCATGCCATAGAGTGAATTGTTCATTGAACATTTTATTCTTTGCCAAGTTAGCTTCTATCATATTGATCTTAGCATGGTATAAACCAGTGGCTAGGGCAGGTATAGTCTCTAGGACCTTCTTATGTCCTTTTACAATTTCTGTAATGTATAGGAATTCTTTATTTCCTTCACCCTTGGTTTCAATGTGATAACCATTCGATCTTATATCTTTAAAGCTAAATAAACTTCTCTTAGAGTTGGGTGAGTATAAGGCATCACTTAGTTCAATATGTGTGCCATTAGGCAACAATATGTGGTCCTGGACGTAGCCTTCTATTAAACTTGCTATACCCGCAATTGTGCTAACATTGGCACTTTTCATTATAAGATTTATGAAATATCTTTTGTCTTGTAATATGGTGTGGCTGGATCCACTGTCCACCACTAGCACACTTATGTCCTCGGCCATTTCTATAAATAGGACAGTAATTTTATGTTTTAACAAGACAATCATAAAATAAAAACCATTCAATTTAAATTAAAATAATTATCCATTACATAGAATATAAATTAAAAATTAAAGCATAAAAGCATAGAAATTAAACCAAAAATAAAAACGAAATTCAATCATCATTCTTAAGGCAATCGGAAGTCTCATAGTCTAGTAAGTCATCCTTCTCATGATCGAAGTCTCCTTCATCATCGATATGCACATAGTTGGCTTCAGGAGTCTTCCTCAAAACTTCTTGATATGCATCAATGAGATGTTTAGGTGTTCTGCAGTTCTTGGCCCAGTGGTTTGACATACCACATCGGTGGCAAATCGATTTGGCCTTGGTATGTGGTTTAAAGGACCCACGGCCCCTACCACCACGTCTGCGGCCTCCACGGCTAGCCTGGCCTCCTGGACCACCACGTCCTCTGCCACCACGGCCACGGCCGTAGTGTCTTTCTTTGTGGACATTGTTGGTCTCTTTAGGCTCCTTAAGCTCTTTAGGCTCTACAGCACTTTTCTTTCTCAAATCAACCTTGTGTGCTTCTGGTAATGGGGCTGTACCAGGAGGTCTCATAGCACTATTCATCAGCAACAACTCATTGTTCTGCTCAGCTAGCAGTAAACATTCTATAAGTTCCCCATAGTCAGCAAAACCTTGTTGCCGATATTGTTGCTGAAGGACTATGTTATTAGGGCTGAAGGTAGACAATGTTTTTTCTACCAGCTCCTTCTCAGTCACTTCTTTTCTAAACAACCTAAGGTGTGAGACAATCCTAAAAAGCTCAGGGTTATACTCATCCACGGATTTGTAATCCTGGATCCTTAGGTTTTTCCAATCGAACTCGGCCATTGGTGTCCATATCTGCGATTAAGCGCTGTACAAAGGGCGAGAAGATCTTCTATGAAGAGATACTGATTTTTTGAGACACTCAGCAATGTGATGGTGCATGTGTTGGATACACTTATTCTTTTTCTTGTCAGTGCTCTCAGCTTCCTCATCGATGCAATTGTGCAAGCCATTCGATTTCAGATGGATCTTGGTGTCCTATGCCCATTGCAAGTAGTTCTTTCCAGAAGCTTGCAAGATAGGATAGTCTAGGCTCTTAAGGTTTGCCATCTGCATAAAACATAAAATAGACAACCGATAGTTAGCATGCGATATTTGAGATCGAACCATGCAACATTAATTTAGGTCATGCGGTATTTGAGACCGAACCATGCCTTAGGCCATGCGGTATTTGAGACCGAAACATGTCTTGCCTCTTATAGATTTCGTGGTTTAAATTCATGTATGCAAGACAACAAAAGCAAATGAATAATGCATGCAACAATTTCCTTATTTCTAGATAGGATTTCCTTTACTTAAGTTTTCTTATCCACTCTAGGATTATTGTTTTAAGAGTTTTAGATAATTACTATGATTAATTAGGAACTTATCCTAATCAATGTTTTAATCCGAAATTTTATGTTTTAATCCAAAATTTTATGTTTTAATTTATAGAATTTTAACAAAAGTTTTAATTCAATCGGATATACTCTTAGAACAATAAAGTTAAATTTACATAAACTTTAGGATAATGATTAAAATTTATGGAAGTTATCCTAATAATCCTAGAACAAGCTTATGCTCGAGTTTTATGTTTCTCATGGCCGAAATTTTTATAAAAAATAAGAATTAATTCATGCAGCCGATTCTATACCAACCTATACATGGTCCGATTTTAATATGATGCATGAACAACCAAGTTTTAAACATCCTAGAACAATTTGATCAATATCTTTCTTATGAATTTAATGGTTTAGTTCTAGGTTCTTATGCAACAAGTAATCAAGCAGCAATTTAAACAATCAACCAATCGGATTCTTAAGCTTGATATAATTTGGTGCAATTCACAAACAATCTACCAATCCTATATGACCGATTTTTAAAGTTTATAGGATTAGAACTCTTAAGATTTGTTTGTTGTGTACTTGGATGTTTTAGGGTTCAATAGTTTTAGATCCAAGTTCGATTTATGTGGTTTCATAGGGTTCAAATTTTACATTATCACCAAAGGGGTCTGACCGGTTTGATCTGGGAGCTAAAAGACCTTAGATATCTCACGAACCTCGAACTTTGATGGACCACGAACCGCGAACTGCTTTCCCACGAATAGATCTCGCACCTCTCCTTGTACCGCTTCACGTATGCACTCACCCCCGAACCGCGAACCACGACCTCGATCAAGTTATTGATAGAACTTGATCACGAGCTAAGGTATGCTCGTGAACAAAGAGATCTTCGAACAGAAAGGTGTTTAGTCTCGGATGGAAGTAAGAACAAAAGGCGGTTAGGGTTTTAGGAAAAGAGATGAATCGGCGGCTGCCTTTGGGTTTTAGGGTTAGAGGCTATCGTGCTGATGTATCCTTCCCTGTCACTGACTAAGTCTCTATTCCCATGGCCAATGGCCCATTAACCCTAAATAACTAGCACTAAGGTCTAGTCGGTAGTGCCATAGGGTATATATAGTCCTATGACTAAGTTGACAGGGAAGGATGTTCCTTTTGTCTGGTCACAAGAGTGTGAGAAGGGGTTTGCAAGCCTTAAGGAGATGTTGACTACTACGCTAGTGTTGGCTTTGCCAAAGCAGGGGAACCCTATGTGGTTTATACTGATGCATCTAGAGCTGGTTTGGGGTGTGTGTTGATGCAGCATGGGAAGGTGATTACCTACGCTTCGCGGCAGTTGCGGAAGCATGAGGACAACTATCCTACTCATGATTTGGAGATGGTTGCTGTAGTTTTTGCCCTGAAGATTTGGAGATCCTATCTTTATGGTGCAAAAGTACAGGTGTTTACGGATCATAAGAGCCTGAAGTATATTTTCACTCAGCCTGAGTTGAACTTGAGGCAGAGGCGGTGGATGGAGCTTGTGGCGGACTATGATTTGAAGATAGCTTATCACCCTGGTAAGGCTAACTTGGTTGCAGATGCTCTGAGTCGGAAGAGGGTAGCTTCGGCTCGGGAGCAGGAGATGGAGACTCTGGTAGGAGAGATCAGTGCATTGCGTTTGTGTGCTATTTCTCAGGAGCCATTGGGTTTGGAGGCGGTTGACAGAGCAGACCTTCTGAGTGGGGTGCGGTTTGCTCAGGAGAGGGATTTAGGGCTGGTGAATGCCTCTAAGGATGTGGATATAGAGTATCAGGTCTCAGCTAATGGTACTATTTTGGTACATGGGCGGATTTGTGTGCCCAAGGATGAGAAGTTGAGACAGGAAGTCCTGAGAGAGGCTCATTCGAGCAAGTTTTCCATTCATCCAGGAGCGACTAAGATGTACCGTGACCTCAAGAGGTACAATCACTGGGTCGGGACGAAGAAGGATGTGGCTAGTTGAGTCTCGAGGTGCGATGTGTGTCAGCTAGTGAAGGCTGAGCATCAGGTTCCGGGCGAGTTGCTGAAGAGTCTTCCCATTCAAGAGTGGAAGTGGGATATGATCACAATAAATTTCGTAGTAGGATTGCCAGTGTCTGGACTTTTGATGCTATTTGGGTCATTGTGGACTGGTTGACTAAGTTGGCACATTTTCTGGCTATCAAAAAGACTGATGGAGCAGCGGTCTTAGCTATGAAATTTGTGAAGGAGATAGTGAGGTTTCATGGGGTGCTAGCGAGTATAGCGTGTGATAGGGATCCTAAGTTCACTTCGGTATTCTGGAAGGCATTTCAGGCAGAAATGGGCACTAAGGTGCATGATAACACTCTAATTTACATGTTTTTAGCATCCTTTTTGTCCATATTTTGCACTGTTCATACCTCTAACTTAGCATTTTTAGGCCATTTACTGCAAGAATCAACTTTTAGAGCATTTAGGATGTTGCATTTCTGCATTTGCATATTTTGGATGAAAACAGGTGCTAAAGAGCCAAAAATGGGGAAAAACAAGGGCAACTCGAGCATATACCATGAGGAGCCATCGAGCTACAAGAACAAGTCCAAACCTCAACACGATCAAAGAGGATCCAAGAGCGCGAAGAGCAACCCGAAGATCCACCCGAGGAGTTACCCGACTTCACCCTCGTGTACCCCATCGAGTAGACCATCGGGCAGGTCTGGGAAGCTAGGTTAAATGGGTTTCCATATATAAACCCCCTCTTTCCCTAGCTCGCAAACGAGAACGCCGCAGACCCTCAAACCAGAGAGCGAGAGATTCTGTGAGAGAATTGAGCGACTCAACATTTTTCTTCTTGTTTTTGCATTTTTATTTTGTAGTTTTCTTAGATATTTATCCCATACTCTTTCTACTCTACTCTATCTTTTAATATAATGTTATTTTCGTTTATCATGATTTCTTTGTCATTCGTTTCTATGTCCAAGTAGTGTAGCAAAGTTTCTAGGGATGGGATAGATGATTAAGTGTTCTTGATCGGTTAGGATGCTTTAGTTGATTGTGATGATTGATAGATTTCCTTCTAGGTTGATGTTCTTAATGCTGTCAACAGACCGAAAGGTTGAGATTAGATCTAGGGCGTTTTCAATGCTACAGGCCGAAAGGAGTAGATAAAATGCTTGATTAGGTCAATGCTAGAGGTTTACTTAGCTCTGAGTGACAAAATCAGATGAGTTTAAGTCTTCTAACAAAAATGAATTGTTCTTAATGCCTGCTTGTTCATATTGCTAGTGTGGTAGTGTGGTAGTATGTTCAAGGTTGATTGTTGCTAGTGCGAAAGTGTGGTGACAAGGTTTTAGAGGTTCATTGTCTAGGAAATAATTGCTTGAGGCATGTAAGGCATCCGTACTAGTCTAGAACACTTAGGATTCAATTACCCCCATCCTTAGGAACTTTTGTATTTTATTTATTTTCATTTTCTTTACTTACTCGACCACTTACCCGATCAGGTACACGATAACCTGCATTGAGTAAAACCTCGAGCTGTTCATAACTTACTTCCATACTCGATCACCCCCACTCGATCTTGTACTTGATTGCTTGCATCGAGTGCTTAGGTCGTGTGGTTTACTTGTTTATATTCTTTCACTTTGTTTATTTTAGGATTGTTAGAACCCAAACCTTAATTGCTTGGCTTGACTTTTATTGTACTGATCATATCCTTCCTGTTAGCAATACACAACCATTTGGATTGATAACCCTTTGTACTACAACTGCATAGGGGATTGATACCCTGGGTGAAAACCTGTCTATCAATTTGGCGCCGTTGCCATTTGGTTGTTTTAATTTTGCTACGTTTAGGATTTCAGGACTTGGTAGATCAAGTTCGTTTGTTTATATTTGTTTCGGATACTGACTTGTTTGCTTTCGCTTTTGTTTGTTTTGAATTTCAGGTACAACCCGAGCACCCACCCGACCCATCACTCGATCACCTGGATCGAGTTGATCCTCGTGTACAGACTCGGATACATACATGTGCATGCAAACACGATCCAGAGGTAGCCAGAACCTGAGTCCTTTCATCGACAATATCGACAGACCGCGGCTACTCAGACAACAGCAAGTTCAACCGGAACCAACAATCATTGAGGAGACAATGAATAATCAGAACGGTCCACCAGCTCCTCAAGCAAGGACCAACATAAGAGTAGGAGATGCTCCGACTACTCACACTCAGAGGAATGGCATTGTGCCACCAGCTGTGCAGAACAACAATTTTGAGATCAAGAGTAGTCTCATCCGGATGATACAGAGCAATAAGTTTCATGGACTGCCAATAGAGGACCCATTGGATCATCTGGATGAATTTGATAGGCTCTGTAGCCTCAGTAAGATAAATGGAGTCAGTGAAGATGGATTCAGGCTCAGACTTTTCCCATTCCTTTAGGAGATAAAGCACACATCTGGGAGAAATCGCTTCCTAAAGAGTCCATCACAACTTGGGAAACGTGCAAGAAGGCATTCCAAGCCAAATTCTTCTCCAACTCCAGAACCGCAATGAAACGTTCAATGAAACGTTCAATGAAGCTTGGGAACGTTTCAAGGGGTACACTACTCGATGTCCACATCATGGCTTCAGTAATGCTTCATTGCTGAGCACACTATACAGAGGAATGGTCCCCAGGATACAGATGTTTCTGGACACCGCAAGTAATGGTAACTTCCTCAACAAGGATGTTGATGAAGGTTGGGACCTAGTTGAGAACTTCGCTCAATCTGACGGAAATATGAGGAATATGATCGCTCTGTTCGATCTACAGGAGAGGAAGATGCCAAGTATAAGAAGGACATGAAAGCCCTCAATGACAAGCTCGATCAGCTCCTCAACCAGCAGACGCATGTTCATGCTATATCTGAGGAAGAGCAGTTTCAACAACAAGATGGGGAGACTATGCAGCTAGAGGATGTTAACTACATCAACAACCAAGGAGGTTACAACAGAGGGTACAACAAATTCAAGCCGAATCCGAATCTGTCTTATCGGAACCCGAATGTTGCGAATCCTCAGGACCAAACTTACCCATCTGCAGTTCGAGGGAACCAGATTCAACAGAAGCCTTTTGTCCAATACAACCAAGGCTATGCACCTAAGCAACAGTACTCAGGGACCTACAACAAACCACCTGGATTCCAATAACACCACGTTCCACTAATCCAATCACAAGAAGCCGAGTTACGCGGTCTTATTCAGCAAATGATTCAGCAACAGGCTACAGCTTCAATGGATATCGCGAAACGGTTCGCAGAGATGAGCAACAAGATCGACTCAGGATACAATGACCTCCATGCCAAGTACGAATCACTCAACACAAAGGTTCGATACCTGGAAGGCCACCACAAGAACCAACCAACACCAAAGATCAATCAACTCCCAGGTAAAGCTGTTCAAAACCCCAAGGATTATGCGACTTCTCAGGCCATTTTCCTAGATGATGACTATGAGGATTACCTCAATGGGGACAGTGATGATCAAGATGGGGAGGATGTGGAAAACCCAATGAAAAATGAGGCTAACTACTATATATCCGAGTATGAACCCGAGCCTTCACCCAAAGAGACAGATCGAGTCGATGATCGAGCACTGGTTCGAGAATCACAAACTGAAGAACAACCCGAAGTGGAACCCGATGACCTACACGATGGTTTTGATCGGATGATGCATCGAGTAGATGTTGAGAAGGGAGATCATCCTCAACCACCTGCACTGGTAGGAGGGGAGTTAGAGGAAAGGTTCAATGCTGCACTTGACATCCAGTTGGAGGCGCTTGCAAAGCGAATGACTAAGCGTAAAGCTCCACTATACAGAGTTATGCATTGTGGTCTCTGTGGTGAAGTGGGTCATAATTCAAGACATTGTCCTCATGAAGTATGTGTCTAACATATAGTTATTTGTCTTTTGGTTTGCTTTTATATCATATTGATCTCTCACTTGTCTTTTTATAGTCGACGGAGAGCAGGGCAAAGAGAAGAAAACTAAATGATGCGCCTCAACTGGAAGCTCAAGATCAAGCAGAACCTGAAATCCAAGATGTTTCTTCATCCGCACCGCAGATAAGCTTTGTATCTAGGTTGCTATTTGGATGAGAGGATGGTATGTCAATGGTTTTTGGATTGGATGTTAAACAAACGGGTTGGTTTTTGTCATTTTGGTATATTTAGGACAGGCCATATTTTTTGGGTCCTATTGGCCATGTTATTTGGTCACTTGGTCATGTATTTGCAGTAACTTGCAGTCAGCTATATATTTTGGTCCTATTGGCCATTTTCTTTGGTCATGTGGTCATGTATTTGCAATAACTTACAATCGGTCATATTTTTTTGGTCCTATTGGCCATGTTAACTGGTCATTTGGTATTGTATTTGGTGACTTTGAACCTTCTAATCGGCTATTGTTTTGGTCATCTGATGTTCATATAATTTACCTTGTTTTCCCTTACTATTTTTCACTTCTTTTGCACCATTTACCATCTAGTTTGGCCCCTCTTGCATAGTTTTAGGAATGTTTATGCATTAGAGTGTAGTTGCATGGCATTTGCATGTTTTCTTGCATAAACAGGTGATTTTGGAGCCTAAGGAGCATGGAAGGAATGCTGAAGAAGAATGGAGCTGAGAAGAGAAGGAAACAAGAGAGTTAGAGCTGAAGAACCAAGGTCCGAAGTCCCACTCAACCGCCCACTCGACCAGACACTCGACCGTGTGCGGAGATGGACTCGACCGAGTGGAAGATGCACAAGAGAAGCCAGCCCGACCGGTCACTTGACCGAGCACCAGATCGAGTTGGCCGATCCGCCTAGCTATTTTGTCTTTTAGCATTTTTAGGGCTTCCACTACTTTTGCTATAAAAGGACCTTGTACCCTTCAGCCACCAAAACTCCAGCTTTTTAGATATTCTCAAACCTAGTATTTACCCTTTTGGGAAATATTTCTTTTTGCACTTTTTATTTTCTTCGATCTTGTACTTCTTTGAAGGAGAAAAACAAGAGATTCTTCATATTTGTTGGTTTCATAACTTTCAAAATATTGGGAATTCGAGTTTGATTCCTGCTATAATATTGTAGATCTTTGTTTCATCTATCTATTCATGCAAGTTTCAACATTTTCTGGGTTTATGATTTTGTTGTTCATCATGTGTGATTGTGAGTAGTTTGCTTAGGATCTTGAGGATGGGTTAGGCTGGATTGTGGTTGAGGTTTGTTTAGCTAGGTCAAGCTTGATTGTTATAGATCTCTTCTAGGCTAGATGTACTCTATGCTGATCCTATAACTAAGAGGGTAGGATTTGATTTTAAGCATCTTAGCATCATACCAATGTCTAGGTTGTTAGATAAGGCTAGATCTAGAGACTATCATTAGGCATGCTAAGAGATTAGATGTCTTGTTTGATTTTTGACATTAATGATATGTTGCTTACTGCTTGCTTGTTTATGTTCTTTGCTTTGTGAGAACAAGTCTAGAAATATATGAGCTTGATTGTTTTTGCCATGAGAGTGGATTAACATGTTCTAGGAGATCATTGTCTAGAGATTAGCTCAAGTTGTTTGAGATTTGTTGACCAAGTTAGATGACCTCAATCATTAGTCCAGCCCATGAATCCATCCTCAAGACCTTCCTTGTTTATTTATTTCCTAGCTTTAATCCTGCTGTTTTTCTGTTGTTTGATTCGTTTTTGTCTTGCTCTGTTTTGTTACATTGCTCTGTTTCTCGCGTTTGTTCAGCTCGACCCTGTACTCGATCTACACTCGATCGAGTGCTTGCTCGAGCTCATTCCCAGAATTCTTGTGTATGCTTTGTAGTTGTCCTGTCTTAATTCCTGTTTCATTTTAGTTGCATTTCTGTTGCATTCACTTAGTTTCCTGTTCATTTCTTGCCTTGCATTAGTTCATTACTTGCATTACTATAGTTTCTATTTATGTTCTTATTGCATCATAGCTTTGATTAGTCTGTTCTCTTTACTTTTAGCATCTATCTTAGTAGCTTTTACTTTCTGCATTTTACATTTCATCAATAGGTTGTTAGTGACAAACATCCTTCATACTTGGCTTGACTTAGACATATATGCACATCCTGATTGCTTGCAAACACTCAGATTGGATTGACACCTCTTATATTGCAACATCATAAGGGGAATTGAAACACCCTGCACTCCATTTATTCATCATCATTAATATCTCATTCCATCATACCATTCACCATCATCCACCCAAAACCCTGTGTTTCAATTTGGCGTCGTTGCCCATTTGAGTGTGTTTTGTGACAATTAGGATCAATAGAAGTCTAAGATTAAGTTCGTTTATCCACTTGTTCGCTACTGATCTGGATTCTTCTATTGCTTGTCTGTGATTGAGTTTCAGGTACCAGCTCGACCACCAACTCGACCACCACTCGACCGAGTGTGTTATCGAGCACTTGATCGAGTCAGAAGCCGGATACAAATAAACATCACTTCCCAGTCGAATCGACAACCCACTCAAGCCTTTGCTCGACCGAGTGCTTGTCCAAGTTTGTACTCGCGCCTGTTGATGCAAAAAAGGTCCAAGGGTCATCACATTTTTCAGAGACTCCTTGATCACATCAAGCGACCACCAAGGGACCTGAGACAGCAGAGAACAAGGATCTATCAGGAACAAGAACAACAAGTGCTAATGGAGCAACAATATCAACAAGCTCAAAGAGCAAGAAACATTGGTGCTGGAGATGCACCAAACACACATAACCAAAGAGCTGGTATTGTGCCTCTTACAGTAGCAAACAACAATTATGAGATAAAGGGTGGATTGATCTCTATGATTCAAGCCAACAAGTTCCATGGGTTGCCAATGGAAGATCCCCTAGACCACCTTGATGAGTTTGATAGGATATGTGGTTTCACCAAGATCAATGGTGTCAGTGAGGATGGATTCAAGCTTAGGCTGTTCCCTTTCTCACTTGGAGACAAAGCTCATCTCTGGGAGAAGACACTTCCAACTGGAGCAATAACCACATGGGATGCTTGCAAGAAGGCTTTTTTGGCCAAGTTCTTTTCCAATGCTAGAACTGCTAGATTGAGGAATGAAATCTCTGGGTTTGCTCAAAGGAATAATAAGAGTTTTTGTGAAGCTTGGGAGAGGTTTGAAGGATTCCAGACTCAGTGTCCTCACCATGGCTTCAGCAATGGGTCCCTACTAAGCACTTTGTTTAGAGGAGTTCTCCCCAAAATCTGAATGCTTCTTGATACAACATCTAATGGCAACTTCCTTAACAAGAATGTGGAAGAAGGCTGGGAGTTGGTTAAAAATCTTGCTCAGTCAGATGGCAATTACAATGAGGACTATGACAGAACAGTAAGGTCCACCTCCACTGATCAAGAGGACAAGTACAAAAAGGATTTGAAGATGGTCAATGAGAAGCTTGACAAAATCCTCCTTAGCCAACAAAAGACTATCCACTTTTTTGGTGAGGAAGAGTGTCAAGTTCAAGAGGGGGAGAGGGAATTTGCTGAGCTCTGTTATATGCAAAACCAAGGTGGATTCTAAGGCGACAACCAAGGAGTAAGGTTCAAAAACAACAACCTCTCCTATAGAAGTACCAATGTAGCAAATCCCCAAGATCAAGTCTATCCACCTCAACAGCCCCAACAACAAAACAACTATGTAGCCAAGCAAGAACAACAAGTGTTCCAGCCCCAATTGTGTCCCCCACCAGGGTTTCAGACTAACCAAGGCCAGGAACAATACTTAAGAGCCATGATGCAACAATTGTTGATTGGGAAAGCCAATGGAAAGATTGAGGAGGCCAAGCAGTTTGCTGAGTTGAACCAGCGGTTAACATCACAGTATAATGACCTCAACATGAAGTTTGAGGGTCTGAACTCTAGAGTGAAGTACATGGAAAACAACCTTGCTTCTACTTCAGCTCCCAAACCTACTCAACTCCCTGGAAAAGCTGTTCAAAACCCAAGGGAGTTCACTGCAAAAGCCATTCATATCCTTGAGGAAGAAGTCACTGAGGACAGTGATGTCCAAGATGGGGAGGATTGGTCATTTCTTGAAGTGTAGAGTGAAGATTGTGCAAAGCAGACTGAATCCGGTAGTGCACTCGACCAGGTGGTCGAACAAGAACTCGACCGAGTGCCTGATCGAGTGGTCGATCGAGCTGAAGGATCAGAAGCTGTCAAGCCTGCTTAGTACATTCCTCCTGCTTACCAACCGCCTCTACCATTCCCAGGACGTTTCAAGGCACAGAAGCTTAAGGAATTAAGGGAAATCATTGAGAGAAAGGAAATGATGGCCTTGCAACAAGAGGAAGTGAAAGCTTTGAAGGAAGAGGTTGTGATTGAGAAAAAAGAGGAAGTGATGGCCATACAAGGGGTTATCATTACTTACTAAGAAGAAGAGAGAGGACCTGCCTTGGAACACTATGATCCATATCCTCTCTATATGGATTTTTTGCTTGAAATGTCAAAAAAGAAGGCTCATGATCAAGATGAAAAGGATCTTGAAGACCTTGGAGGAGTTATCATCCCAATTAAGCTTAAGGATTCAGGTCTATTCTATCTGCCTTGCACACTTAGCTATCTTCACTACAACCAGTGCTTATGTGATTTGGGAGCATCTATCAGTGTGATGCCTTACTCTATAGCACAAAAGCTTGGGCACACTGAATTCAAGTCCACCAACCTTCACATATGTCTAGCTGATGGAACAAACAGAGGCATAGTTGGTAAGTTGGAAAACATTCCACTCAAAATAGGAAAGGCAAGGATTCATACAGACTTTGTGGTTCTAGAGATGGATTAGGAGCCTGAAGATCCTATCATTCTAGGGAGGCCATTCTTGGCCACTGTTGGAGCTGTTATAGATGTTAAGGAAGGTCTTGTAACCTTGAACATTGCTGAGGATATAACCATGAAGTTTGACATCTACAACCCAACCAACATTCCTACCATTGATGATCAACCTTTTACTATCAAGGACAAAGGTGGTCATGAAGACTTAAGTGAAGTGGAAACTCCAAAGGCTAAGCCCTCTCTTCAAGAGGATTCAGTGGAAAAGCTTAAGAGTTCAGTTCAAGAGTTGACTGAATTGGTGATGGATTTCCAAGTCAAGCTGAGCAAGAGGTCTTTGAGGAAGGCAAGACCAAGGCTCAAAATCAAGAAGAAATATGGTTTGTGTGTTAAGGGTGAAGTGATCAAGGGTCAACTTCACAGTGATCAAGAGGTGCCAGGGAGGATTTCATCACCTCCTTGGTATCAAAACCAAGCCTAAAAAGGCAACCAAAGTCAAGCTTAGTGACTCTAAACAAGCTCACTAGGGAGGAAGTCCCTAAGGTATCATTTGTAAATAAGCTTTATTTTCCTTGTAGTTTTACTGTGTTTTCTTTTATGTTTGTGTTTGGTAGGCCTTTTAATGAAAGTGTAGATGCGTATGGAGAGATTTGGACTTGGGGAAGTAGATTCGCAAGCCCACTCGACCGGCCCACGAGAGGTACTCGACCGAGTTGGCAAAGAACTAAGGCCCACTCGATTCCCATTTCTCTAGAATGAACAAGTGGCATGGGAAGAATTTTGATAAGCTAAAGAAGAAGGTGGGCAATATGGCTAAGACCATCAAGGGCCTGAAGAAGGAAATTGCTGAGTTGAAGAGTGGAAATTCTTCACCAACACCATCTAGCCCTTTGAGGAGGAGTAGCTCAACTAGAGCACTTTCAAGAGTTGAAAACCCTGTGGAACCAGCTAGAGCCTCAATGTACGAGCCAATTCAGAGGAAGAGGAGTTCAAGTAGCTGAGAATAACAATTTTTGAGGCACTCGACCGGGTCACTCGAGCACCCACTCGACCGAGCACCCCAGATGCACTCGGCCGAGTTCCAGCCTAGAACACCTTATGGCTTCTCAGCTCCAGCTGCTTATCCAAGCTATCCAGGTTATCCTCCCTTCCCACCCCAATACTTAATGGATCCAGCCCTTCTGCACCAGTTCTACCAGCAGCAAGGTCAGCAATTATCACCTCGCGCACCAGCTCGACCCCCCCACTCGACCATGCACTCGACCGTGTACCAGTTGATTGCCATAGTCGAGTTGCCCCAGTCTCCACCTCCAAGTCAACTACAAGACCCCCACTACACCTATGAGAGCATGAATCAGGATGTGGATAGCTTCTTCCACAATCCATGAGGTACCATTATCACCTTAACTTTGTAAATATCATTGCATCTTTAGTTTTATTTTGTTTTAGTCTTAAATCCTCTTACAAATTTCTCTTACACAGTGGACTGTGTAATTTAAGTTTGGGGGAGGGTTTGAGATAGTATTTGATGTTGTGTTTTGATGTTCATATAATTTACCTTGTTTTCCCTTAGTATTTTCACTTCTTTTGCATCATTTACCATCTAGTTTGGCATCAACATATAATTTACCTTGTTTTCCCTTAGTATTTTCACTTCTTTTGTATCATTTAGCATCTAGTTTGGTCCCTTTTTCATAGTTTTAGGAATGTTTATGCATTAGAGCTTAGTTGCATTGCATTTGCATCTTTTCATGCATAAACAGGTGATTTTGGAGCCTAAGGAGCATGGAAGCAATGCTGAGGAGAAGTGAAGCAATCATGAGGAGAAAGCAAGAGAGTTAAGGCTGAAGAACCAAAGTCCGGAGTCCCACTCGACTGCCCACTCGACCAGACACTCGACCGTGTGCGGAGAGGGACTCACCGAGTGGAAGGAGCAGAAGGAAAGCCAACTCGACCGAGCACCAAGTCGAGTTGGCCGAGCCGCCTAGCTATTTTGTCTTTTAGCATTTTTAGGGCTTCCACTACTTTTTCTATAAAAGGACCTTGTACCCTTCAGCCACCAGGGGTCCAACTTTTTAGATATTCTCAAACCTGGTTTTTACCTTTTAAGGAATTATTTGCACTTTTATTTCATTAGATCTTGTACCTTCTTTTGAAGAGATAAACATAAGTTTCTTGGATTTTGTTGGTTTCATAACTTTCAAGATATTAAAAATTTGTGTTTGATTCTTTCTTCATTATTGTAGATCTTTGCTTTATCTTTCATTTGATGCAAGTTTCAGCATTTTCTGGGTTTATGACTTTGATGTTCATCATGTGTTCTTGTGAGTAGTTGCTTAGGATCTTGAGGATGGGTTAGGTTGGATTATGTTTGAGGTTTGTTTGATTTGGTCAAGCTTGATTATTGTAGATCTCTTCTAGTCTAGATGTTCTTAATGCTGATCCTATAACTGAGAGGGTAGGATCTGATCTCAAGCATCTTAGCATCATACCAATGTTTAAGGAGCATAGATAAGGCTAGATCTAGAGTTTACCATTAGACTTGCTAAGAGATTAGAGGTCTTGTTTGGTATTTGACATATTGCTTAATGCCTGCTTGTGTAGATTCTTTACTGTGTGAGAACAAGTCTAGAGATGCATGAGTTTGATTGTTTCTTGCCATGAGAGTGGATTAAACTTGTCTTAGAAAAATGTTGTCTAGAGATTAGCTCAAGTTGTTTTAGATTTGTTGACCATGTTAGATGACCTCAATCACTAGTCCAGCCCATGAATCCCTCCTCAAGGCCTTCTTTGTTTATTGATTTCATAGTCTTAATCATGCTGCTTGCTTGTTGTTAGATTTGCTTTCATATTGCTCTGTTTTTCTTGTGTTGCTCTGTTTTCTCGTGTTTGTCAAGCTCGACCCTGCACTCGATCTACACTCGATCGAGTGCTTGCTCGAGTTCATCCCCAGAACTTTTGTTTATGATTTGTAGTTGTCCTGTCTTACAACCTGTCTCATTCTATTGCATTTTTGTTGCATTCATTTAGTGTTCTGTTTAATACTTGCATTAATATAGTTTCTATTTCTGTTCTAGCTTCATAACTGTAATAATCATTTTGTTCCATTTACATTTAGCATCTAGTTCCAATAGCTTTACATTTTGCACTTTGCATTTCATCATAGGATTGTTAGTGACAAGCATCCTTTACATCTGGCTTGACTTAGACCGTTATGCACATCTTGATTGCTCACAAACTCACAGATTGGATTGACACCTCTTGTACTACAATTGCATAAGGGGAATTGAAACACCCTGCCATCCATTCATTCATATCACATCATTCCATCCATTTCATCACCACCCACCAAATATATGTGTTTCAATTTGGCGCTGTTTCCCATTTGAGTGTGTTTTTGTGACAATTAGGATCAATAAAAGTCTAAGATTAAGTTCGTTTATCCACTTGTTCAAGTACTGATTTTGTTTCTTCTTCTGCTTGTCTGAGATTGAGTTTCAGGTACCAGCTCGACCATCAACTCGACCACCACTCGACCGAGTGTGTGCTCGAGCAACTGATCGAGTCAGAAGCCAGATACAAATAGACATTAGTTCCCAATCGACTCGACCACCCACTCGAGCCTGTGCTCGACCGAGTGCCTGTCCGAGTCTGTACTCGAGCCTATTGATGCAAACAAGGTCCAAGGGTCATCACAATCTTCAGAGACTCCTTGATCACATCAACAAACCACCAAGGAACCTGAGACAGCAGAAAACAAGGATCTATCAGGAACAAGAACAACAAGTGCTAATGGAGCAACAAGATCAACAAGCTCCAAGAGCAAGAAACATTGGTGCTGGAGATGCACCAAACACATATCACCAGAGAGCTGGTATTGTGCCTCCTACTGTTGCCAACAACAACTTTGAGATCAAAAGTGGACTGATCTCCATGATTCAAGCCAACAATTTCCATGGGTTGCCAATGGAAGATCCCCTAGACCACCTTGATGAATTTGATAGGATATGTGGTCTCACCAAGATCAATGGTGTCAGTGAGGATGGATTCAAGTTAAGGCTATTCCCCTTCTCACTTGGAGACAAGGCTCACCTTTGGGAGAAGACTCTTCCTACTGGAGCAATAACCACATGGGATTCTTGCAAGAAGGCTTTCTTGGCCAAGTTCTTTTCCAATGCTAGAACTGCTAGATTGAGAAATGAAATTTCTGGGTTTGCTCAAAGGAATAATGAGAGTTTTTGTGAAGCTTGGGAAAGGTTTAAAGGATTCCACACTCAATGTCCTCACCATGGCTTCAGGAATGAGTCCCTCCTAAGTACTTTGTATAGAGGAGTGCTTCCCAAGATCAGAATGCTTCTTGACACAGCCTCAAATGGAAACTTCCTCAACAAGAATGTTGAAGAAGGCTGGGAGTTGGTTGACAATCTTGCTCAGTCAGATGGAAACTACAATGAGGACTATGACAGAACAGTAAGGTCCACCTCCATTGATCAAGAGGAGAAGTACAAGAAGGACTTGAAGATGGTCAATGAGAAGCTCGACCGGATCCTCCTTAGCCAACAAAAGTCTATTCACTTCATTGGTGAGGAAGAGGTTCCAGTTCAAGAGGGGGAGAGGGAATTTGTTGAGCTCTGTTATATGCAAAACCAGGGTGGATTCAAAGGCTACAACAAAGGAGGAGGGTTCAAAAACCACAACCTCTCCTATAGAAGCACCAATGTAGCCAATCCACAAGACCAAGTCTATCCACCTGAACAGCCTCAACAACAAAACAACTATGCAGCCAAGCAACAACAACAAGTGTTTCAGCCCCAATTGTGTCCCCCCAGGGTTTCAGACTAACCAAGGCCAGGAACAAGACTTAAGAGCCATGATACAACAGTTGTTGATTGGGCAAACAAATCGAAAATTGAGGCATCATACATATTTGCTAAGCTGAACAGAGGAATAGAAGATGGTTACAGGGAACTTCATGCCAAGTTTGACAAACTGACTTCTAGGATTATGACTCTGGAGAGTCAACTAGCTTCTACCCCAAAGCAAGACCCCAACAAAGGCAAAGCTTTTATGCACTCTCTAGAGTTTGCTAATGCTATCACTCTCCGCAGTGGAAGGGTTCTACCAACAAGACAAGGGGCCTTACCAGACACTGAGGACAGTGGAGTTGAAGAAGGGGAGGGTTTTCAACAAGAAGAAACTCAGAATGAAAACACCGTTGAACTCGACCAACCACTAGACCACGCACCCGACCGAGTGCATGCTCGAGTACCTGATCGAGCTGCGGACCAAACACCTTTCCAGGAGGTAACAAAGCCAGTTGCCACCAAAGAAAAAGAAGTCAGGTTCATCCCTCCTCCTTACAAGCCTCCACTACCTTTTCCAGGGAGGTTTAAGAAGCAGATGGTTGAAAAGTACAAGGCATTGTTTGATAAACAAGTGAGAGAGATTGAGCTTAGGATGCCTCTAATAGATGCCTTTGCTATGATTCCTCCTTACCAGAAATTCTTGAAAGATGTTGTGATGGAAAGAATCAAAGAAGTTCAAGGGGCAGTAATCCTTAGTCATGAGTGTAGTGCCATAATCCAGAAGCAAGTAAACCCACAAAAGTTAAGAGATCCTGGTTCCTTCACTCTGCCTTGCTCTATAGGTCCTTTGACCTTCAATAGATGCCTTTGTGATTTGGGAGCTTCAGTTAGCCTAATGCCTCTATCAGTTGCTAAGCGCCTGGGGTTTACAAGGTATAAGCCATGCAATATATCCTTGATCTTAGCTGATAGATCAGTAAGATTGCCACATGGTGTTCTAGAAGACTTACCAGTCAGAGTTGGAACAGTGGAAGTACCAACAGACTTTGTAGTTTTGGAAATGGATGAAGAGCCAAAAGATCCTTTGATCTTGGGAAGACCTTTCCTAGCCACAGCAGGGGCAATAATTGATGTGAAAAAAGGGAAGATTGATCTCAACTTGGGAGAGGATCTAAAGATGACATTTGATATTGTAGAGGCTATGAAGAAACCAACAATTGGAGGACAAGTCTTTTGGGTTGATGAAATGGACAAGATGGCAAGAGAGTTGATGGAAGAAGTAGCAGAGCAAGATCACCTTAAGATTTCTTTAACCAAAAGAGGGGAAGAAGGATTCCTCTATGATGAAACCAAAGCTTACGAAGACATGCTAGACTCCAGCAGAGAATCAGTCAATCCTGAGGCTTTTGAAGGGCTGCCTGCATTAAGAGAAGAGGTCTGGTCAATTCAAATAGCTGAAACAGAGAGCTCGGCCACCCACTCGAACATGCACTCGACCGAGTGCCTGTCCGATTTGGAGATCGAGTGCACTGTCGAGTCTTCCACAGATGACTGGTCTGAACTGGAAGCACCAAAAGTAGAGCTAAAACCTCTCCCATCTGGGCTAAGGTACGTTTTTCTAGGTGAGAACTCTACTTATCCTGTGATAGTAAATGCTAAATTGAGTAAGGAAGAACTTGATTTGCTAGTTGTTGAGTTAAGGAAATATAGAAAAGCTATTGGTTACACTTTGGATGACATCAAGGGAATATCACCTAATCTCTGCATGCATAGGATCCACCTTGAAAATGAATCTTACTCTAGTATTGAACCTCAAGGAAGACTTAACCCCAACTTAAAGGAAGTAGTACAAAAGGAGATTCTTAAATTACTTGGAGCTGGTGTGATCTATCCTATTTCTGATAGTACTTGGGTCTCACCAGTTCATTTTGTCCCTAAAAAAGGAGGAATCACTGTAGTAAAGAATGATCATGATGAGTTAATTCCCACTAGAACTATAACGGGACATAGAATATGCATTGATTATAGAAAGCTAAATTCTGCTACTAGGAAAGATCATTTCCCTCTTCCCTTCATTGATCAAATGTTGGAAAGATTAGCTAATCACACCCACTACTGTTTCTTGGATGGATACTCTGGATTTTTCCAAATTCCTATTCATCCTAATGATCAAGAGAAGACAACATTCACATGTCCATATGGTACTTTTGCCTATAGAAGGATGCCATTTGGATTATGTAATGCTCAAACAACTATTTAAAGATGCATGATGTCTATCTTCTCTGATCTTATTGAGGATGTTGTTGAAGTTTTTATGGATGACTTCTCTGTCTATGGAGCCTCCTTTTCTTCTTGTCTTGCTAATCTCTGCAGGGTTTTAAAGAGATGTGAGGAGACAAATCTAGTTTTGAACTGGGAAAAGTGTCACTTCATGGTTGAAGAAGGGATTGTTCTTGGACACAAGATTTCAGAGAAGGGTATTGAAGTTGACAAAGCAAAAATTGAAGTCATGGTTCAACTTCAACCACCAAAAACAGTCAAGGACATAAGAAGCTTTCTTGGACATGCTGGGTTTTATAGAAGATTCATCAAGGACTTCTCAAAGATAGCTAGGCCATTGACAAGGTTGCTTTGTAAAGAGACTGAGTTCAACTTTGATGAAGATTGCTTGAAGGCTTTCAAGGAGATCAAGGCAGCTATGATTTCATCTCCAATAGTTCAAGCTCCAAACTGGGATCTTCCATTTGAGAATATGTGTGATGCTTCAGACTTTGAAGTAGGAGCAGTTCTAGGACAGAAAAAAAGATAAGAAGCTGCATGTGATTCACTATGCAAGTAGAACCCTAGATGAGACTCAAGGAAGATATTCAACAACAGAGAAAGAGCTCCTAACAGTGGTATTTGCCTTTGAAAAATTCAGAAACTACTTAGTAGGGTCCAAGGTAAATGTGTACACTGATCATGCTGCTTTGAGGCACATCTACTCAAAGAAGGACACAAAACCAAGGTTGTTAAGATGGATTTTGCTTCTCCAAGAGATTGACATGGAAATAGTTGATAAAAAAGGGATAGAGAATGGAGTAGCTGATCATTTGTCCAGAATGAGGATAGAGGAGAAGATTCCAATCGATGATTCAATGCCTGAGGAGAAACTGATGCAACTTGAGACAATACGGCCTCCCACTCGACCACCTACTCGAGTAGACACTCGACCGAGTGTGTTTGGCCTCGCAGTCGAGCAGGATCAGATGGAGGAGTGGATGGCACTTGAAACTGAAGATATACCTTGGTATGCTGATATAGTCAATTACAAGGTGTGTGAGGAAATCCCAGCAGACATGGACCCTTATAAGAAGAAGAAATTGCTCAAGGACATCAATGGCTACTATTGAAAGGACATAAATTGCTACAAAGTCTTTCCATGATAAGAAGATTCTCATAAAGGACCTAAGGGCTGGAGATCAAGCTCTACTTTTCAACTCAAAGCTCAAACTGTTCCCTGGAAAATTGAAGAGTAGATGGGGAGGTCTTTTGGAAATAAAAGAGATTCTACCATTTGGAGCTGTCACACTCCTCAATAAGGATGGAAGTGAGTTCACAGTTAATGGCCAGAGAATTAAGAAGTAATGGGGAGAAAAGGAGAAACAAGAGAAGTTTACAATGCTTCTCAATGATGCCCCTCAAGCTTGAAGAGATAAGGAGAGTCAAGCTTACAGACTTTAAACAAGCTCACTAGGGAGGAAGTCCCTAAGGTATCTCTGTATATATTGCTTAGGATTTTGGTATTTTGACTTTTGTTTTGGTGTTTTCATGGTCAGGGAAGCAAGGGAGTTTAAACAGAAGAAGAGAGGAACATCCGCAGTCCAGCCCGACCCCCCCACTCGAGCACGTACTCGACCGAGTCACGGTCGATCGCCATCGTCGAGCTGCCTCAATCTCCATATCCAAGTCACCAAGCAGCCCCCAACTACACTTTTGACAGCATGCAAGAGGATGTGGACAGTTTCTTCCACAATCCTTGAGGTACCAATATCACATTTCCTTGTAAATACCATTGCATTTCATATTGTGTTTTGTTTTTAGTCTTAAATCCTCTTACAAATTTCTCTTACACAGTGGACTGTGTAATTTAAGTTTAGGGGAGGGTTTGAGATAGTATTTGATGTTGTGTTTTGTTTTCTTATTTTACATTTAATCATGATAGTATTTGCATATCATTTAAGGCATAGAAAAAAACAAAAAAATTTGAAAATTTTTGCAAAAATCTTTATAAAAAAAAAAGAGTGTTCATGTAGTTTGCATTGCATATTAGGATCTTGTTTAGCATGTTTCATATAGGACTGTTTCATATTTTTACATTAGGGATCTATGATGAGTTTAGCCTTGTTAGCTTGCTAGATTCACTAAACTAGGATCAATGCCCAAGTTAATAGTACGTTGATGCTAGTTGAGTAGCTAGAAGCATAAGATTGAACCATGTCTTGAATTCCTGCATTGCATTTGGTCTAAATTGAAGTATGTTGTTATTTGATGCCATTTCCTATTTATAAAAACCTAATATTGACTTTTAATTATCATCTTGTGCATTGCTTTAAACTCATGGATACCATATACATATTTGGATCATCTTTCTCCTTTTTACCACTCTTGTTGATCCAAGTAGCTGATTTCCTCGTTAAGAATCAGTTTCCCCACCCTTAACCAACCCTTCTTTCAAGCCATGTTAATTCTTGTGTGTGTGAGGCCTTTTTGGGGTTGAGCTTGGTAGAAAGTGTTAGGTTTAAGCTCACAAGAGTAAAGCCTTGTTTAGTTCTAGTTTGCAATTTTCAAACTAGATAGGACTAGGTGGTTTAATTGTTGGGTTTGGGAGGAGATTGTGTTTAAGCAAAGTCTAGTGAAAAGATGGGAAGTTAAAAGATTGTTGAAGATGGTTCTAGTTAAAGAAAAGAAAAGAAAGAAAAGAAAAGTCTAGCAAAATGCTTGTATGTCTTAAGAATAAGAAGAAAAGAGAACCATAGCATATAAGAAAGAATCCCCCATCCCACTAGAAAGATCAAATAAGAAACCTCTCATAAGACTTGAAAACCAAAAGAGAAAAGGGTGAAAGAGAAGTGAAGAAGTTAAAGGGTAGCACTAGGATCATTTGGGATTAGAGTGATAGGATAAACACTTTGGGTGCCTTTGGGTAGACAAGGTTTTGTTCTTGTATGTGTCTAAGTGTTCTTACCTTTAGCATTCTTCTAAAGCTCAATCCATTTTTATGAGAGAACCTTGATATTGATAAGCCCCACTCTAAAGAGAGACCATCATTGTCTCAAAAACCTTTATCTCCACGCCAAATGAGTTTAAGCATTGCATAAGATTGATTCATGTTCTTGATTAATGAATGTTAAAGGAAATGGTTGATTTGAATGCATGTGGATATCTAAGGCTCAAATCAGTAAAGGTTGTGATAGGCTTGTCTAAAATCTTTAAGTACAGCTCATTCAACTTGCATTATAGTACTAGTAACTTGGACATTGATTCTAGCTGGTCTATTAGCAAGCTTTAGGAGCTGAGATCCCACTTTCAAACCTCACCTACCTTCTTATGTCTTGTTTATTTGCTTGAGGGCAAGCAAAGACTAAGTTTGAGGGTGTTGATGTTCATATAATTTACCTTGTTTTCCCTTGGTATTTTCACTTCTTTTGCATCATTTACCATCTAGTTTGGCCCCTTTTGCATAGTTTTAGGAATGTTTATGCATTAGAGCTTAGTTGCATTGCATTTGCATCTTTTCATGCATAAACAGGTGATTTTGGAGCCTAAGGAGCATGGAAGCAATGTTGAGGAGAAGTGAAGCAATCATGAGGAGAAAGCAAGAGAATTAAGGCTGAAGAACCAAAGTCCGGAGTCCCACTCGACTGCCCACTCGACCAGACACTTGACCGTGTGCGGAGATGGTTTTGACCGAGTGGAAGATGCACAAGAGAAGCCAGCTCGACCGGTTACTCGACCAAGCACCAGGTCGACTTGGCCGAGCCGCCTAGCTATTTTTTCTTTTAGCAGTCTTAGGGCTTCCACTACTTTTCCTATAAAAGGACCTTGTACCCTTCAGCCACCAAGAGTCCAGCTTTTTAGATATTCTCAAACCTAGTATTTACCCTTTTCCTATAAAAGGACCTTTTTTATTGATTTCCTAGCTTTAATCTTGCTGTTTGTCTGTTGTTTGATTCGTTTTTGTCTTGCTCTGTTTTGTTACATTTCTCTGTTTCTCGCGTTTGTCCAGCTCGACCATGTACTCGATCTACACTCGATCGAGTGCTTGCTCGAGCTCATCCCCAGAATTCTTGTTTATGCTTTGTAGTTGTCCTGTCTCAATTCCTGTTTCATTTTAGTTGCATTTCTGTTGCATTCACTTAGTTTCCTGTTCATTGCTTGCCTTGCATTAGTTCATTACTTGCATTACTATAGTTTCTATTTCTGTTCTTATTGAATCATAGCTTTGATTAGTCTGTTCTCTTTACTTTTAGCATCTATCTTAGTAGCTTTTACTTTCTGCATTTTACATTTCATCAATAGGTTGTTAGTGACAAACATCCTTCATACTTGGCTTGACTTAGACAAACATCCTTTAGTTTTTTGTTCATTGCTTGTCTTGCATAGGTTTATTTCTTGCATTATAGTAGTTTTTATTTCTGTTTTAGCTTCATTACTGTTACAATCATTCTGTTCATTTACATTCAGCATCTAGTTCTTGTAGTTTTATTTTCTGCACTTTGCATTTTAATCATAGGATTGTTAGTGACAAACATCCTTTAAATCTGGCTTAGATTAGATCTTTATGCGTATCTTGACTGTTCACAAACACTCAGATTGGATTGACACCTCTTATACTGCAACATCATAAGGGTAATTGAAACACCCTGCACTCCATTTATTCATCATCATTAATATCTCATTTCATCATACCATTCACCATCATCCACCCAAACACCATGTGTTTCATCATCTTTTCTAATTTTTCTTTCCAAACACAGTAATGAACTAACCAAAGTCATTACAACGTTACTAACAACATACAAACATCCATAACCAGATACTCAATCAAACAAGAAAGCAATCGGATTACAAGATCACTTACGACATTCAAACATACATCAATAACCAACGACTCAATGAAAGAACTCTTGCAATCGGTTAACTCAACTATAAGACAACGGCTCCAGTGGCACATACAAGCAATCCAGTCAATTCCGTTATGAAAATGCGTTGACGATATACAATTGTTTCCATATCATTAATCTTTAAGGATATCTCCAATTGATGTCTCTCCAAATCACCACAAAGCTCCATGATTGTTGTTGTTAGTTGACTGATCATCTTATTACATTACAAATAAACGTGAACATTGTTACCACTGTTTTGATTATAATATATACGACTTTAGTCACAATTTTTTTATTGTGACAATAATGATAAGAATTTTAAAACGTCACAATAAAATTGACACAAATTTATTTAAGTCTCAAAAGTGTCACAAAGTATTGTAACGATTGACACAGTAACAATTGGTCACTATTTGTGACTATATGAAAAGAGTCACAGAAAAGACACAATTTGTAACGGAGAATAACGTCACAAATATGCAACCAATTGTGAGAAAAAACTGTCACTGCTTGTCACAAATTGTTACTATATTGTAGTCACAGATCCATCATTACTTGTTACTGAATAAATGTCAAAATTTGTCACAATTAGTCACTGAAATATAGTAACACAATAGTCACAATTTGTGGCATATTTGTGACATTTTCCTCCTACGAATTTGTGAATATGAAAACCATGGAAATTTAGTCACTATTTTATCAAACTTTTTTACATAATTGTAGTCACCACCTTAAAATATTAATAATAAAGTAAAACATCAAAAATAATAAAATAATATACATAGAATTATATTACTTTATAAACTACCATCCAAAACAAAGTTGATTCACAAATTACTTCAAAGAAAGAGTCTTAACAAATTTCAAACTAAACGATTCTAAAGATAATGGTAATTAGAGTTACTAGATTCCATGGGAAGATCACGGTTTTGGTAGTGAAGTTAAACTTCGACCGATGCATCCCCTAAACCGGAATTTTGGTTCGCGGATGTTACAATTCTCTCCCACCAAAATAGATTCGTCCTCGAATCTCGAACAACCATCAGCCAAGGACTCCTGTGAAACCGTCTCCACGGCCCGCACTCCTCCGACCGATCTACAGAAAGTCATTTCTAGGCGATAGACTCACGCTCCAGACATTATCCGCTCTCGAGTTTTGGACTTTCCTTTACTCAAAGGTCAACCTTGAGGTTCTATTGGCTCCTCATCATGCCTAAGCCTGCATGCCATGAATAAAAAGTAGTCCAATATTCGTCTCTCGGGTTGCCACCCTACAGCGCACCCCCGGATCGTCATCCGAAGTCGATATACCAACCATACGTCCAAGCCACAGAGTCTCAGAGTATGGCAGTACTAGGAGAACCAAAGTTCCCCAAGAGTCGCGAGCAAACAATTATGAACATGTCTGAGTCCTATCCCTAACCAGGCTTCCTTCCTGTGGCTCGCGTAAAACATCACAATGTTCTACCAACCACATATCCCCTCACTAGAATACCTCATGACCACACAAGGATCATATACACGTCTTAAGGGCCACCACAAAGGCCAACAAATGTCCTAAACAGGACCGCCACCAAGACCACTCAAATGTCCTACCCCTGGGCGTTCGGTTTTATCGGTTTAATCGGGTCGGTTTATTCGGTTTTCCAAATTTTCGGTTTTCTAAAAATTCTACCAAATTAAACCGAATAAATATTCGGTTCGGTTAGTTCGGTAATCGGTTTATTCGGTTCGGTTATCCACTTTTAAATCTATTCCGAAGTGAACCGCTTTTTGATTTTTTTTCGGTTTATTCGGTTAACCGAAAATAAATTAAGAAAGAAAAGATTTCGACGGTGACATATTATGGCTGGTCGACCCCGCTACCTATTACCAAGCAACCACATAGAACTCTACATAAGATGCGTACATAGAAAAAAGAGTAATTGGGGGTGAAAACTACATGTACTAAGATTCGCGAGGTTGAATTTTTATCTTCGTTGTGAGGATTAATATTAGAAACAGAAGATGGAAAGCAACAGAAGAAGTTCTCTAGAATATCAGAGTTTAGATAGGTAGAAGGAGAAGCAACAGCAACAGCAACAGAAGGAGATTCTCTAGAATATCAGAGTTTAGAGAGGTAGAAGGAGAACCAGCGGCTGGGGGAGAGAAAAAAAAATGAAAGGAATATTTATTGATTTAGGGTTTTCTATTCTAACAGATTGTGGGCTTCAATAAAACATGGGCCTGCACATAAAAATTTAACCTATATTATATTTAACATAATTCTTATTTTAAGCCCAAAAGAGTCTAAATATATTAAACGCAGGTTTCTCTAGCATTTCGTTTATCAATTTCTTTTAGTTCCTCGTCGTTCTTCAAGCTATGTCCATGGCGGATCTTCAATATCCCAACTCATCCTACATTCCTTGACCTTAGTTCATGAGGCTGCTTCGACGACATGTGATGGTTAGGGGAGAACCGAAGAACCGTTCAGTTACCTGCTGCCGAACCGAACCGAATCGATAACCAAATTCTAAAAATAATTTCGCCGATCGGTTCAAGCCTCATCTGACATTCGGTGCCGATAACCGAAATAGTCGGTTTTCTCGGTTTCTATCGAATGCCCAGGCCTAGGACTGCCACCAAGGCCAAACAAATGTCCTAAACAGGACCGCCACCAAGGCCAAACAAATGTCCTCAACAGGACCGCCACCAAGGCCACTCGTCCTGAAGGACCGTCACAAAGACCACTTGTCCCGAAGGACCGCCACTAAGGCCCCTCGTCCCAAAGGACCGCCACCAAGGCCACTCGTCCCGAAGGCCCGTCACAAAGACCATACATCCTGAAGGATCTTCTCAATAGGCACATTGGCTAAACAGCCCGCCACATAGGCCACACAATTGGCTAAACAGCCCGCCACAAAGGCCACACAATGTCTCAAAGACCGCCACTCACGGCTCAATGACTCAAAAGTCCGCCACGATGGCCACACGAGCATCTCCAAGGCTTATAACCGCTAAAAATGGACAAATTCTAACTCCCATAAAACTTTCCATTTTTAGACTTTCCACTTCTGGAAACTTTCCGTATTTAGAAACTTCTATTTTAGGAAACTTTCCTCAAAAAAATCCCGCCTCACGGAAACTTCGTACCCTGAGCACCACCTCACCTTGTTACTGAGTCGCACAACCAACCACCCCAAGCGACCGAGTAACAAGAGAGATGGGCGGGAATTCTCCATTCCCGTTCCAGCCACGGATTACAGATGGGACCAGGCTAGACAAGCTCAAGTCGCGGCTTGCTTCTCATACCACTTCTTAAACCTTGCCTTCATCCTCGCCTCTGGCTCCCATGTCTGCTCCTCAACACCATCACAGTCCCATAGGACTCTCATCAAAGGAACCTTCTTCTTCTGAAGTTCCTTGACTCTCCTCTCGAGAACCCTCACTGGTCTTGCCTCTAACGTCATGTTAGGCTGAAGATCCTCAGGAATCTTAGCCAACAACTGATCATCCTTGCGGAGAAACTTCCGCAACATCGACACATGGAAAACCTTGTGGAACGCACGCATAACCTCAGGAAACTCCAGCCTATATGCCACCAGTCCCACCCGCTCAATCACACTGAACGGACCCAAATACCTTGGACTCAACTTAGTCTCTGTCAATGACCTGTTCGGACCCCGCAACATGGCCATCTTGAGGTACACTCTGTCTCCCACCTGAAACTCAACTTCTCTCCTCTTCTTATCAGCATAACTCTTCTGCCTATCATGGGCTTCTTTCATGTTCACCTTGAGAACCCGAATCTTCTCTGAGGTCTCTTGAACAAAACTAGCACCATATATTCTCCTATCCCCCACCTGAGTCCAACATAACGGTGTACGACACGACCTCCCATACAAAGCCTCATAAGGAGCAATCCCAATACTCGCCTGATAACTGTTGTTGTAGGCAAACTCTGCCAAATACAGGTAATCCACCCAATGGCCACCTGATGTGTCTGCATTTTATAGGGTTTTAACTATAGTTTTTACATTTGTTTTGAGTCTTTTTTTAAGTCCAAGTAATTTTTAGAGTCTTTTTAGTCTTTTGTGAGTCCGTACAGGTTCTAGGCTACTTTGGAAGAAAACTGAGTGTTTTGGGATGAAAACACGCATCTGGAGCAAATTTGGTGAAGACTGATCGAACTAGCAAGCAGATGGAGCAAACAGAGAAAAGCATCCAAGATCGGCTGATTCGCATTCGGGATCGACCAGTCATGTACCCGAGGCAAGTTTTCCTTTTTCATTTTAAACCGATTTTTAAGGTTTAATTTTGATATTTAAGTTAGAGGCTCGGCCTCCAGAGACATAAGCCTTATTTTCTGAGACTATTCTGTATTGACAGCTAAGGGGGAAGATCTCTAATCCTTCTTGACACTTTGGAGAAGATTTCTAAACCCTATTTTCTATTCTTCATTATTGTTTGTTTTTCTACTTCTCCATGTCTGAGTAGTTTCTCAATTGGGTTTAGGGTTTCAGAAGGATTTCTATGATTAATTGATGCTAGGTTGTTAGATTAGGGATTTATCTTATTGTTCTTCATCTATTGTTGTTTTTAATGCTTAAGCTAGATTGATCACCTAGATTAAGAACTTAGGTTCAATTCATCGGGGCACCAAAAGTGTTGTTGAGTTGCTTGAAAAGAACATAGGTGTGCAAGGTGATCCTTAGCCAACAAAAGTTGAAGTTAAGGCACCTTGTGAACTTATCAAACCTGAACTTATTGCTTGCTAGGATTTCTAGATTCAAACGACAGTTTAGAGTTTAATCAATTTCTTGCATAGGTAACTAACGCTGCGACAGTAGGTTAGTTTTACATTCGAGATTTGAGTTCAAGAACTGTGTGTAATGCATCCCTATCTAAATCACCTAAATTTGTGTTCAGAATCCCTAATGATTCCCTGCACCCAATGTTTTTCTCTTTTGATTTAAAACACATTTTTATTTACTATTTTGTTAGTGACTTTCAAACACAAACTTTTCCATTGTCTTAGCTATATTTAATCTACATAATTTCATAGTGTAATTGTTTGGTCTCTGTGGATTCGATCCTGAAGTGTTACACCGATACTACTAGATCGTGGTGCAGTACACATTGGGTTTTAATTGACATGTTGATCAATTTGGCGCCGTTGCCGGGGACCAAAATGTTGCCTTGAGATTCTAGATTTAAATTTAGTCTAAGATTTATTGTATTTTTATTTACTAATTAGTTCTTTTGTTCTTTCTCTTGTGTTTTATGTGCATGCAAACAAGAAGCCACAAGCCTACTGACTTGCGTAATCTGCGAAACGAAGAGTTAGCCCTACTTGAACGAGAAAACAGAAAGGCGAAAGCTAAAGCTGATAAGATGGAGGATGGACAGAATCCAAACGCTCGTCGGCTTAACCCTCAAGAGGCTATTGTTACGCCTCCTCCTCCTGCACCACAAATACAAGTTCCACAAGAGCAGAATGCCGCTGAGCTGAACCCACCAGCAAGATGAACTACTTTGAGGGATGAAGAAGCTCACAACTGGCTATTTGTGAATCGATCTGTGATTCAACCTCCTGCTCCTGCGAGACAAGATTATGAGATCAAGCATAGCCTAATCAATTTGGTCCAGAATCGTATGTTTAATGAATTTGCATTAGAGAGCCCTCTGGACCATATTGAAGCTTTTAAGAGATTGGCTAGTACGACAAGGTCAAATGGAGTTCCATATGATTACCTCATGTTGACTTTGTTCCAATTCTCTTTAGGAGATAAAGGCTTTGAGATGGCTAAATCTCTTGGACCGAGGATCACTTACCACTTGGGAGAAGTGTAGAGCAGCGTTTTTAAACCACTTCTACACTAAGTCACGATCAGCTATGTTAAGGAGCAAGATCACTACCTTCTCACAAGGTGGTACAGAGTCTTTTTGTGAAGTGTGGGAGAGATTCAAGGAGTATATGAGGGACTGTCCTCATCATGGCTTTTCACAAGAGAATCTTATGAACATCTTCTATGGAGGAATTGACCAGAAGTACCAGATGGCACTCGATACTGCCAGCAGAGGAGATTTTTCTACTAACATTGCCTCTGAATCAAACCTCTTGATCGAAAACCTTGCAGTGAGTAACAGCAATCATAGCCATGAGTATGATCGTTCTATCCGTGTTGTTAGCTCCGTGAATATAGATGTTATTAAGAATCTCACTGCCAAGGTAGACCTTCTTTTGAAGAGAGATCAGCAAGCTGTCAACATGTGCGACGGGCAGACGGGTGCGTATCATCAAGTTGGAGTAAATTCAAGTTTTGAGGGGATAGAGGAGCTGAACTATGTAATGGGTTTAATCAAAATTATAGAAACCATCCTCATCTCTCCTACAGAAGCACTACGTCGAGAATCCTCAAGATCAAGTTTATCCTCCACATAATCAACAAGGTAACTTTTCGCAAGGATTTCAGAACAAAGGTGTTGGATTTAGTAATTCAAATGTCCAAGGATACCAAGCCCCATCTACAGCTCCACAAGATAACAAACTCGAATTGATGATGCAAGCACTGCTGGAGGACCATAAGAAAAGTTCTGCTGAGATTAATGTAAAGATTGATAGCATGTACAATGATTTGAATGGGAAATTTGAAAGGTTGAGTTCACGTGTTGATTCCATTGATAAGAGAGTCTCTGCTATTTCTTCTAGCTCTAGGAACAAAGAGTCATGCAATGTTATAACACTCCATTGTGGGATCAAAGATGGGCTGAGTTGTGCTGTGATCAACTCATGTTAGGCTTCCGCAGAGACGAGATCGATCAATCCTGAGACTAGACCGGCCGTTCCCCGTTATAGATCGATCGATCCCGTCAGTGATGCAGAACCAGTTTCAAAAAGTCCCAGATCGACCGCTCCACGTCCAGACCAGTCGGTCTCTATTGCAGGTATGGGAAAACCTAGCTCAGTTGTTCCTGATGCAAATTCAAGGGAATCACTTCTTGTGGAACCAAAGCCCTATAGGCCACAAATTCCTTTTCCAAGAAGACATGTGAAGAAACCTCTGGATAAAAAGAAGTATGGTCGGTACAAAGAAGCTATAAGTGAGTTCATCGCTGACATTCCCTTTACAGAGGCAGTAAAGCATATCTCTTTGTTTAAGAAGGTTTACAATGATGTTATGGTTGAAGAAAAGGATTTGGTGGAGGTTAAGGCGTTTTTGGCTAGAAAAAAGAACATTCATGCTCCATCTTTGAAAAGACTACCCAAGTTAGAAGATCCAGGAAAATTTGTTGTTCCATGATCCATCTTAGGAGTGAACTTTGAGGACTCCCTTTGTGACATTGGATCCAGTGTGAACGTAATGTCTAAGGCTATTGCACAGAGATTGGGGATTGATGATATGATGGCTTCTAAGGTCTCTCCTAAGTTTGCAAATGCTGTCACCACGACTCCACAAGGCTTCATTAATAATTTAGATGTTCAAGTTGGGAGTTGCTTGGTTGCTACGGATTTTCATGTTGTGGAAATGAGCAAGGGTTCTGAAATACCTTTGATTCTTGGGAGACCTTTCCTAGCAACAGTGGGAGCAGTTGTTGACTTGCCAAATACGAGGATCACTTTCTCTAACATTGATGATAAAGTCTTCTACAACGCAATCACTGCAAATGAAGCTATAAGACATGGCTCTTGTCTAGTTGTAGAACATGAGAAGAAGGTGGATGTCATGACAATGGGAGAGAATGGTGATAAGAATGAGGTCAATGAAGTCCTGGATGGAGACACTCATTCTTCTAAGAAGAGTTCTAAGAGGGTTAAGAAGAGAGACAAGCCGAAGATAGAGAGAGTAATATCAGATCTTCACATAACCTTGGTACCCCATAAATATGTTAGAGACACCATTGAGTACAAGGTGAAGTGCAAAGGAATATCTCAGCCTTTCTCTAAAGTTAAAACCATCCTCACTCCGGAGTTTAAAGAGAAAGGCCAAGAAGCAGTGGATGGTATGTTGAAAAAGGTTTTAGAGCTTAAGCTGACGAATTGGAGAGCTTGTTCTGATATGAGTTCTCATCCTCCCATCACTTGACACCTGAACCACGGTCAAGCTATAGACCTTAAACACGCGCATATGGGAGGCAACCCATGGGGTTTGTGCTGGCTTACCCTTTTATTTATATTTATTTTTCTTTTTTTATTTGTCTTAGGATTTTGGTTTTTTGTTTATGATTTATTACGGTGAAATCACGTCCGGTGTTAAGTATTTTCAGGAACAGGTTCCAAACGCAGAGGATGCGAAATTTTTTGTTCCAGGAGCTTCGGATTGATCGATCCTCTTTAAAGATCTACTGATCCCGGTGGTTTTCTGTGGGTGTCTCTAAGTTCAATAATATTGCAGATCGGTCGATCCCACCCTGAGACCGATCGGTCCCCACCTCTTGCCAACACCACTCCAACACCAGATGCGAGATCACCGGTTTTTCATTCTTTTCCTTACTTTTTCTTTTTCATTTTTTCTTATTTTCTTTGTCGGATTCATTCTTTTCTTGGTTTTTCTTTCACACCGAGACGGGGTGTAAGTAAGTCTGGGGGAGGGATGTCTCCAGGTTATGGATGTCGTTTTCTTTGAATTTTTCTTTTATTTGAGTTGTTTTCTTATTTTATTGAGTCAGAAAATTTGGGAAACTATGATCATTTCTAGGAATCCTTTGCTTTGAACGAACACTCTTATGATTGCTTTAGTACTTTTGATTTTTGAATGAAGCTTGGAATGAACATAAGCAGTCTCAACACGCCCCAAAAGACCCACACCATAGAGACCATTAAGCTGATCCGATGTTGTCTCTAGTTTTGAAAGGACTTAACCGGATTTAACTTCTTGCCTTGAGACTTGGTATACATCGAACAAGACTCCTCCCTTAAGCCTTACAAGACATGCATCTCCTCACAAAATATGCTTCCCCTCTCTCTTCCCTTCAATAATCAAGAAAAAATAATAATAATAAGCAAGAAAGAAAGAAGAAGAAGAGGATATAGGTAATAAAGAAGTGAACCGAGGGTTGTGCGTAAACCCGTGCATCTTTCGGAATTCATGGAAACCTGTCTACAAGAATAGAGCGAAGGATATATATAAAAAAAAATACAATGATACCCTATAAAATTAGGGAGAACTCCATCCTTTGAAAGTGAGAAAAGAGAAAGGAAAGGGAGCATATGAAGGAAGTCTTGGGAATTAAAAGGTTGAAGGAGTCAAAAAGTTCAGTGATCGATATTCCCTCGGCGAGACCACACATTTTCACTAATCTGATGTAGAGAGATAACAATGGGGATGCTGAAGGTTCTTTAAGGTTGTGGAGTTTAGAGTAGGGAGTGTTGATCCTAATCATGGACAGAGTACAAAAAGTAGTTCTTGATTTGATTTGATGAAGAGTGCAAGGAAAAGGTTTCCAAGAATATGTGAGTTTCCACTTTCAAACCTTTTCTCTATTCCTGAGTTTTTGTATGTTCTTGCTTGAGGACAAGCAAAGATTCAAGTCCGGGGGAATTGATGTGTCTGCATTTTATAGGGTTTTAACTATAGTTTTTACATTTATTTTGTGTCTTTTGTTAAGTCTAAGTGTGCTTTTAGAGTATTTTTAGTCTTTTGTGAGTCTGTACAGGTTCTAGGCTACTTTGGAAGGAAATTGAGTGTTTTGGAGATGAAAACAAGCATCTGGAGCAAATTTGGTGAAGACTGATTGAACTTGCAAGCAGATGGAGCAAACAGAAAAAAGCATCCAGGATCGGCTGATCCGCATTCGGGTTTTATTTTGATATTTAAGTTAGAGGCTCGGCCTCCAGAGACATAAGCATTATTTTCTGAGACTATTCTTTATTGAGAGCTAAGGGAGAAGATCTCTAATCCTTCTTGACACTTTGGAGAAGATTTCTAAACCCTATTTTCTATTCCTTTGCAATTCAGTTATGTTATCTTCATTATTGATTTGTTGTTTCTACTTCTCCATGTCTGAGTAGTTTCTCAATTGGGTTTAGGATTTCATAAGGGTTTCTATGATTAATTCATGCGAGGTTGTTAGATTAGGGATTGATCTTATTGTTCTTCATCTATTGTTCTTCTTAATGCTTAAGCTAGATTGATCACCTAGATTAAGAACTTAGGTTTAATTCATCGGGGCACCAAAAGTGTTGTTGAGTTGCTTGAAAAGAACATAGGTGAGCAAGGTGATCCTTAGCCAACGAAAGTTGAAGTTAAGGCACCTTGTGAACTTATCAAACCTGAACTTATTGCTTGCTAGGATTGCTAGATTCAAATGATGGTTTAGAGTTTAATCAATTTCTTGCATAGATAACTAACGCTGCGACAATAGGTTAGTTTTACATTCGAGATTTGAGTTCAAGAATTGTGTGTAATGCATCCCTATATAATCATCTAATTTTGTGATCATAACTCCTAACTGATTCCCTGCGCCCAATACTTTCTCTTGAATTTACAAACTCTTATTTACTTTCTATCTTAAATCCGTTACTTGAAAAACAATCTTCCTTTTTTGCCTTAGCTAAACTTGAGTTTATATAGTTTCATAGTGCATCGCTTGGTCTCTGTGGATTCGACCCTAAAGTTCTATGACGACACCACTAGATCGTGGTTGAGTGTGCTTTGGGTTTTAATTGACCTTTGATCAATTTGGTGCCGTTGTCGGGGAGCCATCCCAATCCAACACACTCATCCTCAGAAAATCCTCCAATGTCTGGATCGTCCTCTCTGATTGTCCATCTGTCTGTAGATGATAAGATGTACTCATATGCACCTTAGTCCCCATCTCTGCCTGGAATGCCCTCCAGAACACCGAAGTGAACATAGGATCCCTATCAGACATAATACTCGCTGGCACCCCATGCAACCTGACTATCTCCTTCACAAATTTCTTAGCCAAGACCGCTGCTCCATCAGTCTTCTTGATAGCCAGAAAATGTGCCGACTTAGTCAACCGGTCCACAATGCCCCAAATAGCATCAAAAGTCCGAGACACTGGCAAACCTACCACGTAATCCATCGTGATCATATCCCACTTCCACTCTGGAATGGGAAGACTCTTCAACAACCCACCTAGTACCTGATTCTCAGCCTTCACTAGCTGACACACATCGCACCTCGAGACCCAACTAGCCACATCCTTCTTCATCCCAACCCAGTGATAGTACCTCTTGAGGTCACGGTACATCTTAGTCGCTCCTGGATGAATAGAAAACTTGCTCGAATGAGCCTCTCTCAGGATCTCTTGCCTCAACTCCTCATCCTTGGGCATGCAAATCCGCCCGTGCACCAAAATAGTACCATTAGCTGAGACTTGATACTCTGTATCCACAGCCTTAGAGGCATTCACCAGCCCGAAATCCCTCTTCTGAGCCAACCGCACCCTACTCAGAAGGTCTGCTCTGTCAGTCGCCTCCAAACCCAACGGCTCCTAAGAAATAGCACACAAACTCAATGCACTGATCTCTCCTACCAGAGTCTTCATCTCTTGCTCTTGAGCCGAAGCTACACTCTTCCAACTCAAAGCATTTGCAACCAAGTTAGCCTTACCAGGGTGATAAGCTATCTTCAAATCATAGTCCGCCACAAGCTCCATCCACCGCCTCTGCCTCAAGTTCAACTCAAGATGAGTGAATATATACTTCACGCTCTTATGATCTGTAAACACCTGTACTTTTTCACCATAAATATAGGATCTCCAAATTTTCAAGGCAAAAACTACAGCAGCCATCTCCAAATCATGAGTAGGATAGTTTTCCTCATGCTTCCGCAACTGCTGCGAAGCGTAGGAAATCACCTTCCCATGCTGCATCAGCACACACCCCAAACCAACTCTAGATGCATCAGTATAAACCACATAGGGTTCCCCCTGCTCTGGCAAAGCCAACACTAGCGTAGTAGTCAACATCTAATTCAGTCTTGCAAAGCCCTCCTCACACTCCTGTGACCAGACAAAAGGAACATCCTTCCCTGTCAACTTAGTCTCTGCTCGCAAAGCCCTGCACAAATCTTCTGTAATATCCTGCCAACCTAAGAAAACTCCTGATCTGAGTGGCATTCTGCGGTCTAGGCCAATCTCTGATAGCCTAAATCTTCTCCGAATCTACAAAAACCCCATCTGCAGAAACAATGTGACCCAGAAAACCCATCTCACGCTGCCAGAAACTACACTTGCTCAACTTAGCAAATAACTTCTGCTCCCGCAGGTTCTCCAGAACTGCCCTCAAATGCAGTGCATGCTCCTCTGGGCTCTTAGAATAGATCAGGATAACGTCGATGACGATGAGGACAGACACGTCCAGAAACTCTTGAAACACGCTGTTCATCAACCTCATAAACGCTGCTGGCGCGTTTGTCAACCCAAAAGGCATCACCACAAATTCATAATGCCCATACCTCATCCTGAAAGCAGTCTTCCTCACATCTGATTCATCTATCGGTATCTGATGATAATCCGACGCCAGATCTACCTTGGAGAACCAAGTAGCACCCCTCAACTGATCCAACAACTCATCGATCTTGGGAAGAGGGTACTTGTTCTTCACAGTGACCCGGTTCAAACCCCGATAATCAATACATAACCTAAATCTCCCAACCTTCTTCTTCACAAATAACGCCGATGCTCCCCACGGTGATACACTAGGACGTATGAATCCCTTAGTCAACAAATCCTCTAGCTGCTTCTTCAGCTTTGCCATCTCTGCTGGAGCCATCCTGTAAGGAGCCTTGGATAACGGCATCATCCCCGGTTCCAGTTCAATAGTAAAAGGATCCGACCGAGATGGTGATAATCCCTGCAATGACTGAAACACATCCTCAAACTCCTCCACTACCGGAATACCGCTAACTGAAGACTTTCCCGTTGACTCTAGCATCAAAATAGTAAACAAATAAGCCTCACGGCCCTTCTCGATCATCTTCCCAGCCTGAATGGCCGAGATCACGAGACTCCCCGAAGTCGGTCTAACTCCCTCGAAAACCAACTTCCCTCCTAGACGCTCAAAATCCACTCTACCCCGATACCAATCCAAATGCACGTTATGCCGATGCAACCAATCCATCACGAGACCGGACTGATAAGCAATTCCGCAGGCCACGACTCTCCTGCAACCTGAATATCAACTTCCTTTGACCGGCCAATAACCCTCAGAAACTTGCCTCCCGCAACTCTAACAACTCCCGCACGCTTAATGGGATCTCCTCTGATATTTGCACTCTCTGCACACTCTGGAGTAATAAAGCTATGAGTAGCTCCAGAATCAAACATAACATGGGACTTAAATCCGCCCACCAGCAAGGTCCCTACACAAACCTCATGTGATGATAACCTAACACTTAATCACAGGAAAAACAAACATAAAATCTGAACTACTGTAATTTCACAAAGATAAGTACCAGGAGTTATACCTGTGATCGCTTCGGCACTGGTTCCACCAGGCTCGACCGTCGTGTTAACCTGTGGCGCCTGCTCAATCCGTGCCACCTGCTGCCCTTCCGGCTGCACCTGCTGCAACGCTACCACTGCTACCAGCTGCAACTTGGGACAAAAGGGCCTGATGTGCCCTGACACCCTGCAATGATAGCATACACGAGCCGCTACAATCGGAGCACTCCTCTTGGGATAACTAGCAACCTTGTGATCCTTGCTTCCACACCCGAAGCAACTCACACCACTCGGCCTCTGTGTAGTCTCCCATCTCCTCTTGGTTCCCTGCGCAGGCTTGCCGCCCATGCTAGAACCACCATGCTGCTGAGCCTTACTAGGCTGGACTGTTGGACCAACCGCCACTGACTGTGCTCAAATTTCCTCCTCGATCTCTGCTGCAGCCTCAACCAGCTTTGCACGCGAAGCATAGCTCCGACCTCTACAATAAACCTTCAAGTCATCACGAAGAGCCCTCATAAACCTCCTGATCTTGGCCTCCTCAGACTCCATAGCCCGACCCCCATAACTCAGAAGTCGACTGGACTCCAAGTCCAGCTCCAGTACTGACCGGGTCCCCTGAGACAACGACAAAAACTGCACCTTTACACGGTCCAATGCCTCTCTCGGAAAACACTTGCGGTTGAACTCCTGCACAAAGTCAGCCAAAGTCATGTCCCGCTGCAACCTCCTAGCAGCCACTGAACTCCACCACACCTGTCCATCACCAGTCAAATGGTTGACCCATGTGTCCACCCAAAACTCCTCAGGACATCTCAGAGTCTGGAAGTTACGTTCCACACTCGTCCTACACGCATCTATAACAGTAGGATATGTACCACCAGTAAACCGTGTAGTCTCAAGGAGACGCATTTCCCTCAACATAGACACATAACGAGAATGCGCTCCCCCATCCGCAGCCACTGGCTGCCGCTCCTTCGCCACCACAGGTGGCACTACACGAACCTGAGCTGGTGCCACAGGGGGCAACCGCTCCAACACCCATGCTAACAAGCCCGCAAGATCAACACTAGGGACTCCACCCACTGGGGCTCCCACTCCTGGGACCCTAGCATCACCGACCACTGGAGCATCAACACCGCCCCCTCCGGCCACACTCATGGAATCCTCCCGGACACCCTGTGAAACAAGTATTTTTTTGGTGGTGAAATGGATGAATGATGATGAATGTATGCAATGAATGGATGGATGGTAAGGTGTTTCAATTCCCCTTATGCAGTTGCAGTATAAGAGGTGTCAATCCAATATGAGTGTTTGTGAACAGTCAAGATATGCATAAAGATCTAATTTTAGCCAGATGTAAAGGATGTTTGTCACTAACAATCCTACGATGAAAATGTAAAGTGCAGAAAGTAAACTAATTTAGTCTTTTTCAAGTACATGATCTAGAAAATAAAAAAGGCAAAAAGAATAAATCCCAAAAAGGGTAAATACTAGGTTTAGAGAATATCTAAAAAGCTGTATACTTTTGTGGCTGCAGGTACAAGGCTTTATATAGGAGGGGAGTGGAAGCCCTAAAAATACTAAAAGACAAAATAGTCAACGGCTCGGTCAACTCGACATGTGCTCGGTCGAGTGGCAGGTCGAGCTGGCTTCTCTCGTGTGTTCTCCACTCGGTCGAGTCCTCCTCAGCACACGGTCGAGTGTCTAGTCGAGTGTGCGGTCGAGTTGGACTCCGGACCTTGTTATTTCAGCCTTAACTCTCTTGCTTTCCTTTCATGATTGCTTCACTTCTTCCTCAGCATTGCTTCCATGCTCCTTGAGCTTCAAAATCACCTGTTTATGCATGAAAAGATGCAAATGCAATGCAACTAAACTCTAATGCATGATTAGTCCTAAAGCTATGCAATGATGGTGAAAATGGATAGCAAAAGATGCAAAAGATGTGAATATACTAAGGGAAAACAGTGTAAAATATATGAACATCAACACCCCCAAACTTAGTCTTTGCTTGCCCTCAAGCAAATAAGCAAGACATAAGAAGGTAAGTGAGGTTTGAAAGTGGGATCTCAGCTCCTAAAGCTTGCAAATAGACCATCTAGAATCAATGTCCAAGTTACTAGTACTATGATGCAAGTTGAATGAGTTGTACTTAAAGACTTTAGACAAGCATATCACAACCTTTACTGATTTGAGCCTTAGATATCCACATGCATTCAAATCAACCATTTCCTTTAACATTCATTAATCAAGAACATGAATCAATTCTATGCAATGCTTAAACTCATTTGGCTTGGAGGTAAAGGCTTTGAGACAATGATGGTCTCTTTTTAGAGTGGGGCTTATCAATATCAAGGTTCTTTCATAAAAAATGGATTGAGCTTTAGAAGAATGCTAAAGGTAAGAACACCTAGACACATACAAGAATAAAACCTTGTCTACCCAAAGGTACCCAAAGTGTTTATCCTAGCAATCTAAACCCAAATGATCCTAGTGCTACCCTTTAACTTCTTCTTTTCTCTTTCACCCTTTTCTCTTTTGGTTTTCAAGTCTTAGGAGAGGTTTCTTATTTGATCTTTCTAGTGGGATGGGGGATTCTTACTTATTTGCTATGGTTCTCTTTTCTTCTTATTCTTAAGACATACAAGCTTTTTGCTAGACTTTTCTTTTCTTTCTTTTCTTTTCTTTAACTAGAACCATCTTCAACAATTTTTTTTACTTCCCATCCTTTCACTAGACTTTAGCTTTTACTTAAACACACTCTCCTTTTAAAGACTCTACCCTTTTTCTCTTCCTCTTTTTTTCCTCTTTTTTTTCTTTAACTGCCAAGTCCCAAACCCAACAAATGAACCACCTAGTCCTATCTAGTTTGAAAAATGCAAACTAGAACTACACAAGGCTTTACTCTTATCAGTTCAAACCTAACACTTTCTACCAAGCTCAATCCCAAAAATAGGCCTCACAAACTCAAGAATAAACATGGCTTATAGGAAGGGTTGGTTAAGGGTAGGGGAAACTGATTCTTAATGAGGAAATCAGCTACTTGGATCAACAAGAGTGGTAAAAAGGAGAAAGATGATCCAAATATGTATATGGTATCCATGAGTTTAAAGCAATGCACACATTGATAATTGAATGTCAATATTAGGTTCTTATAGATAGGAAATGGCATCAAATCACAACATGCTTCAATTTAGACCAAAAGCAATGCAGGAATTCAATGCTTGGTTCAATCTTATGCTTCTAACCACTCAACTAGCATCAAAGTACTATTAACTTGGGCATTGATCCTAGTTTGGTGAATCTAGCAAGCTAACAAGGAAATACTCATCATAGATCCCTAATGCAAGCAGTCCTATATGATAAACAAAATACTTGAATATGCAATGCAAACTACATGAACACTCTTTTTTTTATAAGGATTTTTGCAAAAAATTTTCAAATTTTTAGGGTTTTTTTATGCCTTAGATGCTATGCAAATACTAACATGATGATGCTAAAAATTTGAAATACGAAAACAAAACACAATGTCAAATGCTATCTCAAACCCTCCCCCAAACTTAAATCACACAGTCCCTTGTGTGAAAGAAATTTGTTTGAGAATTCAAGACTTAAAACAAAATACACAATATGAAATGCAATGGTATTTACAATTTAAAGGTGATAGTGTTACCTCAATGATTGGAGAAGAAACTATCCACATCCTCCTGCATGCTATCAAAGGTGTAGCTGGGGTCTTGTTGGTGACTTGGAGATGGGGATTGGGGCAGCTCGACGATGGCGACCGACCGTGACTCGGTCGAGTGCATGTCCGAGTGGGGGGGTCGAGCTGGACTGCGGATGTCCCTCTCTTCTTCTGTTTAGACTCCCTTGCTTCCCTGACCATGAAAACACCAAAACAAAAGTCAAAATACCAAAATCCTAAGCAATATATACAGAGATACCTTAGGGACTTCCTCCCTAGTGAGCTTGTTTAGAGTCACTAAGCTTGACTTCTATGACTCTTCAAGCTTAAGGGGCATCCATGAGAAGTATTGAGCACTTCTCATGTGTCTCTTTCTCTCCTAGATACTTCTTAACCCTCTGACCATTAACTGTGAACTCACTACCATCCTTGTTGAGAAGTGTGACAGCTCCATATGGTAAAACCTCTTTTATTTCAAAAGGACCTCCCCATCTACTTTTCAACTTCCCAGGGAATAACTTGAGTTTTGAATTGTAAAGCAAGGCTTGGTCTCCAGGTCTAAGGTCCTTTATGAGAATTTTCTTATCATGGAAAGCCTTAGTCCTTTCCTTGTAGATTTTGGAGTTTTCATAAGCCTCCAATCTGATCTCCTCAAGTTCATGCAAATCAAGGCTTCTCTTAGCTTGTGATGTTTCAAGATCCAGGTTCAGAAGTTTGATTGCCCATAGAGCCTTGTATTCAACCTCAACTGGAAGGTGACAAGATTTTCCATACACAAGCTGGAATGGGGTTCTTCCTATAGGTATTTTGAAAGCTGTTCTATAAGCCCAAAGTGTTTCATCAAGTTTACTAGACCAATCCTTCCTTGTTGCTCCTACTATTCTTGATAGAATGGCCTTGATCTGTTTGTTTGATACCTCAACTTGCCCACTTGTCTGAGGGTGATATGCTGTAGACACCTTGTGCTTGACTCCATACTTCCTTAGCATTCCTTCAAAGATCTTATTGATGAAGTGTGAGCCTCCATCACTTATCACAACTCTTGGGATTCCATACCTTGGGAAGATTATGTTCTTAAAGAGTTTAAGAACTACCTTGTGATCATTAGTGGGGCTAGCAATGGCTTCCACCCATTTGGAGACATAGTCCACTGCTACTAAGATGTAGGCATTCCCATTTGAAGGGGGATTAAAGGGTCCCATGAAATCAATTCCCCACACATCAAATATCTCAACTTCAAGAATTGGATTTTGAGGCATCTCATTCCTTCTTGTGATATTTCCCATCCTTTGGCAAGCATCACATTTTGTGATGAACTTGTGAGTGTCCTTGAACAATGTAGGCCACCATAGACCAGCTTGTAAGACCTTTTGGGCTGTCTTGAAAGTTGCAAAATGGCCTCCATAGGCAGAACCATGGCAATGTCCTACTACTCCTTCAACTTCATTCTCTGCTATGCACCTTCTAAACAATCCATCTGATCCCTTCTTGTATAAGTAAGGTTCATCCCAATAGTATCCATTGATGTCCTTGAGGAGTTTCTTCTTCCTATAGGAGTCCATATCTGCTGGGACATCTTCACACACCTTGTAATTGACTATATCAGCATACCAAGGCAGATCTTCACTCTCAAGTGCCATCCACTCCTCCATCTCGTCCTGCTCGATCGGGCACACAAACATACTCGGCCGAGTGCCTGTTCGAGTGAGGGGTTGAGTGGGGAGCCGTGTTGACCCAATCAGCATCAGTTTCTCCTCAGGCATTGAATCATCAATTGGAATCTCCTCTTCTATCCTCATTCTAGACAAGTGATCAGCTACTCCATTCTCTATCCCCTTTTTATCAACTATTTTCATGTCAAACTCTTGGAGAAGCAAAATCCATCTCAAGAACCTTGGTTTTGTATCCTTCTTTGAGTAGATGTGCCTCGAAGTAGCATGATCAGTGTACACAATCACTTTGGACCCTACTAAGTAGCTTCTGAACTTTTCAAAGGCAAATACCACTGCTAAGAGCTCTTTCTCTGTTGTTGAATATCTTCCTTGTGTTTCATCCAAGGTTCTACTTGCATAGTGAATCACATGCAGCTTCTTATCTTTTTTCTGACCTAGGACTGCTCCTACTGCAAAGTTTGAAGCATCACACATAATCTCAAATGGAAGATCCCAGTTTGGAGCTTGGACTATTGGAGCTGAAATCAAAGCAGCTTTGATCTCCTTGAAAGCCTTCAAGCAATCTTCATCAAAGTTGAATTCAGTCTCCTTACATAGCAACCTTGTCAATGTCCTAGCTATCTTTGAGAAATCCTTGATGAATCTCCTATAAAACCCAGCATGCCCAAGAAAGCTTCTTATGTCCTTGACTGTTTTTGGTGGTTGGAGTTGAACCATGACTTCAATCTTTGCCTTATCAACCTCAATCCCCTTTTCTGAAATCTTATGACCAAGAACTATCCCTTCTTCAACCATGAAGTGGCACTTTTCCCAGTTCAAAACAAGATTTGTCTCCTCACATCTCTTTAAAACCCTGCATAAATTAGCAAGACAAGAAGGAAAGGAGTCTCCATAGACAGAGAAATCATCCATAAAAACTTCCACAACATCCTCAATGAGATCAGAGAAGATAGACATCATGCATCTTTGAAAAGTTGCTGGAGCATTACATAATCCAAATGGCATCCTTCTATAAGCAAAAGTACCATATGGACATGTGAATGTTGTCTTCTCTTGATCATTGGGATGAATAGGAATTTGGAAAAATCCAGAATATCCATCCAAGAAACAGTAGTGAGTGTGATTAGCTAATCTTTCCAGCATTTGATCAATGAAAGGAAGAGGAAAATGATCTTTCCTAGTAGCTGAATTAAGCTTTCTATAGTCAATGCACATTCTATGCCCTGTGATGGTTCTAGTGGGAATTAATTCATTCTGATCATTCTTTACCACAGTTATTCCTCCCTTTTTTGGGACACAATGAACTGGTGAAACCCAAGTACTATCAGAGATAGGATAGATTACACCAGCATCAAGCAACTTAAGGATCTCCTTTTTAACTACTTCTTTTAAGTTGGGGTTTAACCTTCTTTGAGGTTCAATACTAGAGTAGGATTCATTTTCAAGATGGATTCTATGCATGCAAAGACTAGGTGAAATGCCTTGAATGTCATCCAAAGTATAACCAATTGCTTTCCTATACTTCCTTAGCTCTACAACTAGCAAATCAAGTTCATTTTCACTCAACTTAGCATTTACTATCACAGGATAGGTAGAGTTCATACCTAGAAAAACGTACCTTAGCCCAGATGGGAGAGGTTTGAACTCTACTTTTGGTGCCTTTAGTTCGGACCAATCATTTGTGTAGGACTCAGCGTTGCACTCGGTCGAGTAGCTTTGGTGCTCGGTCGAGTGTGTGCTCGAGTTGATGGTCGAGCTATCCAAAGTTGCTAATTGAACTGACCAGACTTCCTCTCTATGTGTTGGTAATCCCTCAAAAACCTCTGGATGGTCTGATTCTCTACAGGAGTCCAATATCTTCTCATAAGCTTTGGTTTCTTGATGAATGAATCCTTCCTCCCCACTCTTGGTTAAAACAGTTCTAAGGTGATCTTGTTCTGCTAGTTCTTCCATCAATTCATCTGATAGTTTGTCCATCTCTTCAGTCCAAAAGACTTGCCCTCCAATGGTTGGTTTCTTCATAGCCTCCATAATGTCAAATGTCATCTTGAAGTCCTCTCCCAAGTTAAGATCAATCTTCCCTTGTCTCACATCAATTATTGCTCCTGCTATAGCTAGGAAAGGTCTCCCTAGTATCAAAGGATCATTTGGTTCTTCATCCATTTCCAAGACCACAAAATCTGTTGGGACTTCTACTTCTCCAACTCTAACTGGTAGATCCTCCAAAACACCATGTGGTAATCTTATTGATCTATCAGCCAAGATCAAGGATATATTGCATGGCTTATATCTTGTAAACCCTAGGCGCTTAGCAACTGATAGAGGCATTAGGCTTACTGAGGCTCCCAAATCACATAGGCATCTGTTGAAAGTTATAGGGCCTATAGAGCAAGGTAGAGTAAAGGAACCAGAATCCCTTAGCTTTTGAGGATTCACTTGCTTTGTGATGATGGCACTGCACTCTTGGCTAAGAATCACCATCCCTTGAACTTCTTTGATCCTTTCCATCACAAGCATCTTTCAAGAATTTCTGGTAAGGAGGAATCATCACAAATGCATCTATTAGAGGCATTCTAAGCTCAATCTCTCTAACTTGTTTGTCAAACAATGCCTTGTATTTTTCAACCATCTGCTTCTTAAATCTTCCTGGGAAAGGTAGTGTAGGCTTGTAAGGAGGAGGAATGAACCAGACTTCTTTTTCTTTGGAAGCAACTGGCTTAGTTTTTTCTTGAGAGGCTGCTCGATTGGGTGCTCGATCACACACTCGGTCGAGTGGAAAGTCGAGTGGTGGGTCGAGTTCGATGGCGTTTTCATTTTGAGTTTCTTCTTGTTGGAAACTCTCCCCTTCTTGATCACCACTGTCCTCAGTGTCTGGTAAAGCTCCCTCTCTTGTTGGTAGAACCCTTCCACTGCGTAGATTGATAGCATGAGCAGATTCTATAGATTGCATAATGGCCTTGCCTTTGTTATTTGGGGCATTAGCTAGTTGATTCTCCATAGTCACAATCCTGGAAGTAAGTGTGTCAAACTTGGCATGGAGTTCACTGTAAACATCTGATATCCTCCTGTTCAACTCAGCAAATCTGTTTGTTGCCTCAATCTTGCCTTGTGTTTGCCCAATCAACAACTGTTGCATCATTGCCCTTAAGTCTTGTTCTTGGCCTTGGTTAGTCTGAAATCCTGGTGGGGGACACAACTGAGGCTGGAATACTTGATGTTGTTGTTTGGGGTTGTAGTTTTGTTGCTGTGGAGGCTGTTGAGGTGGATAGACTTGGTCTTGAGGGTTGGCCACATTGGTACTCCTATAAGAGAGATTGTTGTTCTTGAAACCTCCTTGGTTGTAGCCTTTGAATCCTCCCTGGTTTTGCATGTAGCACAACTCAGCAAACTCAGTCTCCCCTTCTTTAACTGGAGCCTCTTCCTCACCAATGAAGTGAATAGACTTTTGTTGGCTAAGAAGGATCTTGTCAAGCTTCTCATTGACCATCTTCAAATCCCTCTTGTACTTGTCCTCTTGATCAGTTGATGATGACCTTATGGTTCTGTCATAGTCCTCATTATAGTTGCCATCTGATTGAGCAAGATTTTCAACCAACTCCCAGCCTTCTTCAACATTTTTGTTGAGGAAGTTTCCATTTGAGGCTGTGTCAAGAAGCATTCTGATCTAGGGAAGCACTCCTCTATACAAAGTGCTTAAAAGGGACTCATTGCTGAAGCCATGGTGAGGACACTGAGTCTGGAATCCTTTAAACCTTTCCCAAGCTTCACAAAAACTCTCATTATTCCTTTGAGAAAACCCAGAGATTTCATTTCTCAATCTAGCAGTTCTAGCATTGGAAAAGAATTTCGCCAAGAAAGCTTTTTTGCAAGCATCCCATGTGGTTATTGCTCCAGTAGGAAGAGTCTTTTTCCAAAGGTGAGCCTTATCTCCAAGTGAGAATGGAAATAGCCTTAACTTGAAGCGATCCTCACTGACTCCATTGATCTTAGTGAGACCACATATCCTATCAAATTCATCAAGGTGGTCCAGGGGATCTTCCATTGGCAACCCATGGAACTTGTTGGCTTGAATCATTGAGATCAATCCACTTTTGATCTCAATGTTGTTGTTGGCAACAGTAGGAGGCACAATACCAGCTCTATGGTTATGTGTGTTTGGTGCATCTCCAGCACCAATGTTTCTTGCTCTTGGAGCTTGTTGATCTTGTTGCTCCATTAGCACTTGTTGTTCTTGTTCCTGATAGATCCTTGTTTTCTGCTGTCTCAGGTCCCTTGGTGGTTTGTTGATGTGATTAAGGAGTCTCTGAAGATTGTGAAGACCCTTGGACCTTGTATGCATCAACAGAGTCGAGGACAGACTCGGACAGGCACTCGGTCGAGCACAGGCTCGACTGGGTGGGTGATTCGACTGGGAACTGATGTCTATTTGTATCCGGCTTCTGACTCGATCAGGTGCTCGAGTACACACTCGGTCGAGTGGTGGTCGAGTTGATGGTCGAGCTGGTACCTGAAACTCAATCACAAACAAGCAGAAGAAGAAACAAGATCAGTAGTGAACAAGTTGATAAACGAACTTAATCTTATACTTTTATGGATCCTAATTGTCACAAAGACACACTCAAATAGACAACGGCGCCAAATTGAAACAAGTATTTTTTTTGGTGGTGAAATGGATGAATGATGATGAATGTATGCAATGAATGGATGGATGGTAAGGTGTTTCAATTCCCCTTATGCAGTTGCAATATAAGAGGTGTCAATCCAATCTGAGTGTTTGTGAACAGTCAAGATATGCATAAAGATCTAATTTAAGCCAGATTTAAAGGATGTTTGTCACTAACAATCCTACGATGAAAATGTAAAGTGCAGAAAGTAAACTATAAGAACTAAGAACTAAATGCAAATGAAACAGGATGATTATGACAGTAATGATGCAACCAACATAAGTAGAAACTATGCTAATGAACTAATGCAAGACAAGTAATGAACAAGATACTAAATAAATGCAACAGAAATGCAAATAGAATGAAACAAGACAATCATAAAGCATAAACAAGAGTTCTGGGGATGAACTCGAGCAAGCACTCGACCGAGTGTAGGTCGAGTGAGTGGTCGAGCTGGACTAAACGCAGAAACAGAGCAATGCAATAGAAACAGAGTAATGCAAAGACGAATCAAACTACAATCAAGCAACAGGATTAAGATTGTAAAATCAATAAACAAGGAAGGACTTGAGGAGGGATTCATGGGCTGAACTAATGATTGAGACTATCTAACTTGATCAACAAATCTCAAACAACATGAGCTAATCTCTAGACATATGTATCTAAGACAAGTTTCTCCCACTCTCATGGTCAAGAAACAATCAAACCTATGCATTTCTAGACTTGCTCTCACATAGTAAAGAATCTACACAAGCAGGCAGTAAGAAATATGTCTCATACCAAACAAAACCTCTAATCTATTAGCAAGCAAGATGGTAAGCTCTAGATCTAGCCTTATCTATGCCTCTTAAACATTGGTGTGATGCTAAGATGCTTGAAATCAGATCCTACCCTCTCAGATATAGGATCAGCAGTAAGAACATCTACCCTAGAAGAGATCTACAACAATCAAGCTTGATCAAGCCAAACAAACCTCATTCACAGCCCAGCCTAACCCATCCTCAAGATCCTAAGCTACTACTCACAAGAACACATGATGAACATCAAAATCATAAACCCAGAAAATATTGAAACTTGCATCATTAGAAAGATGAAACAAAGATCTACAATATTGAAAAAGAAATGAAACTTGAATTCTCAATATTAAGAAAGTTATGAAACTAACAATATTGAAAAATTTAGTCTTTTTCAAGTACAAGATCTAGGAAATAAAAAAGGCAAAAGAATAAATCCAAAAGAGGGTAAATACTAGGTTTAGAGAATATCTAAAAAGCTAGATACTTTTGTGGCTGCAGGTACAAGGCTTTATATAGGAGAGGAGTGGAAGCCCTAAAAATACTAAAAGACAAAATAGTCAACGGCTCGGTCAACTCGACCTATGCTCGGTCGAGTGGCAGGTCGAGCTGGCTTCTCTCGTGTGTTCTCCACTCAGTCGAGTCCTCCTCAGCACACGGTCGAGTGTCTGGTCGAGTGTGCGGTCGAGTTGGACTCCAGACCTTGTTATTTCAGCCTTAACTCTCTTGCTTTCCCTTCATGATTGCTTCACTTCTGCCTCAGCATTGCTTCCATGCTCCTTGAGCTTAAAAATCACCTGTTTATGCATGAAAAGATGCAAATGCAATGCAACTAAACTTTAATGCATGATTAGTCCTAAAGCTATGCAATGATGGTGAAAATGGATAGCAAAAGATGTGAATATACTAAGGGAAAACAGGGTAAAATATATGAACATCACCCTGCGACTCGCCAACACCCTCAGCTGTCACACTTTGGTCCGCATGCTCACTAACTGTTGGGTCTCTGCCCCTACCACGACCACGTCCGCGCCCAAGACCACGTCTGCATCCACGACCAGCAACAGCATCCTCTCTAACAATCTGCACTACCAAGAACACAAGGCTAAGCAACAACACTAACAGAACACAGAAACATAAACTCACCATGGAATCACACAGTGGGCTCGAAGAGGATGTTCTAGGACTCCATGCCACACACAATCGACTAACTCACATAATCAATCAAGGAGCAAAATCCTAAACATCTATAGCACAAAGCCTAGTGAACCCAAACCTAGAACCGTAAGGGCTCTGATACCAAACTGAAACGGTCCGACCCATTTTTAAAAAAAAAATAATAATAATAAATAATAAATAAACTACAACTAGTGGTCCCATACCCACTAGCCACCTAACCACAATCACCATCAACAGCGGAATTAACCAATAATAAACCAATAATCATCCAATAAACATCATTCCCGATATTCCAATAATCCATAATCAAATAACAGAAAGACATAGAACCAGCAACCTAGCAAAGTTTTACAGACCCAACTCTAGCTACCTAGCATAACCAGACAACATCCAATCGAGTCCCTAGAACATCCTCCTCTTCATTGCCTGGATTCCACGATCACAATTTGCCTTTACCTGCACCACAAACAAAAATTGTAATGCATGAGTATTTTATAAACACTCAGTAAGGCAATCAATCCTCCCATCTACTGGGCTATACACACAAGCAATAAAGACATCTCTAACCATCAAACAACAATCAACAATCAACAATAACAAACCAGGACTCTGCATCGACCGACACCAACATGCATCGACCGACACCAGTTGGGGATTGCATAGACCGATGCAAGTGGAACTTGCATCGACCAATACTCCTTTTGCATCAACCGACGCATGCTCGACATAACACGAAAACCTTAGGTTTTACGCGCCGTCCTCGCATTTGCATAGACCGACGCACAAAGTGCATCGACCGATGCACATGTCGAACATCATTTTCCCCAAAGCTTCTCGCCGGATTCTCATTCATTTAACCACAAAACACAATCCCAAGCCACAAGAAAGCTTCCAATCGTCCCAAATACCATTCTAACAAGCCTAACAACACGAAACAAGCAAATCACAGAGATCTTTAGCTTAGATAAGCCATGGTCCTACACTTACCTTTGCCAAGACGATTCTGAACCTCAAACAATCAAGAACACTCTCCTAGCAAGCTCCTACAACGTTCTAAGCCTCAGATCTCACCAGAAAACGCCACCAATCCATAGAAATCACCAAGAACACCAAACACTTCTTCTCTCTTTTGTTTCTCTCAAAAGTGGCCAAATTCGATTAATGAGACAAAAGAATCGACTTAAGAGTTTTCCTTTTTCCTTTGCCCAAAACGCAGCGTTTCACTTAAGTTAAAACGCACAGAACCGTACTTGCATCGACCGATGCACCTACTGCATCGACCGATACATCTCCTAAACCGGAATTTTGGTTCGCAGATGTTACACATCTTCTCCAATCTGTCTTCAAGTTCATTCATCTTCTAGACCATCACAACACACACCACCAACTGATGCCTGTTCAGATACTTGAGGGATTCATAATTCCAATATGGCTGTCCCTAATGTGTTTACCATTTTTTGAGTCGTCTTTTCTGTCGGTTTTTCCTAAAACATAAACGAGATCATTAACAGTACTTAATTTAGCAAACATAACATATAACAAGAGTTTTAAAACAGTTCTTCGTTAAATGAGATAAAAAATCATTAGTTCAATGATCATGCTACTTTATATAAGTTTGACTAATCAAGTACATGTTATCTTCAAATCGGTTGAATTTATTAATACACACCTTTTCATGAGAGCTAACTGTCATCACCACCATCATCGCTTTTTTTTTTTTTTTTTTTTTTTTTTTGGTGTAAACCATCAACGCTTTCAACATAAGAATTTTCCCGAGCTAGAGAATTAAGTTCGCTATCCTTGAATCCTTCTCCATTCTCCTAAATTACAGAAAAAAAATCATTTAAACTAAGATATTTATGGAAGTGACTCTGCGAAAGAAACCGGTAAATCCTAACTGTCATGTCAAATAGCGCTAAGTTTAAGGTCATTTGTTCTGAATCTCTGCCGAATAATGATATACATATATCAACTGCAATGTATTGCTCGAGAAATATAAAGTATATAAAAAAAACAAGAATAAGATCTCAAAACTTGGCACAACTAAAGAGCATGCTGAAGATTCTGTAATCGGACAAAGGAATTTTCAATATAAGCATCTTGAATAATAAAATCTGTCTATATCGAAGACAATATCACGATAACACACTTACAATTCTGGATAAATCTTCAATAAATTCCCTGCCAGAAAACAATCCAATATCAGAACAAACAAAAAAACTGAAATGAAGACATGTATGATAAAAGCAAAGACGATGTTGGCGATCAAGGAGACTGAATCAAAGATCAAAGGCATCAAAGATGATTAAGGAGAAAAAAAGCTGATCAACGGGAGTAATGCTCTTACGATGATTGGAGACTGAAAATAAGCGGTGGAACGACTTCGATTAACAGCAGAGATAAACCAGAAGAATTGGAGAGGGGAATATTTATAATTAGGGTTCAAAGGGCTTTTAGGAAAACACTGAAAAATATAACCTCCCGAAGTCTATCATACCATCAGTTACCAATTAAGTGATGCAAACCTTTTATAGTTAGCATCAAATAAATAAGTGTTACCAAAATTTCAACCGCTACTTAGACACATTTCTATGTAATTGATGCCAAGTTTAATATTTTAACAACGCTTCTCTAAAGTGATACAAAGTGATACTAGATAACTGATGTAAAACAGTTAATTTTTAGTAGGGTATTTGCTTTTCATTAGTTATTGTGAAGAAGAACGAAAATCACAAAAGTCCAAGCTACATGAAGGCTAAAGCACTTCTCGTTAAACGTTTTTTTCTTCTCGAACGTGATTAATCATCTGATTTTTTATAGTCAAAAAGGTACATATAGTTTGACTATTTGATCTGTCTAATTATTAATGATTTACTGTCCAGTTTTCGAAAATAATGATTCTATTGTTCATAGAAATTAATTTATTGCAAGTTGAGACACTAACATATTTAGAGCACCATATCATGTGTTTTTATATATGTGACAAAATAGTAATAACCATGTCATATATTTTTGACCAGGCGTAAAAGTCACTAAATCAGTGACTTATTGTGACGAAGTAGTCGCAAAGCATCTGTAACTATGATTGACATCAGTTTAGTCACAAAATTTAGTTACTTTATTTGGTCACAAGTTTGTAACACTACTTGTAACTATATTTTTTAACGAATTTGTCCCTATTAGTGATGAGAATATGTTACCTTCAACTCTGTGATAATATTGTGACCAAATACTAACAATTTTGTGACTAAATAATTTTGTCACAATTTGGTATGTAAATTGTCACAATATTGTGACAAAAAAAAATAGTCATAATTTTTGTCACAATGTTGACGTTTTCTGATCATCTTATTATTAAAGAATATTCTTCTCTTTAATTTCAGCTTGAGCTTCTACCAAAACTTGTTCCGGCCTTTCTTTCACCTCTTCCCCATCAAACCACCTAAAGTATTTACAGTGAACATTACCATCTTCCTACGTACCCATCACATGACTTTAAAATCAACAAATATCACCACCTCAATATTGTTCATAACAATCATGAAACTTACCTTGGACAACTCACACCCTAAGAGCCTTCTATGTGGATTTCTCGTCATTTCAGATTTGAAAATATTTGCCGGCAATCCCAATCACAGAGTTTCTGACCTCCATATTTGCTGCTGCTGGATGATCCCGAACTCAATTCCATCTTTTCGACTGAATCAACTTTCAATTAAGTTACGATGAAGTAAGAACCCTAATAGTCGAATCTTTAGAATTTTGGGGGAAAAATGTATAGGGTATAAAAAGTAAAAAGTGTGTCGCGACTCGCGACTTTAGGTTTAGAAGTATATGGGCCGATATTTGAATAAGATTTAGGCCCAATAACAAAGGTCCATCAATTAAGGTCAACCGGGTCGGGTCATGGTTTATGATTAGTAAGTCCGACGGGTCTTATTTCAGTTTCGATCAGTCAACGATGAGTTAATATCGGAGTAAATCGTCCAGTAAATCTAGATTCTATGTGTATGGTATTGAGTACATGACATCATATATTTCATATATGTGACCATGCCATATATATAAATTATGTAGCTGAATGTCCATTCTTATAGTCTGCATGTGTAGACATGCATTCCCCAACAGTTCAGGTAGCTGGCGTTCTTTTTTTATTAAATTTATATAAATATTAATCCAATATATCCTACCATATGTGACATTTTAAAATAAATTTGGATTTACATTTATATTTAAACTCAAAAGAACTCGATTTACCTATAATATAAAGTTATCTAAATTTTATTTAAAAATTAAAAATAAAATAATTGATCTATGGCGTATCACAGGATAATTCCTAGTAGACATAAATAAAACAAGTCTATTTTTTTGGAATTGCTCATATTACTTTGAATGTATATTTATTCGTAGTGGAAAGTGGAAACATACATTGAAACGATTGACAAGATTTTGTAGATTATTTTATTGCAAAATGTAATTGTAATTAAGTCCAAATACATTTTTATTAAATATAGTAAAATTTGTCCGCGCATGTGGATATTAATTTAAAATATTTTCTACTAATATAATTTTTTAAGCTCGAATATAACCATTCAAACTTTTGAGTATAAATCTAGGGTGAAAAGCAAAAATGCCCCTTTTTCCCTTCCACTTTTTAAAATTGTCCTTGGGAAGGGTCCATTTTTAAGGATACCCCTTTTTTGGTAAAAAAAACTATTTTACCCTTAATGAAGGAAACCTAATTTGTTTCACTTCGCCGTGCTTCTCTCCTTCTTCCTCAACCGACGATTCTCGATCCTTCTTCACGTCGTTCATCGGCGATTTTTGATCCTTCTTCGCGGCGATTCTGCGCTTTCGTCTCTCGTACACGTAATTCCCGACATCGATTCCGGTTCTATCGCAGGCAGGTTTCTTCTTTCTTTGTTTCTTTCTGGGTTTATCAATTTGGACTATCGCTATCAATTTGGAATATCGCTTTTTAAAATTTAGGGCTTTTAGATTTCTCTGATATCGATTTGGAATATTTAAACTCTTGGATTTATATTCTCGTAAAACAGTTTTTAAAAGCCCCTTCAGTTTCTTTGATATCGATCCAGATTCAGATCTGACGCATTCAGATCGATAATTGTGTTTGATATGGATTTGAAATTAGTAAAGTCTTGTAAATTTGGATTTTTGTTATCTCTTGTAAAACACTTTTTAAAAAGTCCCTGTTAAACCATTTGATATCAATTTTCAGATCGGTCAGAGTTGAATTATGTCGATAAAGTGTGTTGATAAGACGACTTTAGATCGATAACGTGTGATGTTGATTTTTAAAAACCCTTTTCAATCTCTTATAAATCCATTGAAAATTCTAATTAAGTGTGTTTCTTTAACAGATGGCATCAATTAATTTTGAAGCCCTTGCACTACCAGAACCAATATATAATATGGGTTTTGAACCAATTGTTGGAGCAAACATATGTCAACATTCGGACTTAAGCCTCGTTGCCAAAGTTAAAGATGCTTTAGGAAAAGCATCTTTCACGAAGCTTCAATCTTCCTTCCTTGGGCCTATCATCAATCTTTCGGCCAGAGACATCAAATTTTCTGGGAAATTATTCCACTACTTGATGCTGAGAAGGCTGAAGACAAGAGGGAGAAACTTATGGTTTACAGTCGACATGCAACCTCTTCGGTTCTCCATGAGAGAGTTTTTCCTTACAACAGGTAATTATAAAGTGTTTGCAATGGTTTTAAAAACCTTTCAATGGTTTTTTAAAACCCTTTTAAAACCTTTGAAAACCCATTTAAATTTTAAAATTGTTAAAAGCCCGGTAAAACCCTTTTAAAACTCTTTTAAAACTCTTTTAAACTCTTTTAAAACCCTTTTAAAACTTATTTTTTAGGGTTTTAAAGGGTTTTAAAAGGGTTTTAAAACTATTGTAAAAGGGGTTTTCCCGTTTTAGAAGTTTTAAAACCCTTTTAAAACGGTTTTAAAACTGTTTTAAAACCTTTTAAACCCCTTTTAAAACCCTTTTAAAACCTTTTAAAATCTTTTTAAATTTTAAAATTGTTAAAAGCCTGTTAAAACCCTTTTAAAACTCTTTTAAAACTCTTTTAAACTCTTTTAAAACCCTTTTAAACATAAATATTAGGGTTTTAAAAGGGTTTTAAAACCTTTTAAAACTATTGTAAAAGGGTTTTTCCCGTTTTAGAAGTTTTAAAACCCTTTTAAAACCGTTTTAAAACCCTTTTAAAACCTTTTAAAACTATTGTAAAAGGGTTTTTCCGTTTAAAAACCCTTTTAAAACCCTTTTATATTAGGCAAGTTTGAACAAACTAACATCATTGTTTTATTAAACATAGGGATTCAGTGCGAACCTATTCATAGAAAACCAAGGAATAACGGCAAAGATCCAATTATTGAACCATATTCTTGGGCGGTGAGAGAAGATTACACTTTAACTCAACTTCAATATCGACTATTTAATGAACCAGAAGAGGGTGAAGAACCTTTGGATGACAAGGAAAAGGAATGTCTCGTTGCAGGGATATTAACAGAAGGTATTTTGATGACACCATATTCATTAGAGAAGATACCTCTGTCTAGGCTTAAGCATGCATCAGATTTCGAGATGTATACAGCCCAACCATGGGGCAAGGAAGCGTATAACATTCTCGCCACATACATTCAGAAATTCGATAAAGATTCTTGGTCAAAAGGTCAGTATAGTGTCAAGGGATTTCCCTTGGCATTATATATATGGGCCTTGAGTGATGTTCCAATTTTTGGTGATACATTTGGGAGAAGATGTAATTTTTCCAGAACATTCTATCCACTGATTCTCAACTGGCAATCAAGTCGATATGCAAGGTTTGATGATATTGTTGATGCTATTAAGAAAGCAACTTGTGTAAGTTTTGAATTCTATTAAAAATGTAGTTTTGATTATTCATTGGTTATCTATATTTGATGAGTTTTGTTTTGATAGATTTTGATTATTTTTGTAGGTTGAAGTCAAAACAATAATTGGAGATCCACAAGAATATAATCATTTGGTTGATAAAGAGGACAATGATTTTGAAGAAGTTATTGGCTTGGTTATGAAAGGCTATAGGTTGAAGAAAGAAGAATGGTCTTCTAGATTAGTTGATATTTACTATGCTCTGGGAGAGTTGGGTGACAAAATGAGAGAAAAAATGCCAGTGTTTGAGAAACATGAGAAAAATTTGTCAGATTCTGAAAAACTTGACATAATCCTCTTTATGTTAGAAGACTTCAATAAAAGACTAGAAGCCATTGAAGAAGCTGTCAAAACCACATCAGAGAAAGATAAGGATAAAGGAGTAAGATTACAAGATTGGACCTTTTCACATATATTGGACACTAACTGAGCTCCTTTTTTTTCTTTTCCGTTTGCAGTCTCACGAAGATGAAGATGGACAGAATAGAAATGAAGAGGTTATAAAAGAAGAGGTCAGTATCTATTTTAAAAGTTTTAAAAGTCCCACATCAAAGTTTTCTGTTTTAAAAGTGTTTTTAACGGATTTACAACATAACACTGATTAATGGGCAACCATAGTGACTTAAACCTTTTAAAACAGAATGTAAAACCTTTAAAATGATGTTGTTATATGTTCTTTTGTTTTGTTGCAGGCTGGCAAACAAAATGTTGATGGAGATATTGCTAGAGAAGATTTCTTAGAAAGCTAGTCTGCAGATTATGTCCGTCCGTCAAACACACAAGATGGGAGCTATGCTGGAGATGATGAAAACACCCAAAAAACTGGTGGTGATGATGGTAATTACTTTGAAGAAACACCAAAGGTACATATATCTAGTATTTTTATAAATTCTCAAATACCATTTTAAAAGCCTATTGTAAACCACAATTGTTATCATCTTTGAAGGATAAATCTCCTTCTCCAAGCCCTTCTACACCAAAATTTGATCTTCTTTCTGAAGAAGATGAGGATAGTGGAAAAGATAAAAGCATGAATAAAGAGAAGGGAGCAAGCAGTAAGAAGAGAGTTTTGAGAGGGACAAAACAGGTAAATCATTAATTTTTTATATAGTTGTTATGAGTATTTTAAAAGATTTCATCAAGTAAACCAAGCAATGATGAACTGCAGAGAAAGTCTAAGCAAAGCAATGATGGTGATGATGATGTTACGAACAGAAAAAAGGTTAGAATCTAGTTGTATAATGTTTTACATTTTATTAATGTTAACAAAAAAATTGTGATTTTCTTGAGGCGCTACAGAGGAAGAAGCGTAAACCAAGTGACAATCCAGATGCTGATATTCAAGCTAGAGAAGGGGTATGTATCTAACTTAATAATTTCTATGAGATATTTAAATTGTTTTCCAGTGTATCGATATAAAGTGCGAAATTTTTTTGTTTTGTAAAGCCACAGAAAAAGAAGAGTAAATCTGATGATGTTCTGCAAAGAAAAAGTGAACGAAATACAATTCCTTCTATTCACACTCAGCTGCCTTACACGGCCGAGAAGAAGAAGGACCCGATACTTTATCCTTTTTCCAAAGTTGATAAGATCCGGGTAGAAGTATTTAATGACTGGAAGAATTCAAGGAAAACAAAGTAAGTTTTAGTTGGATGGTTATTCTGTTTATTTTTGGATTGTAGGCAACTAACAATTCTGGGTTGTAAGTATTCATGGTTATTCTGTTTATTTTTAGATGTAGGCAACTAACAATTCTGGGTAAAAAAGTTGATGCTAGGTCGTTCACAACACTAGAGACACCAGGGAAGTCGTTAACAACAATGGTATGATTACAAAGCTTAAGGTTTTACAATGTGTTGTTAACGTTTCATGGGGTTTTAAAAAGGTTTTAAAGAGTTTTAAAATGCTTTTAAAAGTTTTTACAAGAGGTTTAAAAGGTTTTTAAAAGGAATTAAAATGTCTTTTAAGCGTTTTCAAAGTTTTACAATGTGTTTAAACTGGTTTACAAGATTGTGTGTGACCGGGTCTGAACTAATTTATATGAATTATTTGACAACAAGACTTGTTCTAATCCGTTTTTTGTTGTTGTTTAGCATGTTGATACAATTGTGAAGTTATTAAGCAAAAGAGAAGAAAGTCATCCACACTTTTATAAAAGCAAAGCATTGACGATAGCTGGAACATCTTTTTGAGTGAGATTGATGAATATTACTCAATATTCATTGATAACAAAGATGAATATGAGTTCCCTGAAGAAGGATTCAGTCAACTCTTCAAGGAAGCACCTACAAACAAAATATTGGCGCCAATGTTGGTTAAGGAAAGGCTTTGGATGCCATTGATGATCAATTTGGAGAAGAAGGAGTTGATTATCTACGACTTAGGCAAGCGTTTCTACACTAACAATATTAAAGATAAACAGGTGGGTGCATATGCTGTTGCAATGCCTTATATTGCTCAGAAGAAGTTTGGGATGAAAAATGATGTAGAGAAATCTCCGTTCAGAATCAGTATTATAAATTGCATACCTCAGGTAAATAATGTTGAGCTTGTTTTCTAGTTTTTTTATATGGTCTCTGTAAATACTGTGGACTTTTCACTTTGTTTTTTCTTGATAGGTTGATAAGATTGAAGATAGTGGTGTCTTCATGCTAAAGACAGTCGAGTGTTTGGCTATGAGCATAACAACACATGGAAGAAAATGGCGGTTGACATCTTGGCAGGTCAGTGTAGGTTTTTACATGGTTATTTAAACTGGTTTTAAATGGTTCTAACATCAATTATATTATCTTTGCAGAATTACTAAATTACTAGGATAATGGAAGTTTGCATCTTGCTGATATATGAACGTGATCGCAGGAATGATGGCTTATTGCATCTTGTTCTCTGGTAGCTTATTGCATCAAGAACAATATGTTAGTGTTTTTACTGTGACACTATTCTAAAAAAAGGTTAAGTTACTCCTTTAAAAACATTTTAAATATACTTCGTTTAAGTTTAGGTATTTACAATGAAGTTTAAGACGTTGTTTATCCTTTCCATATTCTTTTAAAAATATTTTAAAACTCTTGTGAATCCTATAAAATTCATTGAAATACCAAAAAAAAAACCTTTTAAACCTTTTAAAATACGTTTTAAAACACTTGTAAATCCGATAAACACTTCCAAAAAAAGTGGAAGGGAAAAAGGGGCATTTTTGCTTTTCCCCCATTCATTGAAATACCCAAAAAAACCCTTGTAAACCTTTTAAAATACGTTTTAAAACACTTATAGATCCTTTAAATTCATTGAAGTACCCAAAACAAAAACCTTTAAACCTTTTAAAATCCGTTTTAAAACGCTTGTAAAACCTTTTAAATGGTTTTAATACTAGAAAACGTAATTTATATTTAAAAAGGTTTTACAATGTTTTTGTATAATAAGGGTGAAAGCCCTAGGCCTAGGCCCAATTGTAAAATATTAACCCCCCCCCTATATCAATTGTCCCTAAAAGTCAAGGGTTCCTCTTTCAAAAAGTACAGTTTTCCGTCTGGGAGGTTGGAAGTCGCGAAATTCACTCAAATCTGTATTTGCTTAAATTGGGTTCCCGATTTCGTTGGATTGCAATTTATCAATGTCTTTAAAAAGTTTTCTATTGGTTTTAAAATAGGATTTATAAGGGATACAATGTTGATAGGTTTTGCGATATGAGTAATTTTGAAGATTCTGCGAAGAAACTGTGCTTTCCAAAGAGATTAATCACGCCAGGCACAAAGGAAGATACATTAGGAAGAGTTACTAAATATTCTTCAGAGCAAGCTGTTTTGGCGACTGTAAAGGATGCATTAAAAATAAAGAGTTCCAGGAGTTAGAGAAGTCTTTCTTGGGTCCAATTATAGAGTTTGTTAATCGGAAAAATATCAACTTCTCGAGTCAACTGGTCCACCACTTACTACAGAGGAGGATTTTGTCTGCGAAAAACGAGCTCTGGTTTGCATTTGATGATCAACCTATGCGATTTTCGCTAAGGGAATTCGTCATTACAACAGGCCTTCCCGTAGGCACTGTTCCATCAGGTACTGTTACATCGAAAAAAGATTTGTGTATGAATGATAAAATGACCTGCAAACGTCTTCTTGATACTTTGAAAGTTAAAGGAAAAGACATGAAACCTGAGGAAAGAATTAGATTAGGTGCTTTGTTACTAGTGGAGGGGATATTGAGAGCTCAAAATCCAATAGTTCAAATTCCCTTAAAGAATTTGCTGAGAGCCAGTAGTTTTGAGAATTACTGTAAGTATCCTTGGGGTGAAATTGCTTACGAATCATTAGTGAGAGATGTGAAGCAAACGACTGTGGGAACGTTGGCAAAGAAACAGTATGGAATGGCTGGCTTTCCATTTGCAATCCAAATCTGGTTGTTATCTTCAGTTCGCCAGCTAGGGGACATTTTGGTGTTAGGGAAAGAATTTCAAGCCAAAATCAACATCTCCCACTGATCTTGCAATGGCAAAAGACATCTTCCCCAAAATTCAATGAAATAAAATTTGGTCTCGAGTCTTGCAAGGTACCATTACTTCTCTAGAACTATTTTTTTTTGTTTTCCAACAGTTTTAAAAGACATTGTAAACCCATTTAAAAAAATGTTAGTAACGTAATTTGATTTACAATGTGTTTTAAACTGGTTTACAAGACTTTACAACAGATTTACAAGGGATTTCTAGAGTTATAAAAGAGTTTTAAAAGGTTTTACAATATCTTTATAAGACTTTTGAGAAATAATATGAATCGATTTATCTTTGCAGTTTGAAGTGAAAACAATTGTCGGTGATCGCGATGAATATAGCCATTTGGTTATGCCACCGAATGATGAAGACAAGGATTTTGACGAAGTTGTTAAACTTGTAATCCAAGGCTATAGGATGACTAAGGAGGAATGGATTCAAGGATTTATTCAAGTTGAAAAAGGAGAACAAAATCAAAAAAAGCGTGTGAGAGAAGCTGAAGGGCCATTCTTGAATCAAACTAACAAAAAAAAAAGAATATCTTTTAGTGAGAAAATTAACATGATTTTAAAAACATGTCAACCTACTCACAAAAGATTAGTAAGACTGGAGAATCATGTGGGGATCACTACTGCTGCTGCAACACCACAGTGGGAATCAAGGGCATTTCAAGAAGAGGAAGTACCAGCCTCGGCAACTGCATTTCAAGAAGAGGAAGTACCAGCCTCTACAACTGCATTTCAAGAAGAGGAAGTACCAGCCTCTGCAACTGCTTTCCAAGAAGAGGAAGTACCAGCCTTTGCAACTGCATTTCAAGAAGAGGAAGTACCAGCCTCTGCAACTGCTTTCGAAGAACAGGAAGTACAAGCCTCTGCCACTTCTTTTCAAGAAGAGGAAGTACGAGCCTCTGCCCCCGATTTTGAAGAAGAGGAAGTACCAGCTTCTCCAAGTGAATTTGTAAGTGAAAAAAAAACTTAATTCCTTTTAAAATCATTTTAAAAGTTTTTTAAAGAGTTTTTAACAAAATCATATAATCTTGTTCAAAGGTTTTGCTAGTGTTTTAAATAGTATTAAACAAAATTTACAACATTTCTAGGTATCTAAAGAAGATAATCAAGATTATCAACATGAACAAACTGACTTGAGAGGGGACCCAAGTGTTATTCCTGAAGAAAATACCCAGGATACTAATGAAAATGATCCACAAGAAGAGGATATGAATAATGATAAGGTATGTGTTACTTGAATATGATAGACAAATTTTAAAAATCTTGTAAAAACATATTTGAAAATAATTTACATATGGGTTAAAAAAATATATCATTATTTATGCAGGATGAGAAGCCTAACAGTGCTGATGATGTATACTCAAGCCAAGAAGAAGAGTACACTATTATATCGGATGACGAAGATTGTATTAATATTTCAGATACTGATGAAGACCCAAGCCAAGAAGAAGCTCCCACTCAACAAGAAGACCCAAGCCAACAAGAAGCTCCCACTCAACAAGAAGACCCAAGCCAACAACAATATCACACCAGCCAGGAAATGGGCAGTTGTAAGTTGTTGAAGTCTTTATTATAAATGATTTTCCCTGTTGAAAATGACATATAATATTTTGTTTCTTATGTTTGTATTAGTGCAAACACCTACTACGCAGGAGAACAATATAAGTGACGAAGAAATGAAACAAATGGAGGAAGTTATAACTTCTTGGACTAAGAGCGAGGACATCAAAATTATGCTTTCGTCAATGGATAAAGTAAGTTTGAAAAAATCATATACTTGTTGTCATAGGCGTTAAATATTAATAAAATTTGGATGTTCTACATTGTAGTATCTTTGGCAAGGGAATAAGTGGAAAAAAGTCTATGGCATGGATTTGATAACTAAAGAAGATGTAAAAAACGTAGCAAGGAAGGCAATATTAATTCTTCATCCTGAAAAAATTCCTAAAGATGTTACTCTACAAATGAGATACCTTGGTACCAGAATGTTTTCAAAATTTAAGGTTAGTGAACCTCGACTTTTGTTAGATTTTATGCACATTTTACTGTTATTTAATATTAACTTATATTTTTGTTTTCTTTTGCAGGAGTACAGGGACAAATACTTAGGTTAAGGAATTTGGCATCTTGCTGACCGCATCAAGAAGAATAATGAATGACAAAGTATTTCAATGTTTAGTTTGCAAGTAGATTTTTAAAATTTGTCTTTTTAATGTTATGTTATTTCTTTTCGCTTGTAAAACTTTTTAAATGGTGTTAATCCTATAAACAGTTTAGTTATACATGAGTAATTTGTTCAAACTTGCCTAATATACGAGGTTATTGCTTAAAAAACTGCTTTAAAAAAGGGTTTTAAAAGCTTTTAAAAGGGTATTAAAACCTTTTAAAAGGTTAAATCTTCTAAAACGGGTTAATATTCTTTTAAGTTTTAAGCGTTTAAAAGGTTTTATGAGAACTTTAAAAGTTTTAAAACCTTTTTAGAGGGTTTTAAACGGGCTTTTACAACTTTTCAAAGTTTTAGAAGTTTTTGAAAACTTTTTTAACATCTTTTAAAAGCTTTTAAAAACCTTTTTAAAACCATTGAAACCCATTTAAAAATCATTTAAAAATTATTGCTGGTATATAAACGTGATCACATCAAGAAGAATAATGAAATAGAATAGTATTTCAATGTTTAGTTTGCAAGTAGATTTTAAAAAATTGTCCTTTTAATGTTAAGTTATTTCTTTTCGCTTGTAAAACCTTTTAAATGGTGTTAATCCTATAAATGGTGTTATACTGTTTATAGGTGTTAAAAGGTTTTAAAAGGTTTTCAAAACTTTTTAAAAGGTTTTAAAAGGTTTTCAAAACCTTTTAAAAGGTTAAATCTTCTAAAACGAATATTCTTTTAAGTTTTAAGGGTTTAAAAGTTTTTATGAGATCTTTAGAAGTTTTAAAAACCTTTTAAAACCTTTTTAGAGGGTTTTAAAACCTTTTAAACAGACATATAAACCTTTTAAACCTTTTAAACCTTTAAGAGTATATTTTGTTTTTAGAAATTTTAAAAGGTTTTACAAATTGTTTATAATGATATATATCAATTTGGTTTGTTTTTTTAAAAGCTTTACAAGTTGTTTCTAATGTTTTAAAACAGTAAACTCTGAATAAAATATTTTTTAAAATGGAGTTTACAAGAGCAGAGACTGAAATATTTTATTAAAAAGAACAAAAACAAGATAAATTATTCAAGAGTTCTTAAAAATAGATATGAACTATTTAAGTTCATATTTCAGTTTCCTCTCCCAGCGTATTGATTAGTCTCTCTCTAGCCATGGCTTCAAACCTTCTCCTATCAGATTTGTAGAGGTTGGCAAGATATTCAATGGTCTGTTCCTCATCATTGACCTCTGGTTCAATCAACTTCTCCACTAATCCCTTGAAAAACTTAACAATCGGCATGGGGATCCAACGGTCGGTCCTCAAAACTTTTAGGTAAATGCCTCCACTATCTGATACATTTGGGTGGCAAATTCTTGTGATGAAAACAACCTGCATTATCAAGAAATTTTATTTAAAAAACTATTGAGCTGATGCAAAAAAAGGAGTCCTAATAAACATGCTTGCTAAAATAAAAAGGAGTGTAATCAAAAATAGATACCTTGGGGGGACTTCTTGGGTAATCAGGTGGAAAACTAAGCCTAAGTTTAAACGGGAAAACGGCCAAAATATACCCCAACAATTTCTCGTTAGCTTTTTCATACTCCAACTTTGATACTCTGCAAATTACAGCCCCAACTCGAAGTTAATTCAAATTTCCTATCTAAATTCCATCAAATGTTTCGGTTTCGACATCCGTCCAAACAGTGTTAAGCGAAAGCTTAACGGTTGATTAGTCATCTTTGACGTGGCACTTCGGCTTGACAAAACGACGTCGTTTTGACATTTTGGCGTGTGTTGAGCACTGAAACAAAACGACGTCGTCTTACAATTGGGAGATTCAAATCGATTTCTTCCCCAAATCGATTTTAGGGTTCATATCGTTTGTTCGAAAGAAAGAGAGAGTGATTGAGTGTAAGAGTGTAGAAATGAGAGAGAGTGATTGAGTGTAGAGTAATCGAAATCAATATCACTCTCTCTTTCCTTCGAGCAAGCTTGATATGAACCCTGAAATCGATTTGGGGAATAAATGATTTTGTCCTAATTGCAAGACGTCTTCAGTGCTCAACACGCCAAATGACAAAACTTGGCAAGCGTTTCGGCCGAGAGAATTACGTGCTGACTAATCAACGTTCAGATTTTGCTTAACGTTGAAGCGGATGTAAACGATACATTGATGGGTTTAGATAGGGAGATTTAATTGGGGCTGCTGTTGCAGGAGTATCAAAGTTGAGGTATGGCTAACAAATGTTGGGGTATATCAGGCCAACCAAAGTTTAACATTCACTGCTCCTTCATAAGGGGTGTTCACCGGGCCGATTAAGTAGCCTCCCAACGGAAAATGTCGTCATCAACAGTTACTAAAAAAAGGAAAACAGTCAATCTCTTTTATCCTTAACAGTAAAACAAATCTAATCTGAAGATGTATGTGTTTACCTGCTGTGACGTTTGGCGAAAGATCCCTGTTCAGATATTTCTGATCAGTCCTTATATGGCTTGAAGGAGAACGACGGGCCATTTCTGACGGATTGAAGGAAGAAGGTAAATAGATTTTTCGAATCTGGGAAATGATTTAGGAAACAAAGGTTTGATTTTTCGAATCTGAGAGATGATTTAGGAGTTATCGTGAGACAAAAAGTATATATAATAGGCGAAGCGTCGCTTTGGTTTACAAAAAGTACCCCTTCAACGCTTAATTAAAACCGAACCAAAGTGACGCTTCACGTAATACCCCTTCAATAAATTAACCCTTCGAAATCTTATCCCTTAAAATCTTACCCCTTCGCTGTTTCGAAGTGACTCTTCGCATATTACCCCTTCAATCGTCATCCACAAAAAAACTTAAGCGATTCGAAATCAAAATTCGAAATTGTCTCTATCTCTTCAAATCATCTAAAATCGTTGGAAGGTTTTGCTTGGTGTTTGATTACGAAGCAGTGAAGGAGACTGAAAGACGGTGAAATCAAAAGAAATTTAGGGTTTTTGCAGTGAGAGAGAAGAGAGAGAGAGATGAAGAAGAGTATGAGGAAGGGGAAGGGGAAGGGGAAGGGGAAGAGAGAGAGAGTGTGGCGACTTGCTTTTTACAAGAGTATATATATATGGTTTTTAATCGTTGGAGGGTTTTACAAGAGTATATATGGTTTTTAACATGTTTTAAAAGGTTTTACAAGTTGTTTGTAAATGATTTTAAAACAGTACGACTTGCTATTTTAAAAGGCATTACAAATTGTTTATAATGATTTAAAACAGTAAAATCATTATAATCATTTATAATCATTATAAATCATTATAAATCTGAGAAAAAATTCTAAGAAATTGGAGTTTACAACACCACAGACTGAAAAAAATTGATTAAAAACAACAAATTCAATTTGAATTAAAGAGAGAGAGAGAGAGAGTTAGATAGCAGCTACACAACTAGATTTGTTGTGTCCACACTGACCGCACCTACTGCATTTGTATTGTTTTGAATTTGTCTTAGCCTTTCCATACTCCCATGAACTAGCTATTCTCTTTTTCTTTCGCCTGCCACTAGGTATACGAGTAGAAGGTGACCGAATAGAAGTACTAACACTCTGTAGAATCTCCCAATACTCCATCCATATCACCTACTGGGTGAATGCTCTCTGAATATCCTAAACGCCATCTGTAAAAAAAAAAAAGAGGAAGATAAGACTTATAGAACTTTGATAAACCTTTGAAAAACCTTGTAAAACCTTGTAAAACCTTTTTTAAACTGTTTATAAACCTTATAAATAACTTATAAAACCCTTTAAAACATTGTAAAAACCTGTCGGATCCGTTACTTTAGCAAACTTTTAAAAACCTTATTAAAGAAGAGAGTTATAACCTTTCAGTGGAATGATAATCATCAACAAACATGTTTCATTGAGATTGACATGTTTGGCAGCAGCAATTCCATGTGCACAAGGGAATTTGTCAATATCAAGCATACAGCATGTGCATTTCCTTGTGTCCAAATTCACCATATATGTCTTTAAAGCTGCTTTAACCTCGAAGACATTTTCATTTACTTGACTAACTTCAAGCCAGCGGGTAGTATTATTATAAGATTCATTCATCTTATTCCCAACTTTTGGAGTAACAGCATATGGATGTCGACAGCTCTCCTCACGTCGTTCATTAAACCACCTAGTTAAAATAGACCTAATTGTTTCAAACAGGCAGACAATTGGATACTCACGAGTCTCTTTTAACCTAGAGTTAATGGACTCGGCACAATTAGATGTCATGATGTTTGATGTTCATATATTTTACCCTGTTTTCCCTTAGTATATTCACATCTTTTGCATCTTTTGCTATCCTTTTTCACCATTATTGCATAGCTTTAGGACTAGTCATGCATTAGAGTTTAGTTGCATTGCATTTGCATCCTTTCATGCATAAACAGGTGATTTTGAAGCTTAAGGAGCATGAAAGCAATGCCGAGGAAGAAGTGAAGCAATCATGAAGGGAAAGCAAGAGAGTTAAGGCTGAAATAACAAGGTCCGGAGTCCAACTCGACCGCACACTCGACCAGACACTCGTACGTGTGCTGAGGAGGACTCGACCGAGTGGAGAACACACGAGAAAAGCATAGATTTGAGAGGGTAGGATCTGATTTCAAGCATCTTAGCATCACACCAATGTTTAAGAGGCATAGATAAAGCTAGATCTAGAGCTTACCATCTTGCTTGCTAAGAGATTAGAGGTTTTGTTTGGTATGAGACATATTGCTTAATGCCTGCTTGTGTAGATTTTTTACTATGTGAGA
>CM043880.1:38675491-38759715 GCA_024034495.1 Camelina laxa
TTTTTTTTTTTTTTTTTTTTTTTTTTTTTTTTTTTTTTTTTTTTTTGGTCGCACTAATGGTAGTAGCGCTTAAGGTTGGGGGAGTTCCAGGATCGCGGGACAGGCGTGCCGTTCACTTCGAGAAGCTGATAGACTCCTGGCTTGACGATCTTTGAGATTAAGTAGGGACCCTCCCAATGGGCGCCGAGCTTTCCTCGTTCTTCTCCGCGGTGTTTTCGAAGATTTTGCGGAGGACGAGATCCCCCGTCAAAGTAACGAGACTTGACTTTTTTGTTGTAGAACTTTGGCGCAGCTTGCTGTAGTTCTGGATGCGCAGCAGAGCCTGAATCACGCTCTTCTTCGATGAAAAGGAGTCTGTCACATAGCATTTTGTCATTCAGCTCCGGATTGTGTACCAGCATAGATCGTCGGAGTGTCGGGATTCCCACTTCGGCTGGTGCGAGCGCCTCCATACCGTACGCGAGTGAGAACGGGGTTCGTCCGGTGGAAGTGCGCGGAGAGTCGGTGAGACCACAAAACGCCATCGAGTTCGTCTGCCCAGAGTCCTTTCTTTGCGTCGAGACGCTTCTTAATGCCAGCAAGAATTGTCTTGTTTGTTGCTTCTGCTGTCCGTTTCCTTGCGGGTATCGTGGAGTTGACTTGCTAAGGCGTATCCGCCAGCCGGCGCAGAATCCTTCGAATTGGAGCGAGATGAATTGGGGGCCGTTGTCGCATACAATCTCGTATGGGAGTCCATGCCTGCAGATGATGTTTTTCCAGACGAAATTTTGAACTTCATTGGCTTCCAGCGAGACATATGATTCTGCTTCAACCCACTTGGTGAAATAGTCACTGTCATGATTAGAAGGTACTTCTTTTGGCGGGACGGTGTTAGTGGGCCGACAATATCCATGGCCCATCGCATAAAAGGATAGGGCGGCGACGTAGTGCGCAGGAGTTCGGTCGGAGAATGAATGAAGGGGCGTGACGCTGACATTTCTCGCATTTGGCTGCAAACGCGGTACAATCGGCGACCATAGTTGGCCAGAAATGTCCGTTGCGGCGTATTCGAAGTGCCAAAGCACGTCCGCCGATGGTTGCCTCCGGCGCCCTCGTGGACCTCTCGCATTATGTCGTTGACGTCCTTTGAATTAACGCAGATGAGTAGAGCGCCATTTGCCTCCCAACGAAACAAGTTACCATCCAACATCGTGTAGTGCGCGCTCTTGACGCGAAGGCGTCTTGCTTCCACTTGTCTTCGGCATAATTCCGTCTGCGATAAATGCTATGATCTCAGTTTGCCCAGTCGTTCGCGAGGTGGTATCGGGTGCGGGTGCGGGTGTAAGTGGCGTGGTCGAATTCGCAGCTGTTGGGGTTAGGACTGTGACTGCTGAGGCGACTGCTACGATACTGCTGGGATTTGCCGACGTTCGTGTTGAGGAGGTAGCTTCAAAGAGTGTGATGTCGATACTTGGTTGATCAATACTCTCCACGGGGATTACTCTTCGGAGATCGGGATCGGACGTAGAAGCAAGCGTTGCAAGTGCATCTGCTGGAGCGTTATCGCTTCGTGGAATTTTGACGAGCTCAAAGAACTCGAAGTGCTGTGAGAGGTCGCGGACGACTTTCAGATAAGCATCCATGCGTGCATGTCTTGTTGCGTAGTCACCACTGAATTGGTGCGTGACCAGCTGAGAATCACAGTATGCTTGTATCTTTTTGATTCCAATTCCATGCGCGAGACGCAATCCAGCGATTAGTGCTTCGTACTCAGCATCGTTGTTCGTAGCGGTGAAGGCAAGACGGAATGACTGCTCCAAGATTTCGCCAGTTGGTGAGGTTAGCCGTACGCCTGCTCCCGAGCCCATTTTTGATGAAGCGCCGTCTACGTGTAATGACCATATCTCAGGTGGAGGGGTGTCGGCTTCGAGTTCAGGAGAGAGTTCTACAAGAAAGTCCGCGAGGACCTGTGACTTAGCGCATGTTCGATTCTTGTATTCAATGTCGTATTCGCTCAATTCAACTGCCCATTTTGCCAGACGACCCGATTGACTCGGGCTATGAAGGATCGTGCGCAGCGGCTGATTGGTTAGGACTTCGACGGTGTGCGATTGGAAGTATGGGCGGAGCTTGCGGGCTGAAATGACGACTGCGTATGCAAGCTTCTCAAGAGTTGGGTACCGAAGTTCTGCGCCATCGAGAGTTTTACTAACATAGAAGATCGGATGTTGCTCTCCACGATCTTCTCTGACGAGCACACCACTGACAGCTGAACATGAGATGGCGATGTAGAGATACAAAGTTTCTCCTTGCTCGGGTTTGGCGAGGACTGGTGGAGACGATAAGTAGTCCTTCAACTGCGTGAATGCTAGCTCGCATTTCTCATCCCATTCAAAACGCTTGTTGCCGCGCAGAAGCTGATAAAATGGCAAACACTTATCCGTTGAGCGGGAGATGAAACGGTTGAGCGCAGCAATGCGTCCAGTCAGACGCTGGACCTCGCGCGTGTTCCTTGGAGAAGGGAGGTTGATGATTGCCGAGATCTGTTTCGGATTTGCTTCTATGCCGCGCTTTGTAACGAGATAGCCCAAAAATTCTCCGGAAGTGACCCCAAATGTGCATTTCGCCGGATTCAGTTTCATGCTGTACTTGTTGAGAATTTCGAAACATTGCGTCAGGTGTGCGACGTGATCGGCGGCTTGAGCTGATTTAACGAGCATATCATCAATATAGACTTCCATTGTTCGTCCTAGTTGACTTGCAAACATGCGGTTCACCAGTCGCTGGTATGTTGCTCCAGCGTTCTTCAATCCAAACGGCATGACTCTGTAACAGAAAGTGCCCTGCTCGGTGATGAAGGCAGTCTTCTCACGGTCATCCTTGTGCATCATTATCTGATTGTAACCCGAGAAAGCATCCATAAAAGACAACAATTCGTTTCCTGCCGTGGCTTCGACGAGCTGATCAATGCGCGGAAGAGGAAAACTGTCTTTCGGACAAGCTTTGTTGAGGTCTGTAAAGTCGACGCAGACTCTCCATGTACCATTCTTCTTTTTAACCACGACGGGGTTGCTCAACCAATCTGGATATCGAACCTCCGTGATTGATCCTGCGTCAAGTAGCTTTCGTACCTCGTCGTTGACCGCGGTTGTGCGTTCTGCTCCAAGCTTTCGACGCTTTTGCTTGACGGGCTTGTAAGTGGGGTCAACGTTAAGCTCATGGCTGGTAACGCTCGGATCGATTCCGGTCATATGATCTATCGTCCAGGCGAATGTGGTTGCGTTTTTACGCAAAAACTGGACGAGCTCGTCTCTTAAAGCCATTGGTAACTCCGCGCCTATTCCGACGCAACGCTTGGGATCAGACAAGTCGATGTTGACTTGAATCACGGACTCTTTCGGAGGAGGTGTGCGCGGATTCGCGGTGGAGATGATTGGGCAATTACGAAAGCTCTCGCGTTCCGCATCTTTTTCTCGATGATGAAGCAAGTCCGAGCCATCAATGGATCTCCACGTAGCGTGTAGATACCGTGCGCGTTAGGAAACTTGACGCACTGGTGGTAAGTTGAGGCGACAGCGCGCATCTTGTGAAGCCACGGTGTCCCCAGAATAACATTGTAGACGATAGGCTTGTCCACAATTGCGAAGTTGAATTTGCATTGTGCCGCCGACGTAAATTGGAAGCGTGATGGTCCAACGGTCATGATAGTATCTCCGTCAAATCCCGTCAAAGGTTGCGTTTCGTGTACCGTGTTCCGCAGGTCGATTTCCATCTGGATGAGTACATCCTTGAATATCACGTTCACTGAGCTCCCAGTATCGATAAGAATTCTTGTCACCGAGCTCTCCCCGATCTGCATTTCTACGACAAGTGGGTCGTTGTTCGGACTTGCGTTACATGCATCCTCTTCAGTGAATGTAATGGAGCGGAGGATGTCTTCGACATGTTGCTGTGGGAGGGCATGTTGCGTTTTGTTCCTGCTTCGCGGCAGTAGGCTTGGATAGATCGAACAGAATCGCGGCAAGTTGACAAGCCACCCATGATCATGTTGATCCTTCGACGAGGAGCTGGTGGTTCATCGTGCTCTTCTACGTCATGATTCCGCTTGGGAGGAGGAGGTAAGCGAGCGATTTCTCGTGCTCGGTCATTCTGGGCCCACACTCGGTCATCCTGCGCTGCAGCTTCTTCTTCGCGTTGTCTACCGTGCTGCTGTTCGTCCCTCAGGCAATACTGGTTGTCTTTGTGCGTGACAACTCGTCTCCGTTCCCGTTCTACGTCGACGTCACCTTTCTTATACTTATTCAGAAGCAGCATTTGAAGGGTTTTGCACTCCTCAGTGGAGTGCCCGTTGAACTTGTGGAACTCGCAATACGGCGCTTGCCCTTGAAACCGGGATTATCGGACTCGCGGTGCATTTGTTCCAAGACTTGCTATGCTGTTCGTTTCCATCGATTGCGAACATTGTTGCTTTTCTTCCTTTCTCGCCTCGAGCGTAGTCCTGTTGTAGTGTTGTCGGGTTCGTGGTACTCATCTACAGCTTTGTTTTTCGAGCTTGGAGCTTTTTCGGTTGTTTTCTCAATTGCGTCAGTCTGGTGACGGTTTTCTTTCCTTTGGTCCTCCTCCACTTCAATGTATCGGTTCGCACGTGCGAGAACTTCGCGCAAAGATTGGACGGGTAAGATTGTCAGGTCTTCCTTGAACCTGGTTCCATGGGAAAGTGCATTTTTTAGAGCTCCTATCGCGGACTCGTCGTTGATGGCAAGCTGGGATACAACTCCTCGGAATCTGGTCATGAAATTTCGTAGCGATTCGTTGGGATTCTGACGCATTCTCCATAAGTCGGCATTTGATGCAGGGACATGCATGAAACATTGGTGGTGCTGAAGGAAGGCGGTCGTGAGTGCTTCGTACCCATCGATCGAATTGGCTTTGAGTCTTGAAAACCAGTTCAGCGCCTCCCCGGTTAAGCTTTCAACGAACAACTGACAGCTTCCCGCGTCCTCCTCTTCGGGTGAAAAGTACGAACTACCAATATGGATGGACATTGACTTTAGGAAGATAGTGGGATCTCCCCTACCGTCGTATGGCATCGGCTTGTTTTTGTTGGTATCGGGGTTGCGTCTTACCCTGACGCCTGATACTTTCGTGGTAAAAGGCGAACGTCGCGCCTCTGCTAGTACGGTCTCGAGTTCTGGTGCTCCGCTCGTTACTCGGTGCATCTGAGTTGTAATTGACTTCAGCTGAGCTTGCATTTGCTGAAGTTCTTGGCGTAGTGCGCGATTTTCTGCATTCTCGGAATGACTTGGACCAACATGTTGGTCTGCGAACGCCTGGTTGGTTTGGAAATGTACCCTTGGCTGTTCACCATTGGGTCCGACGATGACTGAGGTGAGGCGCGGCCTTTCATTTGCGCCGTACTCAGCTCGCGGTATATTGGCCGCGTAATGGCTAACTTGCGGAGCATGGTGGTCAGCTCGCGGAGCGTTGAGGTGAGCTCGCGGAGCGCTGAGGTGAGCTCGCGGAGCGTTGAGGTCAGCTCGCGGAGCGTCGAGATCAGCTCGCGGAGCGTTGAGGTGAGCTCGCGGAGCGCTGAGGTGAGCTCGCGGAGCGTTAAGGTCAGCTCGCGGAGCGTCGAGATCAGCTCGCGGAGCGCGTGGTGCTAATGCGTCGTCCTCATATTGCCTAAGTTGCCTTGCATGGTCATTTCGTCCTTGTGATTCGATCTGTGTCGCTTGACCGCTCATCCTGTCCAAGGTTCTTCGTACAGCTTCGTCGAGCGCAGCTTGACTGATTTTAACGTGTCTGGATGATCGACGGGAATGACTGTCACGCGTGGTGCCCGTCGTTTCGCGGTTGCTTGGGGCGTCTTCAATAGCTTCACGGTCAGGGAGGATCGGAGCGACTCGCGTAGCGCCTACGGCTTCGCGGTCGGTAGGATGGACTGCAATGGTTTCACGAGCAGGAGACGTAGCGCCTACGGCTACGCCATTGGGGGAGCGACGCGCGTTTGCGCCTACGGCTGCGCGGTCAGTGAGTGTTGCGTCCTCGCCCGTAATTGCTTCGTTCTGTTGATGCCTTGGAGTTGTTCGTCCTTGCACGGGTGCGCCCCCAATTGGCCGGTCTCGCGGGAGATTGTCGCGGAGAGGTGTTGGCGCTTTCGTCGCTGGAACTGGAGAGGTTGGAGTGAGACATGCTAGTGGTTTTCTGGAAACGTCTTAACTTCAAATTCTTTCGTCAAAAGGAAGGACTGGCCCCACGGTGGGGCGCCAAATTGTTGATGTATGAAATCGACATATTAATGATACGAGTCTTTATTGAAATATTCGGAGCTGGTCTTTTTTAACGGCAGAATGAAGTCAAAGTTTACAGAAAATGACAATCAAAAAGTTAAGCTTAGTAAATACGATTCACTAATGTCTCTCTCTCTCTGATTGCCCAAAAAAAAACTGGATCTCCCTGACGTGACAATGACTCAGCTATTTATAGTGGGACTTTGATCTAGATTTTTTCTGTCTCCCGGCAAAATGACGATTTTGCCCTGCGGCCCAGTGGGCCCTGATCCAAGACTTCTGGCCCAACATCCTCTTGAAATCTTCTGTTGGGTCTAGGCATGTTGGGGCATAGCCCATATCCAACAGTTATTACTTGTTCTGTGCAGTGTGCTAAAAACCCTAAACAACAGACAACTGTTTTGAAACAGTTTCCGAGAAATTAACCGAATGAACTGGGCTCGTCAACAACACCCTACTTGTTAAGAACTAGATATACAGCATTCTGCTATCAGCTTGTCCACAGTTTCCTAGCTGACAGCTCCTCGTCTAGCTAACATGCAGCTCAGACACGCGGGGAACCTGTTGAATGCATCACGATTTTGACAGTTGTTTCCTAATCGATCTAGAAGAACCTATAATCATCTACATATCCGCTGAAACCCCGATCTTAACATTCTAAGAAGACCGCCATTCGTATGAATCTGAAGTTGTCTCAGAAACTTATCACAGATTCCCTGAACAAAGGTGTGAAATGACACCTTGTATAGGTCAAGTATACCTATCGAAAAATGTCACCGTGTTTATGAAACAGACACATTCTGACCGAAGTCCAAAAAAGTAGATCCACCGTTATCAGATCACCAGATTTCATGGCTAATTTCCCAGCGACCCAGATGGAACCTAGAGCCAATTGCATGTCAATAGGAAGCCCCAATGAACATCGTCAAGCCGACCTCCAAATTTCGAACACATAAAGGAAAATATTTAAGACAAAGCCAAAAAGGAAAATTTAGATCTAGATTTAAGAAAGTTTTACTTATCTTGTAGCCTAGATATTTCATATAAATAGGGGTTACCTAGGCAAAGGATCCAAAAAAAATACAAAAAATCCTACCTCTTCAACTGTTCTTGAGAGAAAACCTACGTTGTTCTTCAAGAGATTTCAATTTATTTTCTAAAAAGCTTTGAATCGATTTATTAGGAGAGATTGTTAAGAGAATTTGTTTTCCCCTCACAGAAGTTCATTGTGTGAATCCCTCATTCTACAAAATCCAAGAATCCAATGTAGTCAATCAGTTTCTCTCTTCTCTCGTCCAAGTCGTTTATGTCTTTTCAAAACAAAAACAAATAGAAGAGAGAAAGAGGGAGCATTCGTCTGCTCTGTGTGCTTCTGTCTAAACATAGGAGAAAATAGAGCAGAGCTGAGAATGAGGGAGCTGATGACCTGAGAAGAGTGTGGAAAACTCGACAAAATGTCTGTGTAACCTCTACACATGCATCTGTGGCCGTAATCATTTTTCTCATCCATTATAGAACTATTGGAGAGTGTCTCTGTTAAGTATTATATAATGACTAACCATACTAGACTTTAGAGTTGAATTAAGATGTGAAAATATTATACTACTCAATATAGAATGATCTTCTTGTTGCAGAAAACACAAAGATTGCAGGATAAGAAGAGGTGATTCCGAATTTCAGTAGTATTGTTGCAGAAAACACAAATCAATGGGATGTTAAGCAAGCATTGAGAGGAACTCTCTGTGCTTCATCTGTAACTTGGATTTCTTCTTTCTTACTTCCTGAGAGCACTTCTCTTCTTCTTCCTCTTATTTAATTCAGCTTTTTCTTTTTGCATGTTCAGTCAAAGGATTCAACTCCAACACATTTAGCAAAAAACGTTTAAGGAGAAATATGTTATAAAATGTGATGATCATTATTTAAAGTCAACGGATTTATGAATTGCAAGACCAAACTATATTCATTGACATGCTTAGCATTTTCTCAATTGCTTTTGCAGTATATTCGTAATTATCTAATTTGCCCAAAAATAATAGAATATTGGAAATGCCTTCAAGTGATCAAGCAGGAACCAAATTGGACAGTATAATCTAATAGGATACAATATCACACATTGAAAATTGAGTATGATCTTAAGTGGTATATATAAGATATGGGCCTCTCCACTCATTGCCAATTGATTTTGAGTTGGAAATCCACAATCTAACATGGTATCAGAGCCTGATCCGCACATACTCAACTTAATCCATAATCGGCCTGATCCAATAGTTGGTCCGCTGATTCATGCCCAAACATACCGAGATTGATGTCTAAAGAAACCATTTTTGAGTTATAAGCCCACAATCTAACAGAATCCCTCCCCATTGAATTAGGAATTTACATCCATGCTTTATATCACGAGAGCAAATCTATGAAAACTAATCGCATTAAATATGTAGTAAAACTTTGTTTTGACTTAGAAAGATTAAATCTTATCCTTAATAATCAAAATAAAGCATTACCAAAGAATCATTTAGGGAGGAGCATTCATATATGTTAACTTAATTACGTTTTTCACCAACTTAAAAGCAAAAGAAAATATATGACTATTAATTTCAGGAGCATTCATATTTGGTAAGTTGAGATATGAATTTCACAAAAAAATTGACTCAATATGTTTGCAAAATCTGCAGATAATTGTCAATAACTAACTATGAGGTTTCCGTTTTCTCAATCTTTGTGTGTGAATATTCAATATCTTACCATATTAATTTTATTACATCATTTGGTGTTTTAAACTCTATAAATCTATTCCTTCAACCTAGGAAAAAGAATACAAAACAAAAACAAAAAAGCCACAATGAGATTGTTCTTAATGTTTGCAATTCTCTTTGGCTTTTACAGTGAAGCGTATGGGAAAGGTTTGTTAGATATCGATATGAAATTGAAGGCTCTTAATAAGCCTGCATTGAAGACCATTAAAGTAATTGCCTGAATCTGAATGCAAATATATAACATCTTGTGTATATATATTTTTTGGCGTATGAGTTCACATTTCGATTATACATTATCTGTAGAGTGAAGATGGAGATATAATAGATTGTATCGATATCTATAAACAACATGCCTTTAATCATCCCGCTTTAAGAAACCACAAGATTCAGGTAAATAAATTACATACACACACCTATTTCCTCGAATACTTATGTACAAGTTAAATTATTCACTTTGCAGGCATGCCCATCGTGTTATATTAATAGAAATTAACAAATAAATAGATAAACATTTGCAGACTTCGCAAAGTAATTTGTTAGTTAAATTTTCATAAGTAAAATTTTCTTTATTTTGCTTTGGACCTAAGTATGGTTGATTGTTAAACAATTACATTTATGTATGCAGATGAAACCGAGCGTGGAGTTTGGTGCAATGAAGACTACTATTCCAAACAACGGTTCTGATGAACAAATAACGTCACAGATTTGGTCCAAATCTGGAACCTGTCCTACTGGGACAATACCGGTTCGTAGAGTTAGTAGAGAAGACATAAGAAGAGCCTCTTCACCGTCTCGTTTTGGGAAAAAACCTCCTCATAAATACAGTTTTCTCGACAATGCACTTCAGCACAAGGGAAATTTCAATATAGCTGCTGAAAATATAAACCTTCCCCGCCCAAAGTTTATATCGGTACGTAGCATCGTTTTTAGTTTCCGATTTTTTAATTTATCGAAAATTTTATTTTGACGTAAAGATTTCTAGAACATTATAATATCAAATTTTGACAAAATAAAGAAAAAGTAATATCAGATAGCTTGAATTAATCGCAACTAGGTCCTAAAAATAACGATTAAATCATTTGTATGGGTTAATTAGAAACACTGATTGCTTGATAATGATATAGGAGGCAGTCCTTATCGCCCTAGGGTACAATTATCTTGGCGCTCAATCCGATATAAATGTGTGGAATCCTCCGAGGGTTCAGGCCAGCGATTACAGCTCTTCTCAGATATGGCTACTTGGTGGACTCTCAGATGCATTTGAAAGCATAGAAGCTGGTTGGGCGGTACATTTTCTACCCCTAGAAGTGTACTATATCTTGTTCTTGAAGTAAATAGTAAATTTAACTCCATAAACCTATTTTAGGTGAATCCAAGTGTTTTTGGAGACTCCCGCACACGTCTCTTCATCTATTGGACTGTAAGTACATCATTGCACAACTACCGACTTTCTAACATCTCCAGAGTTTATAACTAGTCTTCCTATGTGGATTTGTAGATAGATGGATATAATCAAACAGGGTGCTTCAACCTCTTATGCTCGGGTTTTGTTCAAACAACTACTATGTTTGCTTTAGGTGCAGCAATAGAACCTGTTTCGACTCCCTCGCAAACACAATATTTCTTCACTGCCAGCATGTTCTTGGTAACATGTTTTACAAAATCATCTCCCGAAACCTCACGCAAGATTGAAATTTTGTACTATTTTTTTGTGTATGTGATTTGGTTAATGGCCAAAAATTGGTGTTACGACAAATCAAAAGTTCGAAGCTATAGTTTCCTATTGATATGTTTTAAACCTGACATGTATGCTCGTTATCCTAAAATATTTTAATGATCGACGGTGCTTGCAGGATACAAACAACGGAAATTGGTGGTTGATTTGTGCAGACAACGTGATAGGTTATTGGCCCGGGTCACTCTTCAGTTACCTCAAACATAGCGCAACAGCTGTGCAGTGGGGTGGAGAAGTCCATAGTCCTAACGTACGGAAGAATCCGCACACAAGAACTTCAATGGGGAGTGGACAATGGGCATCTTCCTTATGGGCCAAAGCTAGTTACCACACAAACATCAGGATCAAGGACAATTCTTTGCAGATAAAATACCCCGAGTATCTATCCGAGTATGCTGATGAGTACAACTGTTATTCTACAAATCTGCATCGGAGAACGTATAAGTCAGAGCCCTACTTTTACTTTGGAGGACCTGGCCAGAATCCTCGTTGTCCTTAATCTCATCTTGATTTTCTCAATGGTCATTCTCGTTTTTATTAATCTTACATATAAGTTGGAGATGAAATTATGATTAGAAAAGAGTTCTTCTATTAAACTATATAAATATAAGGACATTAATAAATGAATCTTCATAAAATATTACAAAAACAAGATTTATTCTTTAAATAGTTTTTCACAAAATGTATAGTTATTGTATACTTTTTCATAACATTGAGTTCGGAAGAGTAAGAAACTGAACTAAGCCAAAAAAAATACAACAGTGAACATTGTTTATGATCCATATCTCGAGCAAATATCTACTGCTTTCTAGGAAGAAGATTCTGGATGAGGAATTGAAGAGTGTTGGACCAGTCTGAATTGATGTGACTACCAATGAGCATAAAACAGAACGTGACCCAGACAGTATAAGGATATGGACACACCCAAAAAAAAAAAAAAAAATGATTTCCGTTAGGCTCAGTACAAGGTTGGAAAATGCCCCATTGTCCAATTTAATCAACAGATAAATTGACTAGACCGAGATAAGGCGATATCGTATTTTGTCTATCAGAAGTTCATAGTCAAGTCTCGTCATGCTTTTGGTAGTAAGCAGCAAACCTGAGTATCGCACGGAAGTCGGTTCCCTAGCTAGGGGTACCAAGATTCGACTCTTCAGCTTGAAGGCTATCAATTGAAGACTATCTTTTGTAGTTAATCTGAGTTTCATAGCATAAAAGAATGAACTAAATGTAAATCAAATATGAAAATTGATAGACTCCTGGCAAGGAATCTCTTCCCAAGAACACACTTGCAAGGTTTTGAAGAGATATGGACGAAGTGATGATGGAGATTGGATGAAAGATGCAGCGGAATTGATAGATGAACGGCGGTGAAGGTGAAATGGGATGATTGCAGCGGATGAAGGGGATTGAAATGAACTTCCAAGAGAGATGACAATCTCTTAGACTTCAGGCTTGAATCCAACTTAGATATGACACACTAAGAAGAAGACAAGTTGAGAAGATATTACACACTTCTCAGATCAAACAAGTAGAAAAGAAGTTTTTGATTAAAATGTTTGATGAGAAACAAAAGAGAGATACATGGTCTTTAAATAGGAGAAGGGGAGAACGAGATAGAGAAGAGAAAACCCTAGACAGCCTTGCAAGTTCATGTTCAAGTTCATGCAAGATGTCTAGGAAATGACAAAACATTAAATGCATTGTTTTGAATGAGAAAGAGATAGAAAATGGGCCAAGACTTTGTAATGGGCCTTGGACCACGACTTGGGCTGGCAGAAGGGGCTTGAAAATGTTACTTAGGCCTCATTAAAAACTCTGTCAAGAAAACCCAATGGGACAAAACTTGACCAAGAAAAAAAGAGCACCAAAGCAACATTTTACCCTTTACCGAGCACCTTCAGCTGTGAGCATCGTCAAAGTGGTTTGAACCACATTTTCTTGGTTCTTCTCCAGCTCCTTGAGTAGTCCATTGATGGTTTGGTTGAACCTCTTGGACCGTGACCGTGTTAGAGGACCCGCCGGGACGATCAATGCTTCCTCCACTGCTTCCGCTGGTTCAAGCTGCTCCTCCGGTGCTTCCTCTGGTTCAAGCTGCTCCTCAGGTTCGTGTGGTTTGGTTGAGCTGTCCATGGTCTCATCATCCTCTCCCACTTGAAAAGGATTTGACCTCAAATCCGAATTATCTGCACAATAAGGACGAAGATCAGAAACATTGAAACTACCACTAACTTTGTACTTACCTGGGAGGTCAAGTTGGTAGGCATTGTTGTTGATTCGTTTGAGAACTGTGAACGGTCCATCAATCCTGGGCATTAGTTTAGATGCTCGCTCTTCCGAGAAACGCTCCTTCCTAAGATGAACCCACACTTGATCGCCCTCATTGAAGATGACCTCCTTTCGCCTTTGTTCGCATACTTTTCATACAGCTTCGTCCGGGCCTCCAAATTCTCCTTAGCCTTTTTGTGAACCTGTTTAACTAAGTCGGCCTTTTTCTTGCCATCAAGACTTGATCTCACACTCAAAGGTAAAGGCATTAGATCCAAAGGAGAAGTGGGGTTGAACCCATAAACAATTTCAAAGGGAGAAAACTTAGTCGCAGAATGCATAGAATGATTATCAAATTCAACATGCGGCAATCAATCTTCCCAAGTCTTAAGGTTCTTTTTAATAAGCACACGCAACAAAGTAGACAAGGTTCGATTCACAACTTCAATTTGACCATCGGTTTGCGGATGACATGTAGTAGAGAAAAGCAACTTAGTTCCCAATTTAGACCACAAAGTTTTCCAAAAATAACTAAGGAACTTAGTGTCTCGATTAGAAACAATGATCTTAGGAATGCCATGCAAACGTACAACTTCCTTAAAGAACAAACTAGCAACATGAGATGCATCATCAGTTTTATGACAAGGAATGAAATGTGCCATTTTAGAAAAGCAATCAACCACCACAAAAATAGAATCCTTACCAGCCCTAGTCCTAGGCAATCCAACCACAAAATCCATAGATATATCAGTCCAAGGATGCAAAGGAATAGGTATACGGGTATACAAACCGTGGGATTGAACCTTAGCCTTAGCTTGCTTACAAGTCGCGCATCGTCACATAGTCGTTCAACATCTCTTTTCATGTGCGGCTAATGGAACTGTTCTTGCATCACCTTATATGTCTTAGCAACTCCAAAGTGTCCCATCAATCCTCCTCCATGAGCTTCCTTTAGAAACAATTCTCGCAAAGAAGAGTGAGGCACACAAAGTCTATTTTCAAAGAACAAATAACCCTCATGGCGATAATATTTCCCAAAGGAAACTTCTCACAAGATTGAAATATTTTGCTAAATTCAGAATCATTAGCATAGAAGTCCTTTATCTGTTCAAAACCTAGCAATCTTGCATCCAAAGAATTAAGCAAAACATACCTGCGAGATAATGCGTCGACAATGACATTATCCTTACCTTTTTGTACTTGATCACATATGGGAATGTTTCAATGAATTCGACCCACCGTGCATGACGTTTGTTGAGCTTTTGTTGACCCTTTAAGTGCTTGATAGACTCGTGGTCAGTATGAATGACAAACTCCTTTGGCCATAGATAGTGCTGCCAATTTTGTAGGGCTCGGACCAATGCGTAAAGCTTCTTGTCGTAGGTTTGATAGAGTGTCGTCTTCCTAGCTTCTCACTGAAGAATGCTATGGGCTTATGATCCTGCATCAAAACAGCTCAAATACCTATCCTTGAGGCATCACATTCAATCTCAAAAGTTTTCATAAAATCAGGAAGAATTAAAACGGGAGAGTTAGTAAGCTTCTCTTTCAAGGCCTGGAAGGCATTTTCTTGTGCAGCTTCCCATTTGAATCCAACATCCTTCTTGATGACTTCCGTAAGCGGTGCGGCAATGGTGCTGAAATCCTTGACAAACCGTCGGTAGAATCCTGCTAAACCGTGAAAGCTCCTCACCTCGCTCACATTTGTAGGACTTGGCCAATCATTGACCGCCTTGGCTTTTTCCTCATCAACCTTGATTCCATCTGCACTCACAACAAAGCCTAGGAAAACAAGATTATCTGTTCAAAAGGTGCACTTCTTAAATTTGGCATAAAGCTTTTCCTTGCGAAGCAAATCCAAAACGAGTTTAAGATGCAGGACATGATCCTCTAGGTTCTTGCTATAAACCAAAATGTCATCAAAATAAACCACAACAAAAACACCAATATGCTTCCTAAGGACATGATTCATCAATCTCATGAAAGTGCTAGGCGCATTAGTTAAACCAAACGGCATGACTAACCATTCATATAACCCTTGTTTGGTTTTAAAAGCTGTTTTCCACTCATCACCTTCTTTCATGCGAATTTGATGATATCCACTTTTAAGATGAATTTTAGAAAAGATGCTAGAACCATGCAACTCATCAAGCATATCATCTAATCTAGGGATAGGATGGCGATACTTAACCATGATATTGTTAATGGCTCGGCAGTCCACGCACATTCGCTAACTCCCATCTTTCTTAGGTACTAGCAACACTGGAACGGCACATGGACTCATGCTTTCTCGAATATGTCCTTTGTCCATCAGCTCGTTCACTTGTTTTTCAAGCTCCTTTGTCTCGGTTGAGTTGGTGCGATAAGCTGGTCGGTTTGGTAGGGCGGCTCCTGGCACAAAACCGATTTGATGCTTGATCCCTCGGATAGGCGGTAAACCAATGGGATAGTCCTCCGGAAACACGTCCTTATACTCTTGCAAAACCAACTGAACTTTACTCGGTAGCACCGGTTCGGGGTTAGTAGAACAAGCTAGAGTTTCTTTGTAAACAAAAAGTAAACTATTGTGACTTACCTTGCTCTTACTCTTTGTGTCGGTTTGTTCAGCGGTCCGTTGTTTCATGCTTAGCTGGTCTAGGTAGACTTCATGCGGCGTCATTGGAATGAGAGTTGTCTTCCGGCCATTGTGTTCGAAGGTCTGTCGGTTGGTGAAACCATCGTGGTGAACTTTCTGATCAGATTGCCATGGACGTCCAAGAAGAATGTGACTAGCGTCCATCGGAAGTATGTCGCACATGATCTCGTCTTGATACTTACCAATTGAAAGTGGCACCTTGACTTGCTCCTTGACAGACATCTCACCTTTCTCATTGAGCCATTGTAGCGCATATTGTTTCAGATGTTTAAGCACTTCTAAGCCAAGCTTCTCAACCATAGTCCTGCTCGCAACATTAGTACAACTACCACCATCAATAATTAAACTACATACCCTATCTTTGACCAAGCATCGAGTGTGAAACAAGTTTTCCCTTTGTGTTTGCTCCTCAGCCTTAGTGAGAACACTCAAAGATCTCCTTGCAACAAGCAACTCTCCTTTAGTGGGGGCTTCGAAACCCTCTTCCAAAGAATCGTTTTCCAAACACTCTTCTTCAGACTCTACCTCGCCATTATCTCTAAGGACCATGATTCTTTTGTTGACACACTCGCTTGCGTAATGCCCAAGCCCTTGACACTTAAAGCAACGAATATCCCTTGTCCTTGTGATCACCTCCTTACCCTTACCTTTCGGGTCAGAATCAATCGGTTTTGGCTTGACGAATGGTTTGTAGTCCTTCTGATAGTTGGGCTTGTCCTCCTTTTGGTAACTTGACTTTCCTGAGCTGTAGCTGGTTCGAGAGTTCTTCCTTTTGATTTGCTGTTCGAACATGACTGTCTTGTGAAGCATCTCCTCGATTTCCACATAGTGCTGGGTTTCTAGACGGTCTTGGATTTCGCGGTTAAGACCTCCCATGAATCGAGCCATGACAGCTTCTCCATCTTCTTGAATGCCACCTCTTAGCATAAGGGTTTCCATTTCCTTGATGTACTCCTCGACTGACTTGCTTCCTTGAACCAAATTCCTCAAGCACTGATGTAGATCGCGATGATAGTAACTCGGCACAAACCTCCTACGCATGACGGTCTTCAGCTGGTTCCACGTTTCAATCGGCACATCTCCAGAACGTATGTGGCAGGTAACAAGCTGATCCCACCAAATTAAAGCATAGTCATAGAACTCGTAGCAGAAACTTTAACCTTGTTGACCTCGGTGACCTCTTGACAAACGAAGACTAACTCCACTTTCTGCTCCCACTCCAGATATCCGGGTTGCTGGTTCCATGGAAGGCAGGGATCTTGAACTTTAGGCCTCCCAACGGATCTCTTGGAACTAGACGGTCTTGTCGACGCCTTCACTGACCACTGTGTGAAGAACTGGACTGTAGTTACTCCGGGTCTCATCGTCTTGTCTTGGTTCATCCTGGTTCTGCCGTTGATGCTGATTTACTTCCGGGTTGGTTTGATTTTAAGTGTAGAGCACCAAGTCGTGCATCAAGCATGGTCGCCATAGCTGCGGTGACGGATTTAAGGATCTTCTTTTCCAAGCTAGAAGTAGACGACTTTTTGAAACAAGTATTTGTATGGTGGTGAAATGGGATGAATGATGATGAATGTATGCAATGAATGGATGGATGGTAAGGTGTTTCAATTCCCCTTATGCAGTTGCAGTATAAGAGGGTGTCAATCCAATCTGAGTGTTTGTGAACAGTCAAGATATGCATAAAGATCTAATTTAAGCCAGATGTAAAGGATGTTTGTCACTAACAATCCTATGATGAAAATGTAAAGCGCAGAAAGTAAACTATAAGAACTAAGAACTAAATGCAAATGAAACAGGATGATTATGACAGTAATGATGCAACCAACAGAAGTAGAAACTATGCTAATGAACTAATGCAAGACAAGTAATGAACAAGATACTAAGTAAATGCAACAGAAATGCAAATAGAATGAAACAAGACAATCACAAAGCATAAACAAGAGTTCTGGGGATGAACTCGAGCAAGCACTCGACCAGTGTAGGTCGAGTGAATGGTCGAGCTGGACTAAACGCAGAAACAGAGCAATGCAATAAAAACAGAGTAATGCAAAGACGAATCAAACTACAATCAAGCAACAGGATTAAGACTGTAAAATCAATAAACAAGGAAGGACTTGAGGAGGGGTTCATGGGCTGAACTAATGATTGAGGCTATCTAACTTGATCAACAAATCTCAAACAACATGAGATAATCTCTAGACATGTGTATCTAAGACAAGTTTTTCCCACTCTCATGGTCAAGAAACAATCAAACCTATGCATTTCTAGACTTGCTCTCACATAGTAAAGAATCTACACAAGCAGGCAGTAAGAAATATGTCTCATACCAAACAAAACCTCTAATCTCTTAGCAAGCAAGATGGCAAGCTCTAGATCTAGCCTTATCTATGCCTCTTAAACATTGGTGTGATGCTAAGATGCTTGAAATCAGATCCTACCCTCTCAGATATAGGATCAGCATTAAGAACATCTACCCTAGAAGAGATCTACAACAACCAAGCTTGATCAAGCCAAACAAACCTCATTCACAGCCCAGCCTAACCCATCGTCAAGATCCTAAGCCACTACTCACAAGAACACATGATGAACATCAAAATCATAAACCCAGAAAATATTGAAACTTGCATCATTAGAAAGATGAAACAAAGATCTACAATATTGAAAAAGAAATGAAACTTGAATTCTCAATATTAAGAAAGTTATGAAACTAACAATATTGAAGAATTTAGTCTTTTTCAAGTACAAGATCTAGGAAATAAAAAAGGCAAAAGAATAAATCCCAAAAAGGGTAAATACTAGGTTTAGAGAATATCTAAAAAGCTGGATACTTTTGTGGCTGCAGGTACAAGGCTTTATATAGGAGGGGAGTGGAAGCCCTAAAAATACTAAAAGACAAAATAGTCAACGGCTCGGTCAACTCGACCTGTGCTCGGTCGACTGGCAGGTCGAGTTGGCTTCTCTCGTGCGTTCTCCACTCGGTCGAGTCCTTCTCAGCACACGATCGAGTGTCTGGTCGAGTGTGCGGTCGAGTTGGACTCCGGACCTTGTTATTTTAGCCTTAACTCTCTTGCTTTCCCTTCATGATTGCTTCACTTCTTCCTCAGGATTGCTTCTATGTTCCTTAAGCTCTAAAATCACCTGTTTATGCATGAAAAGATGCAAATGCAATGCAACTAAACTCTAATGCATGATTAGTCCTAAAGCTATGCAATAATGGTGAAAATGGATAGCAAAAGATGCAAAAGATGTGAATATACTAAGGGAAAACAGGGTAAAATATATGAACATCACTTTTCCTCTTCCATCGTCACCGTGGTACCTGAAAAGAAAAACAAAGATCCACCAGTAAATAGTTCTAAAAACACGTAAATGAAAACAAATATGGGAAAATTATGAAAACGAATCCAAAAAATCTCAAATCAATTTTTACAAAATACTAGACTTGTTCTTGTTTCTAAAAAAGTTGATTTCATAAAATTTGAACGAGTCAAACATTTTATAAAATTCTGACAAGATGAAACGACAGATCTGAAAAATAAGAAAAAAGTGACGAATGGAATTCAAAACCTGATTGCAGAGTGGTTGCTCTGATACCTCATGATAGACTCCTACTAAGGAATCTCCTCCCAAGAACACACTTGCAAGGTCTTGAAGATGAATGGATGGATGGATGATGATCAATGGGTCGAAGATGCAGCGGAAAGATCGACGAAGAAGGTGAAGGGGTGAATGATGCACCGGATGAAAAGGGGAACGAAATGAACTTCCAAGAAAGATAACAATCTCTTAGACTTCAGGCTTGAATTCAACTTAGATATGACACGCTAAGAAGAAGACAAGTTGATAAGATACTACACATTTCTCTGATCAAACAAGTAAAAAGAAGGTTTTTGATTAAAATGTTTGATGAAAAACAAAGAAGAGATACATTGTCTTTTTATAGGAGAAGGGGGGGGGGACCAAGGAGAGAAGAGAAATAAAACCCTAGACAGCCTTGCAAGAGCTTTAACAAGGTCAAGTTCATGCAAGATGTCTAGGAAATGACAAAACATTAAATGCATTGTTTTGAATGAGAAAGAGATAGAAACTGGGCCAAGACATTGTAATGGACCTTGGACCACGACTTGGGCTGGCAAAAGGCTTGAAAATGTTACTTAGGCCTCATTAAAAACCTTGTCAAGAAAACATAATGGGACAAAACTTGACCAAGAAAAAAAGAGCACCAAAGCAACATTTTACCTTCTACCGAGCACCTTGAGCTGTGATCATGGTGAAAGTGGTTTTAGCCACGTCTTCTTGGTGTTTTTTCCAGCTCCTTGAGTAGTCCATTGATGGCTTGGCTGAACCTCTTGGACCGTGACCTTGTTAGAGGACCCGCCGGGACGATCAATGCTTCCTTCGGTGCTTCCGCTGGTTCAAGCTGCTCCTCCGGTGCTTCCTCTGGTTCAAGCTGCTCCTCAGGTTCGTGTGGTTTGGTTGAGCTGTACATGGTCTCAGCACCTTAAGGAGACAACCTAAAGCTGAAGATCTAGGACGCTTTGTTTGCTCATGCTCCATAACAGGCATTGAATTCTCTAACTCTCTTTGTGATTATGGTGCTAATGTTAATGTTATGTCAAGAAGTGTAGCCGATACACTAGGATTGCGAGACATATCGCCATCCAACCTCAGTTTAGTCTTTGGAGACTCATCACAAAAGGTTCCCGACGGATTTGTTCGACCATTCTGCATCCACAAGTGCCAACAACCTGCTACCCAAGCCACCTAAACCGCCTAAGACACCACAATTTTCCAAGATAAAAATCATAGTTCCTCCTGAGCTAAGTAGCGAGAGCAAGGAACAGATCCAAGAGATGATAAGGCATACTAAAGAAGTTCTTCTTCATGCAAAAGTTTTTGAAACTTCTACAAAAGGACAACTTGTTATTGAAGCTGGAGAACTCTATCAAGATATCAAAGGAGCCGAAGGAGCATTGATTCCCGAAGCTGACCTTTCTCAAGCCTAACTTGGCCGCCACCGTCAAGCCAACGACGTTAAACAAGTGCGCTTCTTGGGAGGCAACCCAAGCTAATAAGTATTTATTTTTAGGATTTATTTTCTTTTACTATTGATAATTTTAGTTTCAGGTTTATAAAAAAAAACACAAAAAAAAAAAATAGAAAACAGAAAAGCCAAAAATAAGGAAGAAGAAGTCCATGGATTGGCAATGCACATAATGTCTAGTGGCAAGCACAACCTACTGACCGGACATGTTCAACCTGACCGATGCAAGCCGAAGGCGACGGATCATCACCATCCTTGAGTGATCGATGCCGAGAGTCCCCACCAGCCATACCAACCGTAGCCGACGCCATGTCCTGTCTTACGTACTGCGTACCACGTCCAGCGTACCGCGTACCACCACCGTACCTGCTGCTGCTGTCCGCGACCGTTCACCCTGTACAGCGAGACAATTCTGAACCACCACCATCCTTACCACCAACCATCACCATTCTTTTATTTAGGTATGTTTTTCTTATTTTTTATTTTCTCATTATTATTGATGGTTTTAGGTTTTTGTTTCAAGGAGGATGCATTTAGAGTTATATCAAACACAATTCGAATGAACTTACCCTAGTTCAAACTCGATGTCAAGCAACCAAAGGAAGTTACAAATGGGTAATCACCACATTTTCATTCCACAGCCGACCTTGTAGACAATTTTTTTTTTGGGCAACCATAAAACGTCTAAGAGTCGACACACATCATTCCATCAAGGTGACATTGTTCTTAAACCCTATACTTTTCCTTATCATTTTTAATCCTCATCTCTTTCTTTTTCTCCCACCGAGGACGGTGTGATTTAAGTCTGGGGGGAAAGATGTTCCATCCTATACTAATGCTACTTTCTATTTTGTTGACTTGAAACCTTATTCCACTTTTTACATCAATAATTTTGACATTTTATCGAGTCACTTTTTTTTATTGAGTCAAAACTAGTAGGGGATTATGATCTTATTCTAACGGTTTATTTGATTTGAATTAACACTCTTATGACTCTTGATTATGCTTGACAACAGAACTAAAGTTTGGAGACTATGAGCCGACTCAACAATCCCCCAAGTCCCTATTCGATGGATATTCAGATGATCAAACGTTGTCTCTCAATTTTTATAGGACCTAAACCGGACTTAATTATCAAGCCCTTGAAATTGGTATACATTGGACTAGATCTCTACATTCAAGCCACACAAGACATTGCACTTCTTCAAGAGTATGTTCCCCTCTCTCTTCCCTTCAATACTAAAAAAAGAGAATAAAAGATGAGATGATTTTGATCAGTTTAGAGAGGTAGGTAAATTACCTATGACCTTATCATTCTACTCTTAAGTCAAATGATCACACAAAGCTTGGAAGCGAGGGGTAGGTAAATTACCGATGACCCCAGTATTCGCCTACACCTTTGATTTAAAAAAAAAAAAAAAAAAAAAAGAAGTGAGAAAAGGGAGAGGAAATGAATCATATGAAGAAAGTCTTGGCTTGAATAGAGTCTGCAAGCCATTGATCGATTTTTCCTTGATAAGATTTCACTTTTTAATATTGCTTAATTCATGTAAGGAGATGACAATGGAGATTCTGGAAACTCTAAAGAATTGTGGGATCAAGGAGAGTTGATGACTCTCATGGTGGATTACAAATGGAAGTTTCTAATGTCAAGGCGAAGAAGAGTGCAAAGACAATATCCCCAAAGATAAGTGAATTCCCAGTATTTTCAAAACCTCTTTTCCATGATTAAGCTTGATTATTTGCTTGAGGACAAACAAAAACTAAATCTGGGGGAGTTGATAACATCATTATTTTACTCATATTAGCTATAGTTTTCATATGCATTTAGGAAGAGTTTGATATGATTTCGAGGCTCTAATGTCTATTATCAAGTATTTTAGGTTTCAAGAAGGTTTTACAGGTTTTATAGCAAAAATGACCAAAAGACAAGGAAAATACGTTTTAGGAAAGTTTCAGAGCTTTACAGTACTGGCCACTTTTGAAGACCTTCCCGAACTCACATTTCAACGTACTTGGTGTCTATGGAAAGATGAGAGAGTCATCTTTCTCCTCGAAGTAGAATCAAGTCAATCCATTCACTCATCAGGAAGTTATGCCCGATTTACCGAGACGTATCATAAACCGATGCAAGAAGAATTGACCTACCAATTGGCTCTCATACAAGGCCTGACCAGCGACCTTCACTGCGGACCAGTGCAAGCCTCCTCTACGTTCTAGAAGCCTCTTTCGGCGCCCCTTTGCCATGAACTTAACAAGATAAGACGTTTCTACCCTTACAAAACCCTAACCCTAAACAAAATCCTATAAATACTCTTAAGATCTAGGGTTTTGGGTGTGCTTCTTTGGTGTTTCCTTTGTGCCTCTAAGTTCTTCACTCACGCCACCAGCAGCCGACCTAGAGACGACCAGAGACTCCTCTACCGCCGTCGAAGCTCGTTCCTCTCACCTCCTCTTATAAGCCATCACCGAAGACACCAAATCTCTACTCTTCCTTATTTCTTTCATATTTACTTTGCTTTTGGGATCAAGTTACATTTGTGACAAATAGAGAATTTTAATTTGAACCCCCTTTTTTTTTTTTTTTTTTTTGATGCTGTTCTATATAATATCAATGTCGTTTCTTAGCATCATGAGCGAGTATTTTACTTTGTTGGGTTTTATGGGGTGATTCAAGGGGAATTCATAGGTTCGCTTCAATTAGGTTGTTAGATCTTATTTTCAGTTTTATTATTATAGTTCTTTGGGACATCTTTATCTTAATGCTTATGCTTGGATTGATCACCAAGTACTGATCTAGAGAACGGGAGCGCTAACCGTGTTATCCTACTTCTCCGAACTAGTGTTATACTGAAACCTTGCTCGTAACCTGCGTAAGTTGAGTTGCGAAGTTTGGTGAATGTATCGAACTTGTTTAACTAGCTGGTTGACATGCGACGTTGCCTGCGAAAGTTGAGTAACGGAGTGTGAAGAATTTAGACTTTCATTCTATGAGAATAGCTTGTTAGTTCATTAGTGTTTCGTAGTTGAGAACCTAGACCAAAAATTAGTATTTACTTGTTAGATCTTACACTTAATATTGCTTAGAACCGTGAAAACCCTGAGATGACTCTCAAAACGCCCAACGCCTTATTCATATAGTTTTAAACCGTTTTATTTATTTGGATAGTTATTAGAAAAACCAAAACCCCAATCTCTTCTTAAGTCTTAGCCATAGTTCTTTCTCTTATAATTCAATATGTGTTTGCTATTATTCTCTATGGAATCGATCCTAAAATACTACAATTGATTAACTGTGCACTTTCAGTCGTCATTTAGTCTTTTCCGGTAAAAGATTTGGAGTGAAATTCTACACAAATCAAAGACAGTTAAGTCTGACATAAAGTAATATCGTGGACAACTTGTCGGTCTAATTGCCATGGACGTCCGAGAAGGATGTGCCTAGCGTCCATCGGTAGTATGTCGCACATGATCTCGTCATGATACTTACCAATTGAAAGAGGCACGTTGACTTGCTCCTTGACGGACATGTCACGCGCTTCATTAAGCCATTGGAGCGCATATGGTCTCAGATGTTTAAGCACTTCTAATCCAAGCTTCTCAACCACAGTCCTGCTCGCAACATTAGTACAACTACCACCATCAATAATCAATCTACATACCTTATCTTTGACCAATCATCGAGTGTGAAACAAGTTTTCCCTTTGCATTTGCTCCTCAGCCTTAGTTAGAATGCTCAAAGATCTCCTCGCAACAAGCAACTCTCCTTTAGTAGGGGCTTCCAAACCCTCTTCCAATGAGTCGTTTTCCGAACATTCATCTTCAGATTATACCTCGCCATTATCTCTAAGGACCATGAAACACATTTTATTGGTGGTATGGTGATGAAATGGATGGAATGATGAGATATGAATGATGATGAATGGATGGCAGGGTGTTTCAATTCCCCTTATGCAATTGTAGTACAAGAGGTGTCAATCCAATGTAAGAGTTTGTGAACAATCAAGATGTGCATAAAGATCTAAGTTAAGCCAGATGTAAAGGATGTTTGTCACTAACAATCCTATTATGAAATGCAAAGTGAAAAATGTAAAACTAGAAGAACTAAATGCAAAATGTAAATGGAACAGAATGATTATGACAATTATGAAGCTAGAACAGAAATAGAAACTATATTAATGCAAGTACTGAACATGACACTAAGTGAATACAACAGAAATGCAAATAGAATGAAGCAGGAAGTAAGACAGGACAACTACAAATCATAAACAAAAGTTCTGGGGATGAACTCGAGCAAGCACTCGACCGAGTGTAGATCGAGTGCAGGGTCGAGCTAGACAAAAACAACAGAACAGAGCAACACAAGAAAAACAGAGCAATATGAAAGCAAATCAAACAACAAGCAAGCAGCATGATTAAGACTATGAAATCAATAAACAAAGAAGGCCTTGAGGAGGGATTCATGGGCTGGACTATTGATTGAGGTCATATAACTTGGTCAACAAATCTCAAACAACTTGAGCTAATCTCTAGACAATATTTCTCTAAGACAAGTTTAATCCACTCTCATGGCAAGAAACAATCAAACTCATGCATCTCTAGACTTGTTCTCACACAGTAAAGAATCTACATAAGCAGGCATTAAGCAATATGTCAAATACCAAACAAGACCTCTAATCTCTTAGCAAGCCTAATGGTAAACTCTAGATCTAGTCTTATCTATGCTCCTTAAACATTGGTATGATGCTAAGATGCTTGAGATCAGATCCTACCCTCTCAGATATAGGATCAGCAATAAGAACATCTAGACTAGAAGAGATCTACAACAATCAAGCTTGACCAAATCAAACAAACCTCAAACATAATCCAGCCTAACCCATCCTCAAGATCCTAAGCAACTACTCACAAGAACACATGATGAACATCAAAATCATAAACCCAGAAAAACTCGAAACTTGCATCAAATGAAAGATAAGACAGAGATCTACAATAATGAAAAAGTAATCAAACTCAAATTCTCAATATATTGAAAGTTATGGAACCAACAATTTTGAGAGATTCTTTGTTCTTCCTCTAAAACAAGTACAAGATTTAAGAAAATAAAAAGGTATAAAGGGAATAATTCCCTAAAACGTAAAAACTAGGTTTCTGACTCTCTAAAAAGTTGCACACCTTGGTGGCTGAGGGTACAAGGCCCTTAAATAGAAAAAGTAGTGGAAGCCCTAAAAAAAGCTAAAAGACAAAATAGCCAGGCGGCTCGTCCAGCTCAACCCGGTGCTCGATCGAGTGACCGGTCGAGCTGGCTTCTCTTGATCTTCTTCCACTCGGTTGAGTCCCTCTCTCCACACGGTCGAGTGCGTGGTCGAGTGCGGGGTCGAGTTGGACCTCGGACCTTGGTTTTTCAGCCTTAACTCTCTTGCTTTCCCTTCATGGTTGCTTCACTTCTCCTCAGCCTTGCTTCCATGCTCCTTAAGCTCCAAAATCACCTGTTTATGCATGAAAAGATGCAAATGCAATGCAACTATACTCTAATGCATGATTAGTCCTAAAGCTATGCAATAATGGCAAAAATGGATAGCAAAAGAAGCAAAAGATGTGAATAAACTAAGGGAAAACAGGGTAAAATATATGAACATCAACACCCCCAAACTTAGTCTTTGCTTGCCCTCAAGCAAATAAACAAGACATAAGAAGGTAGGTGAGGTTTAAAAGGTGGGATCTCAGTTCCTAAAGCTTGCAAATAGACCAGCTAGAATCAATGTCCAAGTTACTAGTACTATGATGCAAGTTGAATGAGCTGTACTTAAAGATTTTAGACAAGCCTATCACAACCTTTACTAATTTGAGCCTTAGATATCCACATGCATTCAAATCAACCATTTCCTTTAACATTCATTAATCAAGAACATGAATCAATCTTATGCAATGCTTAAACTCATTTGGCTTGGAGATAAAGGTTTTGAGACAATGATGGTCTCTCTTTAGAGTGGGGCTTATCAATATCAAGGTTCTCTCATAAAAATGGATTGAGCTTTAGAAGAATGCTAAAGGTAAGAACACTTAGACACATACAAGAACAAAACCTTGTCTACCCAAAGGCACCCAAAATGTTTATGCTATCAATCTAAACCCAAATGATTCTAGTGCTACCCTTTAACTTCTTCCTTTCTCTTTCACCCTTTTCTCTTATGGTTTCCAAGTCTTAGGAGAGGTTTCTTATTTGAACTTTCAAGTGGGATGGGGATTCTTTCTTATATGCTATGGTTATCTTTTCTTCTTTATTCTTAAGACATACAAGCATTTTGCTAGACTTTTCTTTTCTTTCTTTTCTTTTCTTTAACTAGAACCATCTTCAACAATCTTTTAACTTCCCATCCTTTCACTAGACTTTAATTAAACACAATCTACTCTTAAAGACTATACCCTTTTTCTTTCTCTTTTTCCTCTTTTCTTTTCTTCTCTTTTTCAAACAACCAAGTCCCAAACCCAACAATTAAACCACCTAGTCCTATCTAGTTTGAAAATTGCAAACTAGAACTACACAAGGCTTTACTCTTGTCAGCTCAAACCTAACACTTTCTACCAAGCTCAACCCCAAAAAGGCCTCACACACACAAGAATTAAGATGGCTTGAAAGAAGGGTTGGTTAAGGGTGGGGAAACTGATTCTTAATGAGGAAATCAGCTACTTGGATCAACAAGAGTGGTAAAAAGGAGAAAGATGATCCAAATATGTATATGGTATCCATGAGTTTAAAGCAATGCACAAGATGATAATTAAAAGTCAATATTAGGTTCTTATAAATAGAAAATGGCATCAAATCTCAACATGCTTCAATTTAGACCAAATGCAATGCAGGAATTCAAGACATGGTTCAATCTTATGCTTCTAGCTACTCAACTAGCATCAAAGTACTATTAACTTGGGCATTGATCCTAGTTTAGTGAATCTAGCAAGCTAACAAGGTTAAACTCATCATAGATCCCTAATGCAAAAATATGAAACAGTCCTATATGAAACATGCTAAACAAGATCCTAATATGCAATGCAAACTACATGAACACTCTTTTTAAAAAAAAAAGATTTTGCAAAAATTTTCAAATTTTTTTGTTTTTTTCTATGCCTTAAATGATATGCAAATACTATCATGATTAAATGTAAAATAAGAAAACAAAACACAATATCAAATCTTATCTCAAACCCTCCCCCAAACTTAAATTACACAGTCCACTGTGTAAAAAAAATTTGTAAGAGGATTTAAGACTAAAAACAAAACACAATATGAAGCGCAATGGTGTTTACAAGGAAAGGTGATAGTGCTACCTCAAGCATTGTGGAAGAAACTGTCCACATCCTCTTTCATGCTGTCATAAGTGTAGTGGGGTCTTGTTGCTGACTTGGAGATTGAGATTGGGGCAGCTCGACAATGGCGATCGAACGTGACTCGGTCGAGTGCGTGCTGGAGTGGGGGGTCGAGTTGGCTTGCGAGTCCATATTTCCAAGTCCAATTCTCTCCAAACCCATCCACACTCTCATTAAAAGGCCTGCCAAACACAAACATAAAAGAAAACACATCAAAACTACAAGAAAAGAAAGCTTATTTACAAAGGATACCTTAGGGACTTCCTCCCTAGTGAGCTTGTTTAGAGTCACTAAGCTTGACTTCTTATAGCTCTTCAAGCTTGATTTGGAGACCAAGGAGGTGATGAAATCCCCCTTGGTCTATTTGATAACCTTGATGTTCCTTCTTGATCACTACTTTCTTGACACTTGAAGCATGTTTCTTCTTAAACTTGAGTTTTGGTCTTGCCTTCTTCAAAGACCTCTTGTTGAGCTGAGCTTGGAGATCCTTCACCAAATTAGTCAGCTCTTGAACAGAATTCTTAAACCTCTCCACTGATTCTTCTTGAAAGGATAGCTTAGCACTTGAAGGTGTTTCCTTACTTGAGACCTCATGATCCTCTTTTCTTTTGATAGTGTAAGGTGGATCATTGATGGAAGGCAGAGTAGTAGGGTTGTTGATGTCAAACTTCATAGTGAAGTCTTCAGTCAGGTGGAGCTTGATAGTCCCCATCTTCACATCAATTACAGCCCAAGCTGTGGCTAAGAATGGCCTTCCCAAGATAAGAGGGTCTTCAGGCTCATGTTCCATGCTCATTATTGCAAAATCAATTGGGATCCTTGCTCCTCCTATCTTGACTGGAAAGCTTTCAATCACTCCAACCACATCCCTCTTGACCCATCTGCTAGATTGATATAGAAGTTGCTGGCCTTGAAATCTTCATAACCCAGTTTCTCAGCCACTGAGTATGGCATTAAGCTCACTGAAGCTCCTAAATCACATAGGCACTTGTTGAAGTTCATGTAGCTAATGGAGCAAGGTAGGTTGAATGAGCCTGGATCCTTAAGCTTGGTTGGGATAACAGCTTTCCCAATCTCTTTCAAATCTTTCATGTCTTGCTCTTGACCCTTCTGCTTGGATAATTCAAGAAGCATGTCCTTGAGTGCAGGATGGTGAGCATATTAATCCAACGGAGGTCCTCTATCTTCCTCCTTCTCCTCAATGACCACCTCTTGTTGAATGGCCATTAATTTCTATTGTTGCAAAGCCATCATTTCCTTTCTCTCAATGATTTCCCTTAGTTCCTTCAGGTTATGTGCCTTGAAACGTCCTGGGAATGGTAGAGGCGGTTTGTAAGCAGGAGGAATGTACTTAGCAGGCTTGACAGCTTCTGGTCCTTCAGCTTGATCGACCACTCGATCAGGCACTCGGTCGAGTGCTTGTTCGAGCACCTGGTCGAGTGCACTACCTGATTCAATCTTCTTTGTACAAACTTCACTCTTAACTTCAAGAAATGACCAATCCTCCCCACCTTGAACTTCACTGTCCTCAATGACAGCATCTTCATAGAGATTAAGAGCTTTAGCTGTAAACTCCCTTGGGTTTGGAATAGCTTCTTCAAGAAGTTGGTTTGGCTTAGGAGCTGAAGGAAAACCAATGGTGCTCTCCATGTACTTGACCTGAGAGTTTAGGTCATTAGAATAGGAATTCAACGTTTGGTGCAGCTCATCAAACTGCTTTGCTACCTCATTCTGCCCATCTTCTTGTCCAATCAACAGTTGTTGCATCATGGCTCTTAAGTCTTGTTCTTGGGCTTGTGAGGTCTGAAACACTGGAGGGTGACACCATTGAGACTGGAATCCTGGTTGATGTTGCCATGGTACGTAATGGAACATAGTGCTGTGAAACATGATGACTGACTCGGACAGGCACTTGGTCGAGCACAGCTCGAGTGGGTGGTCGAGTCGACTGAGAAGAGATAATGATTTGGATCCGGCTTCTGACTCGATCAAGTGCTCAATCACACACTAGGTCGAGTGGTGGTCGAGTTGGTGGTCGAGCTGGTACCTGAAACTCAATCATAGACAAGCAGTAGAAGAAACGAGATCATAGTGAACAAGTGGATAAACGAACTTAATCTTAGACTTTTATTGATCCTAATTGTCACAAAAACACACTCCAATGGGCAACGGCGCCAAATTGAAACACATTTTATTGGTGGTATGGTGATGAAATGGATGGAATGATGAGATATGAATGATGATGAATGGATGGCAGGGTGTTTCAATTCCCCTTATGCAATTTTAGTACAAGAGGTGTCAATCCAATCTGAGAGTTTGTGAACAATCAAGATGTGCATAAAGATCTAAGTTAAGCCAGATGTAAAGGATGTTTGTCACTAACAATCCTATTATGAAATGCAAAGTGCAAAATGTAAAACTAGAATAACTAAATGCAAAATGTAAATGGAACAGAATGATTATGACAATTATGAAGCTAGAATAGAAATAGAAACTATATTAATGCAAGTACTGAACATGACACTAAGTGAATGCAACAGAAATGCAAATAGAATGAAGCAGGAAGTAAGACAGGACAACTACAAATCATAAACAAAAGTTATGGGGATGAACTCGAGCAAGCACTCGACCGAGTGTAGATCGAGTGCAGGGTCGAGCTAGACAAAAACGACAGAACAGAGCAACACAAGAAAAACAGAGCAATATGAAAGCAAATCAAACAACAAGCAAGCAGCATGATTAAGACTATGAAATCAATAAGCAAAGAAGGCCTTGAGGAGGGATTCATGGGCTGGACTAATGATTGAGGTCATATAACTTGGTCAACAAATCTCAAACAACTTGAGCTAATCTCTAGACAATATTTCTCTAAGACAAGTTTAATCCACTCTCATGGCAAGAAACAATCAAACTCATGCATCTCTAGACTTGTTCTCACACAGTAAAGAATCTACACAAGCAGGCATTAAGCAATATGTCAAATACCAAACAAGGTCTCTAATCTCTTAGCAAGCCTAATGGTAAACTCTAGATCTAGCCTTATCTATGCTCCTTAAACATTGGTATGATGCTAAGATGCTTGAGATCAGATCCTACCCTCTCAGATATAGGATCAGCAATAAGAACATCTAGACTAGAAGAGATCTACAACAATCAAGCTTGACCAAATCAAACAAACCTCAAACATAATCCAGCCTAACTCATCCTCAAGATCCTAAGCAACTACTCACAAGAACACATGATGAACATCAAAATCATAAACCCAGAAAAACTCGAAACTTGCATCAAATGAAAGATAAGACATAGATCTACAATAATGAAAAAGGAATCAAACTCAAATTCTCAATATATTGAAAGTTATGGAACCAACAATTTTGAGAGATTCTTTGTTCTTCCTCTAAAACAAGTACAAGATCTAAGAAAATAAAAAGGTACAAAGGGAATAATTCCCTAAAAGGTAAAAACTAGGTTTCTGACTCTCTAAAAAGTTGCACACCTTGGTGGCTGAGGGTACAAGGCCCTTAAATAGAAAAAGTAGTGGAAGCCCTAAAAAAAGCTAAAAGACAAAATAGCCAGGCGGCTCGTCCAGCTCGACCTGATGCTCGGTCGAGTGACCGGTCGAGCTGGCTTCTCTTGATCTTCTTCCACTCGGTCGAGTCTCTCTCTCCACACGGTTGAGTGCGTGGTCGAGTGCGGGGTCGAGTTGGACCTTGGACCTTGGTTTTTCAGCCTTAACTCTCTTGCTTTCCCTTCATGGTTGCTTCACTTCTCCTCAGCCTTGCTTCCATGCTCCTTAAGCTCCAAAATCACCTGTTTATGCATGAAAAGATGCAAATGCAATGCAACTATACTCTAATGCATGATTATTCCTAAAGTTATGCAATAATGGCAAAAATGGATAGCAAAAGATGTGAATAAACTAAGGGAAAACATGGTAAAATATATGAACATCAGACCATGATTCTTTTGTTGGAACACTCGCTCTCATAATGCCCACGTCTTTGACACTTAAAGCATCGAATATCCCTTTTCCTTGTAATCACCTCCTTACCTTTTCCTTTCGGGTCTGAATCTAGCAGTTTTGGTTTGACGAATGGCTTGTAGTCGGGCTTTTCCTCCTTTTGATAACTTGGTTTTCCCGAGCTGAAGTTGATCTTGGTGGTGTTGTAGCTGGATTGGGAATTCTCCCTTTTGATTTGCTGTTCGAACATGACTGCCTTGTGAAGCATCTCCTCAAGTTACACATAGTGCTGGGTTTCTAGACGGTCTTGGATTTCTCGGTTAAGACCTCCCATGAATCGAGACATGACAGCTTCTCCATCTTCTTGAATATCAGCTCTTAGCATCAGGGTTTCCATTTCCTTGAAGTACTCCTCGACTGACTTGCTTCCTTGAACCAAATTCCTCAAGCGTTGATGTAGATCGCGATGATAGTAACTCCGCAAAAATCTCCTTCGCATGACAGCTTTCAGCTGGTTCCATGTTTCGATTGGCAGTTCTCCGGCACGTAACAAGTTGATCCCACCAACTTAAGGCATAATCGTAGAACTCAGTAGCAGCAAATTTAACCTTGTTGACCTCGGTGACTTCTTGACAAACAAAGACTAACTCAGTTTTTGCTCCCACTCCAAGTAAGTATCCGGGTTGCTGGTTCCATGGAAAGTGGGAATCTTGAACTTTAGACGTCCCAAAGGATCCCTAGGGACTGGACGGTCTCATCGACGCCTACACTGACCACTGTGTGAAGAACCGTGACTGTAATACTCCCTGGTCTCGTCGTCTTGCCTAGGTTCCTCATGATGTTGTCTTTGACGCTGATTTAAGTGTAGTGCACCAAGTCTTTGATCAAGCATTTCTGCCATTACTGCTGTCACAGACTTTATGATTTTCCTTTCAAGACTAGATGTTGATGACTCTTCCTCTTCTGATGTCACCGTGGTTCCTGAAAGTTAAACAAGGATTCAATAAGTAAAATGTTCCAAAAAAAAAACACACAAATAAAAACGGATCTGGAAAATATGTAAACAAAACCCAAAAAATCCATAATCAATTTTCAAAAATAAAAGACTCAAAGGTTATCTAAACGCAGTTGATTTTGTAATTTTTGAACGAATAAAATATTTTATAAAATTCTTGCAAGATTGAAGAAAAATCTGGAAAAACAGAAAAAATTAAGATTGGAAGTTCAAAATTTGGTTGCAAAGTGGCTCTGATACCACATGATAGACTCCTGGATGATGATCTACACCCAAGAACACACTTTGCAATGTCTTGAAGTGGAATGGATGAAGTGATGATGGAGATTGAATGGAAGAAGCAGCATAATGGAAAGATGAACGGCAGTGAAGGTGAAAAGGGATGAATGCAGCGGATTTGAAGGGGATTGAGATGTACTTCCAAGAGAGGTGAAAGTCTCTTAGATTACTGGCTTGAATATTTCTTAGATATGAATCACTAAGAAATAAACAAGCTGAGAAGATATAACACACTCCTTAGATCAAACAAGTAGAAAAGAAGTTTTTGATTAAAATGTTTGATGGTTTGCAAATGAGAAATACATGGAGATTATATAGAGAGGGGAGGACGAAGGAGAAGAGGAGAGAGGGGGAAAACATGCAAGAGCATGCACAAGGTCGAGCTCATGCAAGGACATGCACAAAGTCTCACTCATTCAAGCTCATGCACAAATTCTTGGAAATTACAAAAGCATTAAATGAAAAAAGAGATAGATTAAATGTAAAAGAGATAGAAAAATGGGCCAAGGCTTTGTAATGGGCCTTGGACCACGACTTGGGCTGGCAAAAGGAGCTTGAAAGTGCTACTTAGGCCTCATTAAAAACCATATCAAGAAAACCCCATGGGACAAAACTTGACAAGGGAAAAAGAGCACCAAAGCAACACTTAACCCTTTACCGAGCACCTTGAGCTGTGAGCATCGTCAAAGTGGTTTGAACCACGTCTTCTTGGTTCTTGTCCAGCTCCCTAAGTAGTCCATTGATGGCTTGGTTGAACCTCTTGGACCTTGACCTTGTTAGTGGATCCGCCGGAACGATCAACGCTTTCTCCGATGCTTCTGCTGGTACAATTCCTCTGGTTCAAGCTGCTCCTCTGCTTCAAGCTTCCCCATCAGGTACATGTTTTTTGGTTGAGCTGGCGATGGTCTCATCAATGGGCCTTGGACCACGAAATGGGCTGATAAAGGGGGATTGGAAGTGTTACTTAGGCCTCCTTAAAAAGCTTGTCAAGAAAACCCAATGGGACAAAACTTGACACGGGAAAAAAGTGCAAAAGCAACACTTATCCATTTACTGAACACCCTGAGCTGTTATCTTCACAAAGGAGGATTGAGCCACATCTTCTTGCTTCTTGTCCAGCTCCCTAGGTAGTCCATTGATTGCTTGGTTGAACCTCTTGGATCTTGATCTTGTTAAAGAACCCACCGGAATGATCAATGCTTCCTTCGATGCTTCCTCTGGTACAAGCTGCTCATCTGCTACAGGCTGCTCCTCTGCTACAAGCTGCTCCTCAGGCTCATGTGGTTTGGTTGAGCTGGCCATGATCTCATCAATATCCTTTGTCCTTTGAAAGCTGCCCCCATCCAAGAACAAGACCGTCTTATCTCTGTTTATTCCCATACCAGACTTACTTTTGAACTCCTCAAGAATCTCCAAAATACTTTGTAACGATCCTTGTTGGCCATTAAAGAAAATGAGTACATCATTCACAAAACTCATTTGAGTCACCATAGGAGCTAAACATTGAGGATGCGGACCAAATATCTGATTGATTAAACCTTTGTCCAATTGTTTTGACATGACATCCATTGCCAAGACAAAGAGTAGGGACGATACTGTATCTCCTTGCCGGAGCCCTTTTTCCCTGAAAAATAACCCACCAATTCTCCTTTAACTGCTATGCTGAAGCTGGTGGTGGTGAAGCAGGTTTGAATACACCCAATGAACTGATCAGGCAATTCCAGAGCATGCAAGACATTTAGTAAGAACTGCCAATCAAGATTATCATACGCCTTTGCCAGATCCACTTGTAAACATCCTCTATTTGTATAACATGGAAGTAAATCACCAATTCTGAGGCTAAGAAGACATTCTCACACAGCTGTCTCCCCTCAACAAACCCCACCTGATTTCCTTGGATTGCGTCAGAGATGAACAGCTTTAACTTTTGCTTCAACAGTCTGGCGGTGATCTTGTACACTGTATTACAACATGAAACTGGCCTAAATTGGGAAAAAAATTATGCACCCTGCACCTTTGGAATCAACATGATTATAGTAGCATTGAAACCCCTTGGTAAGAAGCCTGATTGAAAAAATTCTTGAACCGCCTCCACTACTATATTTCCCACTTCATCTGAAGCTTCCCATATGAACTCCACAGGGAAACCATCCGGTCCTGGGGCTTTACTTTTAGTCATTGTGATCACTACCCTCCTTATCTCTGAGATCGTAGGAACCTTTCTGAGCTGCGAAGCCAAGTCAGAACCGCATCTGAAAGTAGTGGTATTTTTGATTTCTCCATGGACAATGGTTGAACTTCATGATTCACTTTGCCTAACAGATTTTGATAATATGCTTGAAGCATATCCTTCACCTGATCCAAATTTTGAATCAACTCACTATCATCACCCCTCGGATGCCTGATGCTATTCCTGCCTTGGTTTGGTATTACAGTCTTATAGAAGAAGGAGGTGTTAGAATCTCCATATTTATACCACCTTATCCGAGATTTCTGTTTATAGAAAGACTCCTGAGCTTTGGAGAAGAAATTCCAACATTTCCTTGCCATGAATTCTTGTCGAAAGAGTGCATCAGAGGGAGATACCAATATAGCTTCTTGAACTTCGTCAAGTTTTTCCAAAACTTCTTTAGTTCTTTGCTGGATATTACCTAATTCTACCCTATGTAGCTGTATGCAAGCCACTTTGGCAAATTTAAACTTCTGGCTCGAAGTAAACAACTTAGACCCCGCAAACTTCTGTCTACTAGTATCATATAATGAAAAGTTGATTTCTCAACCTATACACTGGTTTCTTGGCAAAAAAAAATATATATATCAAAAAAGCAATTGTGCACAAAAGTCGAAGATAACTAACTGGTTCAGTGCAACCACAGACCCATAAGCTTTTTGAACCACTTATTTAGCTGTCTTCCAGTCACATTTTCTGCTGCTACAAAAAAAAAGCATATTATATGAGTGTACTGTATACATACATTCACATTTTCAAAAACTACAGCTATTTTTGGTTTTTATTGCCTGAATAAACTATCATAATCCCTTAACGTCTCTTATTTATTTTGAATCCCCCAATCTTATGGACAGTTGGCTAGGAGGAGTAATGAGGATGTTCGTGGACCCGTGGTCCACATGAAATCACCTTTAACTCTACAAAGTGATACTAATTTTTTTATTTGCTTTCTCTATTCACATCTTTATAATAAATCGACTTGGTTATTCGTATGTTTGGTATGTTTGGTTTGGCAACAATATTGATTACTTTACACTTTATATAGTATGGGTCTAAATGGTAATCGGCTAATCGCAATTGAATTGCTGAATCTGGCGGAATATAATAATAATTTTTGTGAAATATGACTGAATAATTTAAATGTCAAATGGTTACTGATTTCCTGAATTTTTAAAAATTAATTAATTAAGTAAATTTTGAACATCCTTTTAAACAAATATTAATTCAAAAATATAGATTTTCTTTAACAAGATTAGTTAAAGTAATAAAATATTAAATTATAGAGTTGATATTTTTGAAACTCTTGTTAAAGGTAAAGGAACTTGAAAAATCATTGATATTATTTGATAATTTTATAAGCATAATTATCATATAAACCATAATCTTCTCAAATTAATTTTATTTTACATTTTTGATAAAATAAACATTTTAGGTTTTTCTAGATTACAAATATGGTACTCACAATCTACTATTGAATTTATATATTTACTAGATTAGGACTCTCACAATATGCGGATTTTACAATTATCCAATTAAATAGAATTTTAAAAGAATATATTAATATTTTATTGTAAGCAAGATATTTTTTAGTTAAAGAAAAAATCATATTCGTTTTTTCTTTAATACACTAATTTATATGTTTATATTTTAAATTTGTTATAATTATTATAATCATCTAAACCTAATTTATCAGCCATCAAAACTTTTATCAAACATTCATCATTACAAATATTATTAATGTCAAATTTCTAAAGCATTTCACAACTTATTCACAAAATGTTTCACATGCAAACATGAAACAATCCGTCAAAGCGTCCAATTACACTTTTACTTTATATTTTACTACTAATAATGTGTTCTTACATCCAACAATATTTTATTGTTGAAGTATGTTTTTTATCACCATCTATAAAATGTCTCAATGAACTAATTAAACCAATTATTCTCCCTTTACTTTCAATTTGACATAGTTTCTTCAACCACTAAAATTTTTTTAAGCAGTTTCTTTACCACGAAATTTGTTTACTCAAAAAATAGTTTGAATGAAACACGGAAAGAAAAATTATCTTCGGTTTATGACCAACCCAATAAAATCTGAAAACTTGAAAGATAATTAATTTGACAAAAATAAAAAATGAAAATAATAAGCATGATGATATATAAGACTTACATAATTTACCAATTCAAAATAGAAACTAAAATAAATAATCTAAAATACTACAACATAGTAAAAATTAAAAATATTTCTTTTAAAAAGAACCAAAATATTGATATGATAGAATATTAAATTAAAAAAAACTAACACATAAATTTATTTAATGACACATGTCGTGATCACATTAATGGCATATGTTGACATGTGTCACCATCTTAAATCGATAACTTGCCACATGTCATCATCACACGTTAACGACTAACATTGAAAACCAAATTTTACAATTTACATAATAAAATTGTTAGATTTGAGACGTGTCACAATCATGTTAATGACTAATTTTTTTAAAAAAATATAAAAATAATTATTTATTGTTAGTTATGTATAGATTTCATTTTTATAATATGATCATAACTTTTATTTTTTGTAATTATAATAAATTTAGAATTAACATATGTCGATATTTTATCTATATAATTGACACATGTCACGATTTTGATAATAAGTAACTTTTAAACCAAGCTTTATATAATAAGATAGATTTAATAAAATTTAGATTTCAATTTGAAAAAAGAAGAAAAAATCATTAAGAATTGAGAAATACCCTCAAATAGCACATATCTACGTTTTTCTTCCAAAATTAGCACACATACTATATTATTCCAAAAGTAGCATTATGTTATATAATAATGAATTAATTATAATCTTTTACCATTTAAAATTAATTGAAAAACATTAAAGTCGAACAGAATCTAAAAATATTAATAATCTCTCGCTGTCGCCGAAGACCACTTTCTCCGCCGTTCGTTGTCGCACCCCAGTTCTACCATCTCCGCTCCATCATTGATTCACCTATTCTACGCATCTTTCCTTTCCTAAATCTTCGATTTTCCTGTTTACTCTGAACTTGGATTAATTCGTTTGAAAATCAAATTAAGGATCTACAATTCTAGCTTAATTTGATTTTCCTGTTTACTCTGAACTTGGATTGATTCGTTTGCGAATTAAATTAAGGATCTGCAATTCTAGCTTAAATTGATTTTCATGTTATTATATTCACTAAAAAGGGAAGAAATCGGAACAGAACCAAGCTTAGAAATGTTTCTAAGCTTTTGATGATATTAGACTGAACGTAGACTCTCAATTGTGTTGTATCTGGATCTGATTGCAATGCTAGGCGTTGATGATTAGATGGTTTATTAGAGGAGAGTCTCGCTAAGGGGCTTGATAGTGAGAGATTTAGATGGTTTATTGGTTGAATATGACTTTGAAATAAGGTACTCTTTCTAGGCTATAGACAAGCATCTACACATCTTGAGCATCATGGAGTTAAGATGGTATTGCTTTTTCAGTGTTATCTCTCTGTTTATCTTTTAGCTCACCAGTGATTGTGTATGGTTTTGATTTTTCATGTAGGATTTATCTCACTCATCGTTGGTTAGTGACTTTATTTTTTGAAATTCACTCTAGATTGCTTGAAAAAGATAAGACAAAATTATGAGTGGAGCTGTATTTGTTGTTGTTGTTGCTGCTGTTGGCAACTTGTTACAATAGTGGGATAACACCACAATTGCATGTGATTGATTTTGGTTGTTTATGTTCCAAATCCATAATTATGCTTATAAAATTTTATGACCAAAAAAAAAATGATTTTGATGGGTATTTGATACAATTCAAAGATTCTGTTTCATCCTTATAGCTTATCTCTTTTGCTTGTGTATGGTAGATTTTTAAAGCTTTTTTTGGAACTTTGCATGAGATGTGTTGTACATAAAAAAAGTTTAATTTGTAGAGTAATCCATCAATGGAAGGATACTTTTGATGTTTTCCCCAAAGATGTGTTCCATATACATTTATTTATATGTTATCTTTGAATGAAAATCTTGGCTTACATGGTTACATGCTCTAGTACAATTTCTCAAAGACATGGGTTGATATCTGTTTTTTTTTTTTTTGTGAAGGCTTTCCTATAATTCCTACAATTTCTCTTGTGGGGTCATGTATGCTCTGTTTTTTTGTTATGAAAGTCTTCAAAAATATGAGAAGTCCTTCCTGAATGTTGGATTCACACCCTTTTTAGATGTTTACTGGTGAAAACATAGTTACCTAGCTAAATATCTAGATCTTTAATAGAAAACCTTCCTAAATATGTTTTAAAACAATTTATGGTGAAAACCATCCAAAATATCTTTAACATCCATAAAGAAAAAACCATGAAACTTAAAAAATATTTAGTGTTCTTTGATTATTCAACAAAAAAAAGTAGCTACTATCGAATAATACATAAATCTCTGACATTGTTATGATAGAGAAACATTAAACATCTGTATAACTATATATGACCCCAATAATTATAAACATTTGCATTTTTCCAAAAGAATATAATCTTGCAAAAATTTTGTAGGTATTCTATTCTTATCCAATAATTCGGTTAGTTATTATTTGCTCATGATTCTCATTATTAATTTATTATTGTAACAAGACCGATTAACTAGACCTCAACTCAAAAATAGAAAGATAAAATTCAAAACTTTTAAACGATTCTAGTACTTGTATCCAAAAGGTTTGTTTAAGAAAGAAGAACAGCAACAAAGCTGACTTTACAAATCTTTAACAAAAAAACAAAATAAAAAAAACAGGACTTTGCTACCAAAAAAAGCAAAACCCAAATCAAAGAAACGATGATCGCCAAGTCATTGAGAAACAAGTCCAGATTGAACACCAAAGAACATCAATAACAAAAACCATTGTCTTAGCAGAAATGATGCAAGTTTGGTCTTTGCCGCATTAGGACCTCAGCGGAACATGCTCATGGTGGTACAAGCTGCCAAAGAATGTTCTTATTTCAAATAAATAACCACTTCCTCACAGCACCTACCAAGTATGGCAACGATCATGATGAAATAGTTTGTTCGTTAGCTGCAAAGGTAAGATCATCATCACAACCACAAGTCAAAAAATTTAAAAGCTCAAATCCGGAAATTAAACTACTCTCTGATCCACACTACTAAGGTCTAAGCATTATCAATGTTCTTGTTAAGATGATTTGAGTAATCAAAATTGATAAGAGATTGATCACACCATCTCAGGTTCCGAACAACAACAAAATGAAGAAACAAAGAACAATCTATGAACAAGACAGAGAGATATAGAGATCATACTAGTAGAGATTGCACTTGAGACGACTATCCCATTTAGTGAAAGATTTAGGAACGGTGAATCTAGGGAAGAACTCAGACGACGGACACAGCGGAGAAGACCAGTCTACTTCTCGAGCGCAACGATGAGATCCTCAACCGTTATGTTTCCCCAATCCATCACCTCATTTTTAAGAAAAGAGAGCACCATACATTTATAATTCCCACTAAGCTTAATAATTCTCCTACAACGACGAATGAAATACACTCATCAATAATAGGTAACAACGTGGAATGAAAACATGAATCAGAGCTTGTCTTGTTGCAAATTTGAATTGGTGATAGAGATGCAAAGCTTTGGCGACTAGATCTGAACCAGAAGTGATGTCGTAATTACTGGTTTCACTATTGGTTCATATTTCTCAATTCTCTCTCGCCGGAGAAACACATAGTCTTCGGTTCTCTCAAATTCAACACTTTATTTCATTTTTTAATCTCTTAAATATATGATTAATGATATACAAATTTGTGCTAGTTTTATCATATTTAAGAGTCTCTGCTAAATTTGAAAAAAAACTTAAATTTATGCTATTTTTGAGAATCTTTTAAGAGTTTCTCATCTCTAAAATGATGTAACATTCATTTTTTTCCACCAAAATTCCTAAAACCTAATGTTACAATTTAGTAATTACACGAGTTTTTTACGCAAGAAAAAAGAAAATGAAAAACAAAAAAAATGACTTAGGGAGAAATCCTTCTAACAAACATCTCGTCGTCACTTGTTATCAGGAAAAAAAAGGAAGACAGATGAAAAAACCCTGCAGCTTATTTATTTATTTATATAAACCGCTTTCATCCCTTTTACTTTTCCCAAGGCAAAGAAAAACAACAAACACACTTTTGCAAATTCATTCATCGATTCAAATTCAAAACCTCTCACCTCTCTCTCTCTCTGGTTTGAATAGCTCACCGACGCATCGGCATCGCAGATCTGTACTTGTTGGAGTTGATTTTCCCGTCGGAGGTATCAGATCTCGTCGATCTTCCCTAGTTGCTACTGTATTTTGGGTTTCTCATCTCTTTGATATTGGGAAACGAGTAGAGAACGATGGAGAATCTTATCTCTCTGGTTAACAAGATACAGAGAGCTTGCACGGCTCTCGGAGACCATGGAGACTCCAGCGCTCTACCTACTCTTTGGGAGTCCTTGCCTGCGATTGCCGTCGTTGGTGGTCAGGTTTGCATCTCGATCTCCCCCTTCCTTCCGTTATATGCTTGAAGATCTATATGTTAAAACTTCGTTGTTTTCGCCTGTCAACACTCGGATCGTGAGGAATTAGAGTTGAATAGCTTGTATTATGTAATAGCTTTGCGAGCAATTGGTATTGAGGAATGTGGACTTGGCTTTGACTTCAATATTCTCAGTCAATTAAACCATTTAAGCTATGATTGTTGTGGAGAGGGGTTTCTATACGATTGCGTTAATTTTTTTTTCTTTTTCTTTTAATAATAATAATTTTAGCAAGTGTACTTTGATAAACCTATGCGGCCTTAAGTTTGTGTTGTTGTTTTGACAGAGCTCAGGGAAGTCTTCAGTCCTGGAGAGCATCGTGGGAAAGGACTTTTTACCCCGTGGATCTGGTAATCACACCGTTAACACCTCTTCCATAGTGATACATTGAAATTGCTTATTCCGTTAGTCATAAAAATATGCATTTGCGGGAACTGTTTGTAGGTATTGTTACTCGAAGGCCCCTTGTCTTGCAGTTGCAAAAGATTGATGATGGAGCCCGGGAGTATGCAGAGTTTCTTCACCTCCCGAGGAAAAGATTTACTGATTTTGGTGGGTTCCGGTTGTCTCATTTGCGTTTCGTCTCACCTTCTCTTCTCTATTGCATATTTCATTGATTATGTTTTACCTCTAATCACCTCTCTAGCTGCTGTGAGGAAGGAGATCCAAGATGAGACTGACAGAGAGACTGGACGCAGCAAGTCTATCTCTAGTGTTCCCATTCAGCTTAGCATATACTCTCCCAATGGTTAGGACCACTCAAAATCTCTTCCTAATTGTATTTTCTTTTTTTCATGACATTTCATTCTTTGATTTTTTATCCTCTTTGCTATGTTTGCAGTTGTCAACTTGACACTGATAGATCTTCCAGGGCTTACAAAAGTTGCTGTTGGTAAGTTACATTGAATGTTATCCGTGCGTCAACAGAAGTTTAGGTCTATTTCTCTATCGCTGGAGCATGGGCCAGTAGACTTTATTCTCAACCATACATAGCTTAACATGACACACAAATTTCTTTTGGTTGATGTAGACGGACAATCTGAAAGTATAGTGAAGGACATTGAAAACATGGTTAGGGACTACATTGAAAAGGTAACTGGAAATCCTTACTTCCAGACTTTTAATGTTTTACCGACAGCTATGACCAGTTTATATTAGGTTTAGTTATATATAAGTATGCGCTATATTGTTTTTGTTTTCGTATAGCAAGTGAGTTGACAATATTCTGTTTTTTGTTTAATCAAATTTCCTTACAGCCTAACTGCATCATTTTGGCTATTTCACCTGCAAACCAAGATCTTGCTACCTCAGATGCAATTAAAATTTCCCGTGAGGTTGATCCATCGGGTGAGCATTTTACAAACCACTTAGTTTTCCACCCAAGAGACCCAACACATTATGCTGCCACCCTATGTCTCTTATACTCTTTGTGATCTTTACAGGGGAGAGAACATTTGGTGTCTTGACAAAGATTGATCTTATGGACAAGGGGACTGATGCAGTGGAAGTAAGTTGAATTCCCGATTTATTAAATAGTTGTACTGTAGCTGAAATTACTGTGAATACAATGCGTTGGAAATGCAGAATGATATATTTTTGTAATTAGTCTATGATATGATGTTGGTAACTATTTCTGTAATTAGTCTATGATATGATGTTGGAGTTACCACATACTAATTAGTATCACAATACATATGTTTCCTCATTAATGTTTATCGTGTGCCCTGTTACTTACTCAATGATAGTTTTTGCTCAGATTCTAGAAGGGAGATCTTTTAAACTTAAATATCCATGGGTTGGTGTGGTCAACCGTTCCCAAGCAGATATTAACAAGAATGTCGACATGATTGCGGCTCGAAAAAGAGAGAGGGAATACTTTTCCAATACTACCGAGTATAGGCACCTTGCTCATAAAATGGGTTCCGAGCATTTGGCAAAGATGCTCTCCAAGGTAAATGCTTTCGCGAGGATAGGTTAAGATCTCGTCACCATGGTCTTTATTATAAGTAAGTTGGCCTTCTGAAATTTGTTAGGACTGGTAAATAGGAGTTTCAGGGAAAGTGTTTTCACAACAATCCTAATTTTCTTTGTAGCCGAGATAGCTAGAAAATATATATGTGTCACAAGAACCTACTAGGAAACTAAGAAGTTTGGCTCTCCATATATAACCATTAGCTCTAAGACTAACTGTAACGTTTTTTGTTATTGCACAGCATCTTGAACATGTAATCAAATCGAGAATTCCAAGCATTCAGTCTAATATTAACAAGACAGTACTACAGCTGGAAACTGAGCTAAGTCGCCTTGGAAAGCCTATTGCAGCTGATGCAGGGGTAAGATTGTGTATTCTTTTGTCTTCGATTGTATTGTTAGTTACTATGATTTACTTACTGTTTTGGTTCAGGGGAAATTGTACTCAATAATGGAGATATGTCGGCTTTTTGATCAAATATTCAAGGAACATCTTGATGGAGTGTACGTTTTTACTCTTGTTTCAAATTTGATTAATGCCGCAAATGTTTAAGATTAAACCATGAGTTGTAATAGCATCTGATTTTTTATTCGAATCTTGACCAAACTGAAACAACAAAAGAATATTGTAATTATGAGCCTATGGTTGATTACGCAGGCGTGCTGGTGGTGAAAAGGTGTATAACGTGTTTGATAACCAGCTTCCTGCCGCTCTGAAGAGACTCCAGTTTGACAAACAGCTAGCGATGGACAACATCCGGAAGCTGGTCACTGAGGCTGATGGTTACCAGCCTCACTTGATTGCTCCAGAGCAAGGTTACCGTCGCCTCATTGAGTCTTCTATTGTCTCCATCAGAGGCCCTGCTGAAGCATCTGTTGACACCGTATGAACTCTCTACTTTCATCTCAAATGCATCAAAAACCGAATAAAATTAAAACAATAAGCGTCTTTCCAGTTTGGTTTATTTTCCTATGGTTTAAATATTAGGTTCATGCCATCCTGAAGGATCTGGTTCACAAGTCTGTGAATGAGACTGTGGTACGTTCTTTTCTATATATATCTCCAACAACTTAGTACTTTTGTACACTGTTACAGACGGTTTGAACATGTGCAGGAGCTAAAGCAATACCCAGCTCTGAGAGTGGAGGTGACAAACGCGGCCATAGAGTCGCTGGATAAAATGCGGGAAGGAAGCAAGAAAGCAACACTGCAGCTGGTTGACATGGAGTGCAGTTACCTCACTGTTGATTTCTTCAGGAAACTTCCCCAGGATGTTGAGAAGGGTGGTAACCCCACACACTCCATTTTTGACCGCTACAATGATTCCTATCTCAGACGAATCGGTAAGGTTAAACCATATAAATCTGTAATTATCTGGTGCGGTATATATTACCATATATCACACATCTTTCACATTTGGCGACAGGATCCAATGTTTTGTCTTACGTGAACATGGTCTGTGCTGGCCTGCGGAATTCAATCCCTAAGTCCATCGTCTACTGCCAAGTCAGAGAAGCCAAGCGCAGCCTCCTCGACCATTTCTTTGCCGAGCTCGGTACTATGGATGTAAGTTCTTTCTTACCTTTTTGTTAATATATTTCGGGTAAACACTGAGTGAACAAAGCTGGTGAATTCCAACAGATGAAGAGGCTCTCGTCGCTATTGAACGAAGATCCAGCAATCATGGAGAGACGCAGTGCCATCTCTAAGCGGCTGGAGTTGTACCGAGCTGCCCAATCCGAGATCGACGCTGTCGCTTGGTCCAAGTGAATCCAGCATCACATACTGTCTGTTTTACTCGGTTCTGGTCGGTGTGGCTCAGACCCGGAACAGAAATTTAGGTTCTGTAATTTTTATAAGATGATCTTCCCATACCTACTGCAGTACCGCTTTATTACATCACAATGTTTGCCCTGCCTCTTTGTTTTTTATCCATGACCCGATATGTTATGTAGATCGTTTTATAAAATCCACTCTGTTTTTTTGTCCATTCCCCGATGCCGATATGCTTGAGCTTGACATATCGATCTAATTAGTTATGCATTATTTGGTGTGATAACTTTTCCTTTGCCGGGGAAAATGCTGTCAAACTGTTGATGTAAAATCTAAAAAGAATAAAGAAAGAAATTACAAAAGTATGCTTTCACTTAGTGCATCTTCATCGGTCTTCTATTTTCGTTTCTGTAATGGAGGTGAGTTTTACTCCAATGGTCCTCTATTCTCACCTCTAAAATAGAGATAACTATTTTTTCCTCTATTTATAGAGGAACCCTCTTTTTTTTTTTCACAAAGGTTCTTCTATAAAAATAGCAATCTCTATTTTAGAAATGAGAATAGAGGACCATTTGAGTAAAACTCAGTTTTATTATAGAGGTCCTCTATTATATAAGAAAAAATAGGAAAAACCATTGGAGATGGTCTTATGGATATAAACTCTTTGCACAAGGAGTCGAGGATCTCTAATTTTTTTTGTAACTTGTACATGACTTGAAGATTTTGATGAAAATGGATGCTTTTTGGCCTCTACAATGGATATGAAACACATTGGTGTAAGACTGTAAAGTGGGTTTAACATTTTAGAGTGAACATATTTGGCCTCTACAATGGATGCTTTAACAGACTTTGTGTGTAAGACTGTAAAGTGGTGCGCCCTCCTTGTTGGATAAGCTTTGAAGCTTGAAGCCCAATATATCATTAACAAGTCAGTTAGTGACAAGATATGCTAAAAGGAAAAGTCCTAATTACATTAGGACTAGGAAAAAGAAGTTTCCTATTCATATTAGGATTAGTAAAGGAATTCTAGTTCTATAAATATGGTTGTTGAGTTGTGACAATCATACAAGAGAGATTAGAGAGCTTTGTGTGTTTAGTTTTGAGAGAGATATTTTCTAAACATTAATAAAGAGAGTTATTCTTTATACACAAAGCTAAGTTTCTATTCTAATATTTGGTATCAGAGCATCAAGTTTAAGCAATCCGAGTTGTGGATTCAATCTTAAATGATGGGAGAAATCATAGCCTCATCACGTTCAAAGGAGTTGGACAAGTCTGTCTCTATTCAATGTCCTCTACTTACCTCCACAAATTACACATTATGGTCTATGAAGATGAAGATCATGCTGCAAATTCATAAAGTTTGGAAAACAATCGAACCAGGTTCAGCCGACCCTGACGAGAACGATGTTGCCATAACACTATTATTCCAATCTATTCAGATGCTAAAACTGACGAGTTATAATATAAGAGCTTCTGAATAGATTGGAATAATAGTGTTATGGCAACATCCTTCTGGTCAGAGTCGGCTGAACCTGGTTCGATTGTTGTGCGCTTGCTGCCTTCATGAAGCTGATGAATAGCATCTACTGAGACTGCTTAGATGAGTTTGTAATCATTTTTATTGATGACATTCTGGTTTACTCAAAAGATACGGAGGAGCAAAAGGTTCATTTAGAGACGGTGATGAGTAGACTGCGAGAGTTTAAGCTGTACGCCAAGCTTAGTAAGTCCAGGTTTTGGCAAAGGAAAATCAGATTCTTGGGTCATATTGTCTTGGACAAGGGTGTATCTGTTGATCCAGAAAAGATTAAGTCTATAAAGGAATGGCCGAGACCTCAAAACGCGTCGGAGATAAGGAGTTTTCTCGGTTTGGCTGGATATTACCGTCGGTTTGTTAAAGGCTTTGCGAGCATGGTGCAGCCAATGACTAAGTTGACAAGGAAAGATGTGAAGTTCGAGTGGTCACCTGATTGTGAGCAAAGTTTTGCAAAGCTTAAGGGAATGCTTACGACTACACCGGTGTTGGCCTAACCGGAGCCGGATAAACCCTATGTTGTATACACTGATGCATCGCGGATGGGATTAGGATGCGTTCTGATGCAAGAGGGTAAGGTGATTGCTTGCCTCTCGGTAGCTTAGAAAACATGAAACGAATTTTCCTACCCACGACCTTGAGATGGGAGCGGTTGTCTTTGCACTGAAAATTTGGCGATCTTACTTGTATGGTGGGAAGGTTTAGGTTTCCACGGACCATACGAGTTTGAAATACATTTTTACTCAGCCGGAGTTAATCTTGCGGCAACGAAGATGGATGGAGCTTGTGGCTGACTATGAGACATTGCTTACCATTCGGGGAAGGCAAATCTAGTTACGGATGCGCTAAGTCGGAAAAGAGTTGCGAAAAATTTTGAGAAAGATAAGGAAGGGTTGATTAGCATGGTCGGGACATTGCGGTTAGCAGCTTTGTCCGACGAGTTGGAACCATTGGATCTCAGAGCGGCTGATCAAGCAGATTTACTGAGTCGCGTTCGGCTTGCTCCGGGAAAAGATGAAGAATTGGTTAAGTGGTCGAAGAATGACAAGACTGAGTTTCAGACTTTGAGCAATGGGACAATCTTAGTAAATGGTCGAGTTTGTGTCCCAAAAGATATGGAACTACGGGAGGAGATTCTTAAGGAAGCGCATCTGTCCATGTTCTCGATACATCGGGGGCAACTAAAAAGTATCGCGACTTAAAGCGCTATTACCATTGGAAGGGTATGAAGCGGGACGTGGCTAAGTGGGTAGCTAGTTGTCCGACTTGTCAGCAGGTTAAGGCAGAACATCAAGTGCCGGGTGGACTGCTGCGAAGTTACCTATACCTGAATGGAAATGGGACATGATTACCATGGACTTTGTCACTGGATTTAAAGGATTTAAAGTTTTGCGAAGCTTAAGGGAACGCTTACAACTTCACCGGTGTTGGCCTAACCGTAGCCGGATAAACCCTTTGTTGTATGCACTGATGCATCGCAGATGGGATTAGGATGTGTTCTGATGCAAGAGAGTAAGGTGATTGCTTGTCTCTCGGTAGCTTAGGAAACATGAAACAAATTTTCCTACCCACGACCTTGAGAGGGCAGCGGTTGTCTTTGCACTGAAAATTTGGCGATCTTACCTGTATGGTGGGAAGGTTTAGGTTTTCACGGACCATACGAGTTTGAAATACATTTTTACTCAGCCGGAGTTAAACTTGCGGCAACGAAGATGGATGGAGCTTGTGGCTGACTATGAGACATTGCTTACCATCCGGAGAAGGCAAATCTAGTTGCGGATGCGTTAAGTCGGAAGAGAGTTGCGACAGATTCTAAGAACAATATGGAAGGGTTGATTAGCATGGTCGGGACATTGTGGTTAGCAGCTTTGTCCGACGAGTTGGAACCATTGGATCTCGGAGCAGCTGATCAAGCAGAATTACTGAGTCGCGTTTGGCTTGCTCCGAGAAAAGATGAAGAATTGGTTAAGTGGTCGAAGAATGACAAGACTGAGTTTCAGACTTCGAACAATGAGACGATCTTGGTAAATGGTCGAGTTTGTGTCCCAAAAGATATGGAACTACGGGAGGCGATTCTTAAGGAAGCGCATCTGTCCAAGTTCTCGATATATCTGGGGCAACTAAAAAGTATCGCGACTTAAAGTGCTATTACCATTGGAAGGGTATGAAGCGGGACGTGGCTAAGTGGGCAGCTAGTTGTCCGACTTGTCAGCTGGTTAAGGCAGAACATCAAGTGCCGGGTAGATTGCTGCGAAGTTTTCCTATACCTGAATAGAAATGGGACATGATTACCATGGACTTTGTCACTGGATTGCCGATGTGCGATAAGAAAGATGCAATATGGGTGATTGTCGACAGACTAACAAAATCTGCACACTTTATTGCGATTGACAAGAAGGACGGAGCAGAAAAGCTGGCTGAGATTTATGTGCGGGAGATTGTTCGATACCATGGAGTACCGGCAAGTATAGTATCAGACCGGGATTCTAAATTTACTTCAGGATTCTGGAAGGTGCTACAGAAAAAGTTTGGTATACGGTTGAACATGAGTACAGCTCATCACCCGCAAACAGATGGTCAGTCCGAGCTGACACTCCGAACACTTGAGGATCTGTTGCGAGCTAGTGTGTTGGAATAGGGCAGAAAATGGGACGAATACTTACCCTTGACAGAGTTTGCATATAACAATAGTTATCACGCGAGTATTGTGATGTCACCATATGAAGCGTTGTATGGTAGGCCTTGTCAAACACCGTTGTGTTGGACCTAAGTGGGGGAGCGTAGTGTTTATGGGCGGGACTTTGTGAAAGAAACAACAGAAAGAATCAAAGTATTAAAGATTAAGATGAAAGAAGCTCGGGATCGTCAAAAGAGCTACGCGGACAAGCGTCAGAGAGACTCGGAGTTTGATGTGGGAGATATGGTTTTTCTCAAGACAGTCACATACAAGGGTAAAGACCGTGCCTCCTTGAACACGAAGTTGACACCAAGGTACATGGGACCGTACAAGGGTCTGGAGAGGATCGGACCAGTTGCTTACAGGCTGGAATTGCCACCGGCAATGGATGCTTTTCACAAAGTTTTCCATGTTTCCTTGCTGCGGAATTGCATAACACATCGGTAGAATGTATCTCTTAACCGCCGCCAGACTTGCAAGAGAATATGACTATTTTGGGAAGACCAATTCGGATAGTGGATCAGACAATAAGGACGGACCAAAAGAAGAAGGTTAAGCTGATTCAGGTAGTTTAGGATTGTGACGGCAAAGAGGAACCAACTTGGGAACCAAAAGAGGTGATGAAGGCTAACTTCAAGAAATGGTTTGAAAGCCAGAAGGTTCCAAGGAAAAAGGCTTAGATTCGAGGACGAATCCATTCTAAGGGGGGGGGGGGAGAGCTATAATGCCCTTCTCCGTGCACCCTGGGATATGGCTAGCGAGCATAGTCGAGTTAAAAACTTAACTTTGTTTGAGGACTCCGAATGTATTCAATGATCTGTCGGAGTTTTTGCAAGATTATCGCGAGAAGTTGGGAACAGCTGATGGGAATCCGAATGATCGAGCGATGGTCGATCAAGATGGTCGATCATTTGAGCTGAACTCCGAGATATCTGCATCAAGTCTCAGAGATGCGGGTTCTGCTGCACAGTTGGTCGGAGAGCTGACGAGCGGCTAACGGTGATACGTGAAACCGTGGGTAATCTCTTGATCATGTACCATGGTCCACATGCATTCTCGATGTTTAGTGGAACAGTGTCGTTTTACAGATAGAAGCGCGAGAAAAAGGATATGGAGCGTGTATTGGACGGTTTTGAGCGGCTTTCTTCGGTGTTAACTGCCCAGAACTCGCCTCTAAAGGGGACAATGCGTCATTCTTCGCGAGCGTGAATGAAAAACATAAGAACTCTGAAAGAATACAAAGATTATCGAGAAACCTAGAGAGATTTTCGAAAATTGGGAAGAGATCGTCGAGTGGTTTGGGTAAGTATCAACTGAACTGTGTGTTCATCGATAGTTTATCGAGTATTATCGAAGGGAACATTAATCTAGTATGTTTGTCTTAGATTTCTGGGAAGCGCGAGCGATAGGGAGATCTGGTCGAGATTCTAAGCGACAAGAGGTGTCAGAAACTGTGTCTGAGAGACTAAAGTGAGTTGCGTGACCGTGGCGACTGCTCTCACTAAGCAAATCCTTTTGCTTATGCCTCCTTTGTGATGCAAGAAAGAACTGTGATCGGGAAGGTAGTTGGACGCTGTAACCAGTTCGCGGGACTAAGGCAAGGAAAGGAAGGATGGTTATATATGGGTAGTTGTACTTGGTCTAGTATGTAAACGTGTAATAACTTATTACCAAACTCACCGTTGTACTGGAGCCTCGTTATTAATTCAAGTATTATATTTTATGCTTAAAAATGACTTGTCTAGAATTTGAATCGTCAACGGAGAATAGTTCAGTTAATCGGAAAATGTTAAGTGTTCAATCGGTTTAACTTGGCAGTGATTTGTAGCGGCGAGGTAGAAACTGGTTTGGGGCATTTCACTTTCCCTCCAACAAATGACATTTCATGTGACAAATGGCAAAAATTCTTCCTTGTGTCCCAATTTTCCTCCCTCTATATACATAATTGGACTTTGGTGATCAAAATGAGACTTTTCGATTTTTATCTAAGTCTTTTTTTTTCTTTGTTTGTCTGTACCTTGTACGTCACGCATATGTCTTGTTTGCACCAGCTCCGTCCTGCGTATGTCTTGTCCGTCCCATTTCAATCCCGTGTACGTCCGTTTTGTCCGTACCATGTATATCTGATACGCCCAAATTCAAGGATCACTCAGCCGGATTAGAAAAGATAGAAACTCGCCAAGGTGCAGGGTGCAACAAGGGATATTTGATGAATTGAGGGGTCGCACAGTAGTTGCGGAAGGCTGCTGATATTCCCAACTCCAATTACTGCTAGATAGGATACACTAGTCCAGCAAGAGGAGGCTGTTGCTTGGATATTACACACCAAGAAACAAAGAAGTGTTCTAGACAAAGAACAAAGAGATAGACTCGTAAAATGAAAAGGAAATTGACTGATGATTTTCAAGTGAGATTACATGAGTTTATATAGGGATAAGAAACATGGTAACAAAGCCAAGGATTGATTATTCTTGAAACTAAAAAAAAAAACAATAAATATAGATAGTTGAATGGAGACCCAATTCTTGGTCTTGGTGCATGTTTCTCTTCCCAAGGTGTCCTTCCCAAGGTGAGTTGAACTCCATTTTCGTCACTCCTCTTTGACCACAAAATAAGGTGATTATTTTTGGGCTTTCTTGTGCTTTTATTAGGCTCAAAGTGGACTGGACTTGATAGACATCATCCTCAATAGAATTTCCCATGCTCATTTTGCCCATAATCTCTTGAATTGTCCCATTAAGTGCATTTTTAAACTTCTTTCCCTTTGACTTCTTGGCCCAACTTGCTGATGAGAAACAACATGGGTTACATGACTTCCTTACCTTTGGCTTAGTAGAAACACCTCCTGGTTGGCAAACATAATTCTGGAAGCTCCTAAACCAACTGGACCTAAAGCTCTTCAGGTGAAGAACTAGATTGACCTCCTTCGGCAAATCAAGTGTATCCTTGTATTCCGTGGGCAAAATCTTTTCTTTCTAAGCTTGTTGGAAACATACGAGATTCACTAACATCTTCCAAGTGGTTTCGTGTCGAAATAGTTCCTGATTTGGTTTGTGTAACATGATCTTTGGCTCAGACGCGAAACTCAAATTGGGATAGATCCACTAACTTGAAATATCCATATCTTTCACATATGAACTGATATTAATGTGATTCCAAATATCTGTGTTTCCGGAATGGATCAAGATTCTAAAACAGTTTGGTTCATAGCTTGAATCCTTCTGACTTGGTTGGAATCATCCGTTGAATGCTCGTAGGTCTAAATCGCGTAGCCATGAGATCACCTGATTTGCAAAATGAATAACTCCTTCATCCAAACTCTGATTGGACTGATTCCACTTCGAGATATGCTCAAGATGAGGTAAGAATGTATCCCAAATAGTAGTTTCACTGGAAGAATTGATCTTCGACTTTGTTTGTATTGAACAAGACTCAAAGATCTTCTTGGATGGTCTCATGATCTCATCAATGTCCGGCGTTCGTACCATCTCCATCCCGCGTACGTCCGGTCTGTACCTTATCCGTCCTGCATACGTCCTGTTCATGTGGAAATGCTAGTTTTTGATCGGAACACGAAGTCTCATATCTTGGCTTATTTTGTTTTTTGACTTGGCCATTCTTCTTCTTCAACTTCCTATTGGCCTTAGCCTCTTAACCATAGGCCATTGGCCATTCTCTGACTTGTGGATTTTTCTTCGGACTTCTTTTGGTCGTTCTTCTTTATTTTCTCTTCTCCTTCTTTCTAAATCTTTTCCGGGTCTTTTTCTCCAAAATTTTATTTTGGTTTTTTACCCTTAGTCAGGGTCACTACACCCACAGACTAAAAGTCCCATGAAAGACTTCATTAGAAGTCAGATATAATCAAATCGAACACTTCGTCGATTCATATCGTCGTTTGTTCTCATTAATCGGACTATGATCCACTTGCTAGGGTTGGTCAAGACCTAGGCCCTTTAAACAAGTCTTTCATGTTCCATTATTAACCGAACAAGCATAGATATATAAACCAGACCAAGCCGAGTCCAGTCGTGGTCTATCAGATCATAGCAAACCGGCCCATGGCCTTGGTTCAAGAGTTACGACATTATACGGTCATGTCTTGGTAAAACCAAACAGATCCGGCACCAACAACTCTCAAACCAGTTCCATACTCAAAGAATAGAAACAGAAGAAGAAAGATATCCACACAGGAAAAGAGAGATAGTCGATCACACCATACTCGGCCATAGCCTTGGATCAGACCACACCGTTCCGGCCGCCCATTCCTATGCGCTAGAGAATGATGCTACTGACCTTGCTTGCATGTTTGAGGTTCTTGGAGTTCTTCTCCAAGACCTTGCCTTGCCACAATCAATCTTAACCATGCCATGGTTAGCTCCACACAATGTCCCTCCTTCTATCTTTGTTTCTCTCTTAAGATTTCCTTTCTCTCTAATGAAATAGAATGTTTTCTGGTGATGTCTAGTTCGTGTTCAAGGCCCTCCTTATATAGGAAGTGGCGTGCTCAACTGCCTGGCCGAAGAGGCACCTTTGGTGTGCAAACGGGTACTACCATCCCCTCTCGCACCCTCTAGTCCATGGACGCTTACACACACATCCCTTCGCTTATATGGACCTCCAACTGAACAATAAATCGGCCTGGGCCCTTCCCAATACCATTGGACCAAGCCTTCGGCCCATCCCAGTCAACAGCCCATCATCGGACCCAGACCTGTCCTGGACCGGTCCAACTATCTGTGACCTTACAATACCGTCCAACTGAGGTGAGCTGACACCCAGCTGGACCAGCTAAGTGAGCTAGTTGATAACTGTCCAATTTACATGTTTTATGCACCATTTTTGTCCTTATTTTTCATAATATATATCCTAACCTTAGTATTTTTAGGTCCTTAACTGTAGGAATTTGTATTTAGGCTATTTAGAGTGCTGCATTGCTGTATTTGTGCATTTTGGATGAAAACAGGTGCTTTGGAGCCCAAAATGGGGGAGAATGTAGTAAAACCCGAACATGTACCCGAAGGAGTGATCGTGCGAGAAGAAAAATCCGAGCCTCAACCTGATCAAAGAGGATCTGAGAGCAAGAAGAACAACCCGAAGCTTACCCGAGGAACTACCCGACTTGAGCCTCGTGAATCGTCTCGAGCAGACCTTCGGGCAGAACCGAGCAGCTATGTTAAAGGGGTTTCCATATATAAACCCCCCTTTTTTTCTTCTTCTCGAGGATACACCGCAGACACTAAAACCAGAGAATGAAAGCTTCAGAGAGAGAGAGCGATTCAAACACTTTTTTTTCTACTCTGTTACGATTTGATTTTACTTCTTTTGCTATTCTTTTCAGTTTTGCTTTTGTACTTTATCACTTTTATCTTATTTTCAATCGAATGCAACTTTCATATTTTTGTGTTTCCATGCTTTTTACCATGAGATCTGATTAGTGAATTAAGGTTTCTAAGAATGGGATAGATAAATATGTGTTCTTGATCGGTTAGGATGTCTTAGCTTGAATGTTTATTTTATAAAAATTCCTTTCTAGATTGGTGTTCTTAATACTATTTTCAGACCGAGAGGTTGAGACTAGATCTAGGGTGTTTTGCCATCGAGAGATGTTGTTGAAATGCTTGAATCAATCAATGCTAGAGATTTACTCACTTAGCCTAAGAGATTAGATGTGTAAGGAGTTTATTGACAATAATGAATCGGATTTTAATGCCTGCTTAGTCATGTTTCTCCAACTAGAGTTGGATAGGGGAGTGACTAAGGTTGATTGTTTCTATCACAAGAATGTTTTACTAAGGTTTAGAGATTCATTGTCTACGTAATATTTGCTTGAGGCCTGTAAGACATCCCAAATTGATCAGGAGCACTTATGAGTTGATTACCCCATCCTTAGGAGCTTTCTTATCTTGATTGTTTAGTTTTTATCTATAACTCGACCTCTTACCCGAACTGGTACTCGATCATCAGCTTTGTGTATACCTTCGAGCTGTTCATCCTTGTCTTCTTGATCCGATCATCCCACCAGATCCTGTACCCGAATGCTTGCATCGAGTACTTAGGTCGGGTGGTTCTTGTTCTTTTATTTACTTTTGCTTATTTAGGTTGTTAGAAAAACTCCCACTATTGCTTAGCTTGACTTGCATTGTTCTGATCATATCTTATCTTCTAGCATAACAACCATTTGGATTGATAACCCTTTTTACTACAACTGCATAGGGAATTGATACCCTGGGTGAAAATCCTATTATCACTAGTGGTCCAGCTCAGGGAGCTGACCCAACTTTGCTTGAGCTAGACCGAGATAGGACGAGCTTCGTACAGCTGGTCGAGCTTCCTGTTCTCGATACCAAGCTGCCTCTTTACCCATCCTGCATGTCTAACCTTGTTCCCTCCTTAATTTGGTTAAGTCCTAGCTTTCTAAGATCCTAACCTTCCCACTTTAATCATGGAACGCTTGTCTTTGGATCATACGATCCGACCAGTACGTTTCCTTGAACCATGATCCGTCCCGAAGGACCTATTCCGGTCTGGGGGTATTACAATCTCCACAGATACGTTTGATCTTTACCAAACTCGTGAAACTCCAAATAAGGAAAGTATAGAAACCATTGGTTTAGGAGTTGAATAACTTCTAAACCAAAAGTGATTTTGGCTTGATTCCAACTCGACGTGTTTCCTATGATGGGTCAAGAATGTAGAACAAGTCGTTTTGTATCTTAAATCCTTCTAGTTTGGCTGATATGCTTCAAGAACGGCACATATGTCTATGGTACTGATGTTCATATATTTTACCCAGTTTTCCCTTTGTATATTCACATCTTTTGCATCTTGTGCTATCCATTTAGGCCATTATTGTGTAGCTTTAGGACTAATCATGCATTAGAGTTTACTTGCATTGCATTTGCATCTTTGCATGCATAAACAGGTGATTTTGGAGCTTAAGGAGCATGGAAGCAATGCTGAGGAGAAATGAAGCAATCATGAAGGGAAAAACAAGAGAGTTAAGGCTGAAGCAACAAGGTCCGAAGTCCAACTCGACCGCGCACTCGACCAGACACTCGACATGTGCTGAGGAGGACTCGACCGAGTGGAGGATGCACGAGAGAAGCCAGCTCGACCAGCCACTCGACCGAGCATAGGTCGAGTTGACCGAGCCGTTGACTATTTTGTCTTTTAGTATTTTTAGGGCTTCCACTCCCCTCCTATATAGAGCCTTGTACATGCAGCCACCAAAAGAGTCCAGATTTTAGATATTCTCTAGACCTAGTATTTACCCTTTTGGGATTATTCCTTTTGCACTTTTATTTTTCTTAGATCTTGTACTTGTTTTAAGAGAAAAAGACTAGATTCTTGTATTTTGTTGGTTTCATAACTTTCAGAATATTTAGAATTCGAGTTTCATTTCTCTTTCAATATTGTAGATCTCTATTTTACCTTTCTAGTGATGCAAGTTTCATTATTTTCTGGGTTCTTGAATTTGTTCATCATGTGTTCTTGTGAGTAGTTCTCTAGGATCTTGAGGATGGGTTAGGCTGGGTTAATCTTGTGGTTTGTTTGATTTGGTCAAGCTTGATTGTTGTAGATCTTTTCTAGGCTAGATGTTCTTAATGCTGATCCTATATCTGAGAAGGTAGGGTTTGATTTCAAGCATCTTAGCATCACACCAATGTTTAAGAAGCATAGATAAGGCTAGATCTAGAGCTTATCATTAGGCTTGCTAAGAGATTAGAGGTCTTGTTTGGTATGAGATGTATTGCTTAATGCCTGCTTGTGTAGATTCTTTACTATGTGAGAACAAGTCTAGAAATGCATAGGTTTGATTGTTTCTTGCCATGAGAGTGGATTAAACATGTCTTAGAATAGTATGTCTAGAGATTAGCTCAAAGTTTGTTTGAGGTTTGTTGACCAAGTTAAATAACCACAATGATTAGTTCAGCCCATGAATCCCTCCTCAGGTTCTTCTTTGTTTATTGATATCTTAGTCTTAATCCTGTTGCTTGCTTGTTGTTTGATTCGTTTTTGCATTGCTCTGTTTTTATTGTGTTGCTCTATTTTCACGTATAGTCCTACTCGACCTACACTCGGTCGAGTGCTTGCTCGAGTTCTTCCCCAGAACTTGTGTTTATGATTTGTGATTGTCCTGTTTCATTCATGTTTCATTTCGGTTGCATTCAATTAGCTTTTTGTTCATTACTTGTCTTGCATTAGTTCATTAGCATAGTTTCTATTTCTGTTCCAGCTTCATATTAGTCATAATCATTCTGTTCTATTTACATTTAGCATCTAGTTCTTGTAGTTTTACTTTCTGCACTTTACATTTTCATCATAGGATTGTTAGTGACAAACATCCTTTACATTTGACTTGACTTAGTCTCATATACACATCTTAATTGTTCACAAACACTCATTTAGGATTGACACCTCTTATACTGCAACTGCATAAGGGGAATTGAAACACCTTACCATCCATTCATTCATATCTCACCATTGCATACATTCATCATCTCATCACCACATAAAAAAGCTTGTTTCAATTTGGCGACGTTGCCCATTTAAGTGTGTTTTTGTGACAATTAGGATCAATAGAAGTCTAAGATTAAGTTCCTTTATCCACTTGTTCACTATTGATCTCGATTCTTCTTTTGCTTGGCTGTCTTGAGTTTTAGGTACCAGCTCGACCACCAACTCGACGACCACTCGACCGAGTGTGTGCTCGAGCACCCGATCGAGTCAGAAGCCGGATTCAAATAGACATCAGTTCCCAGTCGACTCGACCACCCACTCGAGCCTGTGCTCGACCGAGTGCCAGTCCGAGTCAGTCATCATGTTTCACAGCAGTATGTTCCATTCGGTACCATGGCAACATCAACCAGGATTTCAGGCTCCATGGTGTCACCCTCCAGTGTTTCAGACCTCACAAGCCCAAGAACAAGACTTAAGAGCTATGATGCAGCAACTTTTACTTGGGCAAGCAACTAGGCAGATTGAGGTAGCAAAGCAGTTTGCTGAGCTGAACCAAACGTTGAATTCTTATTCTAGTGACCTAAACTCTAAGGCAAGTACATGGAGAGCTCCATTGCTCCTACTTCTGCTCCTAAGCCAAACCAACTTCTTGAAGAAGCTATTCCAAACCCAAGGGAGTTTACAGCTAAAGCTCTTAATCTCTATGAAGATGCTGTCACTGAGGACAGTGAGGTTCAAGGTGGGGAGGATTGGTCATTTCTTGAAGTTCATAGTGAAGTTTGTGCAAAGCAGACTAAATCCGGTAGTGCACTCGACCAAGTGCTCGAGCCAGCACTCGACCGAGTGCCAGACCGAGTGGTCGATAGAGCTGAAGGACCAGAAACTGTCAAGCCTGCTAAGTACATTCCTCCTGCTTACAAACCGCCTCTTCCATTCCCAGGACGTTTCAAAGCACAGAAGCTTAAGGAATTAAGGGAAATCATTGAGAGAAAGGAAATGATGGCCTTGCAACAAGAGGAAGTGAAGGCTTTGAAGGAAGAGGTTGTGATTGAAAAGAAGGAAGTGATGGCCATTCAACAGGAGGTTGTCATTGAAAAGAAGGAAGAGGAGAGAGGACCAGCTTTGGAACAATATGCCCCATATCCTCTCTACAAAGGCATGTTACTTGACATATCCAAGCAAAAGGCTCATAATCAAGGCAAGAGAGATCAAGAGGAGATTGGGACAGCTATTGTTCCAACAAAACTTGAAGATCCAGGTCCATTCACTCTACCTTGCTCCATCAGCTATCTTCACTTCAACAAATGCTTGTGTGATCTTGGAGCATCTGTTAGTGTCATGCCCTACTCTATAGCAGAAAAGCTTGGACACACTGAATTCAAGCCAAGCAATTGAAACAAGTATTTTATTGGTGGTTGGTGTGAATGATGATGAATGTATGCAATGAATGGATGGATGGTAAGGTGTTTCAATTCCCCTTATGCAGTTGCAGTATAAGAGGTGTCAATCCAATCTGAGTGTTTGTGAACAGTCAAATGTGCATAAAGATCTAATTTAAGCCAGATGTAAAGGATGTTTGTCTCTAACATTCCTATGATTAAAATGCAAAGTGCAGAAAATAAAACTACAAGAACTAGATGCTGAATGTAAATGAACAGAATGATTGTAACAGTAATGAAGCTAAAACAGGAATAGAAACTACTATAATGCAAGAAATAAACCTATGCAAGACAAGCAATGAACAGAAAACTAAATGAATGCAGCAGAAATGAAACAGGACAATTACAAATCATAAACACAAGCTCTGGGGAAGAACTCGAGCAAGCACTCGACCGAGTGTAGGTCGAGTACGGGTTGAGCTAGACTAAACGTGAAAACAGAGCAACACAATAAAAACAGAGCAATGCAAAAACGAATCAAACAACAATCAAGCAACAGGATTAAGACTAAGATATCAATAAACAAAGAAGGTCCTGAGGAGGGATTCACGGGCTGAACTAATCATTGTGGTTATTTAACTTGGTCAACAAACCTCAAACAAACTTTGAGCTAATCTCTAGACATATTATTCTAAGACATGTTTAATCCACTCTCATGGCAAGAAACAATCAAACCTATGCATTTCTAGACTTGCTCTCACATAGTAAAGAATCTACACAAGCAGGCATTAAGCAATACATCTCAAACCAAACAAGACCTCTAATCTCTTAGCAAGCCTAATGGTAAGCTCTAGATTTAGCCTTATCTATGCTCCTTAGACATTGGTGTGATGCTAAGATGCTTGAAATCAAACCCAACTTCTCAGATATAGGATCAGCAATAAGATCATCTAGCCAAGAAGAGATCTACAACAATCAAGCTTGACCAAATCAAACAAACCACAAGATCAACCCAGCCTAACCCATCCTCAAGATCCTAAGCAAACTACTCACAAGAACACATGGTGAAGAATGTCAAAAACCCAGAAAATAATGAAACTTGCATCACTAGAAAGATAAAACAGAGATCTTCAATATTGAAAAAGAAATGAAACTCGAATTCTCAATTTAAGAAAGTTATGAAACCAACAATATTGAAGAATTTAGTCTTTTTCAAGTACAAGATCTAAGAAATATAAAAAAGCAAAAAGAATAATTCCGAAAAGGGTAAAATACTGGGTTTAAAGAATATCTAAAAAGCTGCACACTTTTGTGGCTGCAGGTATAAGGCTTTATATAGGAGGAGAGTGGAAGCCCTAAAAATACTAAAAGACAAAATAGTCAACGGCTCGGTCAACTCGACCTGTGCTCGGTCGAGTGGCAGGTCGAGCTGGCTTCTCTCGTGTGTACACCACTCGGTCGAGTCCTCCTCAGCACACGGTCGAGTGTCTGGTCGAGTGTGCGGTCGAGTTGGACTTCGGACCTTGTTATTTCAGCCTTAACTCTCTTGCTTTCCCTTCATGATTGCTTCGCTTCTTCCTCAGCATTGCTTCCATGCTCCTTAAGCTTCAAAATCACCTGTTTATGCATGAAAAGATGCAAATGCAATGCAACTAAACTCTAATGCATGATTAGTCCTAAAGCTATGCAATAATGGTGAAAATGGATAGCAAAAGAAACAAAAGATGTGAATATACTAAGGGAAAACATGGTAAAATATATGAACATCAGCAATCTCCACATAAGTCTAGCTGATGGTTCAAATAAGGATGTGGTTGGCAAATTGGATAATCTCCTAGTCAAGATAAGCAAGGCAAGAATTCCCACTGATTTCATCATAATAAAGATGGACAAAGAGTTAGAGGATCCAATCTTGCTTGGGAGACCATTCCTTGCCACATCAGGAGCAGTCATTGATGTTAAGGAAGGGCTGATAGGGTTGAACATAGCTGAAGGTTTGACCAAGAACATTGATATCACAAATCCACCTAACCAACCAACCATTGGAGGTCAACCATTTAAGATTGAAGATAAAGCTGACTTTGGGGTTTTGAGAGAAGAAGAGACTTCAAAAGCTAAGGTCTCACCTCATGAGGAATCATTTCAACATCTCAAGGGTTCAGTTCAAACGCTAGCTGGTTTAATGAAGGATCTTAAAGTTCAGCTCAACAAAAGGTCTTTGAAGAAGGCAAGACCAAGACTCAAGTTTAAGAAGAAACATGCTTCAAGTGTCAAGGAAGTAGTGATCAAGAAGGAACACCAAGGTTATCAAGTAGAACCAGGGGGAATTTCATCACCTCCTTGGTCTCCAAATCAAGCTTGAAGAGCTATAAAAAGTCAAGCTTAGTGACTTTAAACAAGCTCACTAGGGGAGGAAGTCCCTAAGGTATCCTTTGTAAATAAGCTTTATTTTCCTTGTAGTTTTGATGTGTTTTCTTTTATGTTTGTGTTTGGTAGGCCTTTTAATGAGAGAGTAGATGGGTTTGAAGAGAATTGGACTTGAAAAAACGGACTCGCAAGCCAGCTCGACACCCCCACTCGAGGACGCACTCGAACGAGTCACGGTCGATCGCCATAGTCGAGCTGCCCCAATCTCCATCTCCAAGTCAGCAACAAGACCCCCACTACACTTATGAAAGCATGAGTGAGGATGTGGACAGTTTCTTCTCCAATCCTTAAGGTACCACTATCACATTCACTTGTAAATATCATTGCATTTCATATTTTGTTTAGTTTTTTTTTTTTGTCTTGAATCCTCAATCAAATTTCTTTCACACAGGGGACTATGTGATTTAAGTTTGGGGGAGGGTTTGAGATAGCATTTGACATTGTGTTTTGTGATCTTATTTCAAATTTTTAGCATCAACATGATAGTATTTGCATAAGCATCTAAGGCATAGAAAAACCATAAAAATTTGAAACATTTTGAAAAAAATCTTTATAAAAAAAGAGTGTTCATGTAGTTTGCATTGCATATTAGAATCTTGTTTAGCATGTTTCATGTAGGATTGTATCATATTTGCATTAGGTGTCTATGATGAGTTTTGACTTGTTAGGTTGTTTATTCACTAGACTAGGATCAATGCCCAAGTTAATAGTACTTTGATGTTAGTTGAGTAGTTAGAAGCAAAAGATTGAACCAAGCCTTGAATTCCTGCATTTTATTTGGTCTATATTGAAGCATGTTGTGATTTGAAGCCATTTCCTATCTATAAGAACCTAATATTGACTTTCAATTATCAATGTGTGCATTGCTTTAAACTCATGGATACCATATACATATTTGGATCATCTTTCTCCTTTTTACCACTCTTGTTGATCCAAGTAGCTGATTTCCTCATTAAGAATCAGTTTCCATACCTTTAACCAACCCTTCTTTCAAGCCTTGTTTAATCTTGAGTGTGTGAGGCCTATTTTTAGGATTGAGCTTGGTAGAATGTGTTAGGTTTGAACTGACAAGAGTAAAGCCTTGTTTAGTTCTAGTTTGCATTTTTCAAACTAGATAGGACTAGGTGGTTCACTTGTTGGGTTTGGGACTTGGCTGTTTTGAAAAGAAAAGAGGAAAAAGAGAAAGAAAGAGGGTAGAGTCTTTAAGAGGAGATTGTGTTTAAGCAAGGTCTAGTGAAAGTAAGAATCCCCCATCCCACTAGAAAGATCAAATAAGAAACCTCTCCTAAGACTTGAAAACCAAAAGAGTCCAGCTTTTAGATATTCTCTAGACCTAGTATTTACCCTTTTGGGAATTATTCCTTTTGCACTTTTATTTTTCTTAGATCTTGTACTTGTTTTAAGAGAAAAAGACTAGATTCTTGTATTTTGTTGGTTTCATAACTTTCAGAATATTAAGAATTCGAGTTACATTTCTCTTTCAATATTGTAGATCTCTGTTTTATCTTTCTAGTGATGCAAGTTTCATTATTTTCTGGGTTTTTGACTTTGTTCATCATGTGTGATTGTGAGTAGTTGGCTTAGGATCTTGAGGATGGGTTAGGCTGGATTGAGGTTGAGGTTTGTTTAGCTAGGTCAAGCTTGATTGTTATAGATCACTTCTTGGCTAGATGTACTCTATGCTGATCCTATAACTGAGAGGATAGGATTTGATTATGAGCCTCTTAGCATCACACCAATGTCTAAGGTGCAAAGATAAGGCAAGATCTAGAGATTTTTATTAGGCATGCTAAGAGATTAGATGTCTTGTTTGGTTATTAACTATAGATGATCTGTTGCTTAATGCTTGCTTGTATAAGTTCTTTGCTTTGTTGATGTTCATATATTTTACCCTGTTTTCCCTTAGTATATTCACATCTTTTGCATCTTTTGCTTTCCATTTTGACCATTATTGCATAGCTTTAAGACTAATCATGCATTAGAGTTTAGTTGCATTGCATTTGCATCTTTTCATGCATAAACAGGTGATTTTGGAGCCTAAGGAGCATGGAAGCAATGCTGAGGAGAAGTGAAGCAATGCTGAGGAGAAAGCAAGAGAGTTAAGGCTGAAGAACCAAGGTCCGGAGTCCCACTCGACCAGACACTCGACCGTGTGCAGAGAGGGACTCGACCGAGTGGAAGGAGCAGAAGAAAAGCCAACTCGACCGAGCACCAGGTCGAGTTGGCCGAGCCGCCTAGCTATTTTGTCTTTTAGCATTTTTATGACTTCCACTACTTTTCCTATAAAAGGACCTTGTACCCTTCAGCCACCAAGAGTCTAGCTTTTTAGATAGTCAAAAACCTAGTTTTTACCCTTTTGGGAATATTCCTTTTGCATACCTTCTTTTGAAGGAGAAAACATAAGATTCTTGGATTTTGTTGGTTCCATAACTTTCAAGATATTAAGAATTCGTGTTTGATTCCTTCTTCAATATTGTAGATCTTTGCTTTATCTTTCATTTGATGCAAGTTTCAGTATTTTCTGGGTTTATGATTTTGTTGTTCATCATGTGTTCTTGTGAGTAGTTGCTTAGGATCTTGAGCATGGGTAAGGCTGGATTATGTTTGAGGTTTGTTTGATTTGGTCAAACTTGATTGTTGTAAATCTCTTCTAGGCTAGATGTTCTTAATGCTGATCCTATAACTGAGAGGGTAGGATTTGATCTCAAGCCTCTTAGCATCATACCAATGTATAAGGAGCATAGATAAGGCTAGATCTAGAGTTTTCCATTAGGCTTGCTAAGAGATTAGAGGTCTTGTTTGGTATTTGACATATTGCTTAATGCGTGCTTGTGTAGATTCTTTACTTTGTGAGAACAAGTCTAGAGATGCATGATTTTGATTGTTTCTTGCCATGAGAGTGGATTAAACATGTCTTAGAAAATATTGTCTAGAGATTAGCTCAAGTTGTTTTAGATTTGTTGACCAAGTTAGAAGACCTCAATCATTAGTCCAGCCCATGAATCCCTCCTCAAGGCCTTCCTTGTTTATTGATTTCTTAGTCTTAATCATGCTGCTTGCTTGTTGTTTGATTCGCTTTCATATTGCTCTGTTTTTCTTGTGTGCTCTGTTTTCTCGCGTTTGTCCAGCTCGACCCTGCACTCGATCTACACTCGATCGAGTGCTTGCTCGAGTTCATCCCCAGAACTTTTGTTTATGCTTTGTAGTTGTCCTGTCTTATTTCCTGTCTCATTCTAGTTGCATTTCTGTTGCATTCACTTAGTGTCCTGTTCTTTATTTGCCTTGCATTAGTTCAATACTTGCATAACTATAGTTTCTATTTCTATTCTAGCTTCATAATTGTCATAATCATTATGTTCCATTTACATTTAGCATCTAGTTCTAGTAGATTTTACATTCTGCACTTTACATTTCATCATAGGATTGTTAGTGACAAACATCCTTTGCATTTGGCTTGACTTAGACATATAGGCACATCCTGATTGCTTAGAAACTCTCAGATTGGATTGACACCTCTTGTACTACAATTGCATAAGGGGAATTGAAACACCCTGCCATCCATTCATTTATATCTCACAATTCCATACATTCATCATCATCCAACAAAATATATGTGTTTCAATTTGGCGCCGTTGCCCATTTGAGTGTGTTTTTGTGACAGTTAGTATCAATAGACGTCTAAGATTAAGTTCGTTTATCCACTTGTCCGCTACTGATCTCGATTCTTCTACTGCTTGTCTGTGATTGAGTTTCAGGTACCAGCTCGACCTTCAACTCGACCATCACTCGACCGAGTGCGTGATCGAGTACTTGATCGAGTCAGAAGCCGGAGACAAATCTTTCTCTCTTCTCAGTCAACTCGACCATCCACTCGAACCGGTACTCGACCTAGTGCTTGTCCGAGTCAGTCATCATGTTTCACAACAGTATGTTCCATTCTGTACCACGGCAACATCAACCAGGATTCCAGGCTCAATGGTGTCACCCTCCAGTGTTTCAAACTTCACAAGCCCAAGAACATGACTTAAGAGCTATGATGCAACAACTTTTACTTGGGCAAGCAACTGGGCAGATTGAGGTAGCCAAGCAGTTTGCTAAGCTGAACCAAATATTGAATTCCTATTCTAGTGATCTAAACTCTAAGGTCAAGTACATGGAGAGCTCCATTGCTTCTACTTCTGCTCCTAAGCCAAACCAACTTCCTGAAAAAGCTATTCAAAACCCAAGGGAGTTTACAGCTAAAGCTATTTATCTCTATGAAGAAGCTGTCACAGAGGACAGTGAGGTTCAAGGTGGGGAGGATTCATCATTTATTGAAGCCCAGGGTGAAGATTGTGCACAGCAGACTGAATCCGTCAAAGCACTCGACCAGGTGCTCGAGCCTGCACTCGACCGAGTGCCAGATCGAGTGACCGATCGAGTTGAAGACACTGAAGCTGTTAAGCCTGCTAGATACATCCCTCCTGTTTACATACCGCCTCTACCATTCCCAGGACGTTTCAAGGCACAAAAGCTGAAGGAACTCAGGGACATTATTGAGAAAAGGGAAGAGTTGGCTTTACAACAAGAGAAGGAGTTAGCTTTACAACACGAGGAAGTTATTGAGAAGGAAGAAGTGATGGATTTGAATGAAGAGGTTGTGATTGAAAAGAAGGAAGTGATGGCCATTCAACAGGAGGTTGTCATTGAAAAGAAGGAAGAGGAGATTGGGATAGCTATTGTTCCAACAAAACTTGAAGATCCAGGTCCATTCAATCTACCTTGCTCCATCAGCTACCTTCAATTCAACAAATGCTTGTGTGATCTTGGAGCATCTGTTAGTGTCATGCCCTACTCTATAGTAGAAAAGCTTGGACACACTGAATTCAAGCCAAGCAATCTCCACATAAGTCTTGCTGTTGGTTCACATAAGGATGTGGTTGGCAAATTGGATAGCCTCCTAGTCAAGATAGACAAGGCAATAATTCTCACTGATTTCACCATAATAAAGATGGATAAAGAGGATCCAATCTTGCTTGGGAGACCATTCCTTGCCACAGCAGGAGCAGTCATTGATGTTAAGGAAGGACTGATAAGGTTGAACATAGCTGAAGGTTTGACCATGAACTTTGATATCACAAATCCACCTAACCAACCAACCATTGGAGGCCAACCATTTAAGATTGAAGATAAAGTTGTTTTTGGGGTTTTGAGAGAAGAAGAGATTTCAAAAGCTAAGGTCTCATCTCATGAGGAATCATTTCAACATCTCAAGGGTTCAGTTCAAGAGTTGACTAATCTAGTGAAGGATCTTCAAGTTCAGCTCAACTAGAGGTCTTTGTAGAAGGCAAGACCAAGACTCAAGTTTAAGAAGAAACATGGTTCAAGTGTCAAGGAAATAGTGATCAATATAGTTTCTATTTCTGTTCTAGCTTCATAATTGTCATAATCATTCTGTTCCATTTAAATTTAGCATCTACTTCTAGTAGCTTTTACATTCTGCACTTTACATTTCATCATAGGATTGTTAGTGACAAACATCCTTTGCATTTGGCTTGACTTATACATTTATGCACATCCTGATTGCATACAAACTCTCAAATTGGATTGACACCTCTTGTACTACAATTGCATAAGGGGAATTGAAACACCCTGCCATCCATTCATTTATATCTCATCATTCCATCATACCATCATCATCCACCCAAAATATATGTGTTTCAGTAATTGATCTACACTCGATCGAGTGCTTGCTCGAGCTCATCCCCAGAATTCCTGTTTATGCTTTGGAGTTGTCCTGACTCAATTCCTGTTTCATTTTAGTTGCAGTTCTGTTGCATTCACTTAGTTTCATGTTCATTGCTTGCCTTGCATTAGTTCATTACTTGCATTACTATAGTTTCTATTTCTGTTCTTATTGCATCACAGCTTTGATTAGTATGTTCTCTTTGCTTTTAGCATCTATCTTAGTAGCTTTTATTTTCTGCATTTTACATTTCATCAATAGGTTGTTAGTGACAAACATCCTTCATACTTGGCTTGACTTAGACATATATGCACATCCTGATTGCTTGCAAACACTCAGATTGGATTGACACCTCTTATACTGCAACATCATAAGGGGAATTGAAACACCTTGCACTCCATTTATTCATCATCATTAATATCTCATTCCATCATACCATTCACCACCATCCACCAAAAATATGTGTTTCAGTTTGGCGCCGTTGCCCATTTGAGTGTGTTTTGTGACAATTAGGATCAATAGAAGTCTAAGATTAAGTTCGTTTATCCACTTGTTCGCTACTGATCTTGATTCTTCTACTGCTTGTCTGTGATTTAGTTTCAGGTACCAGCTCGACCATCCACTCGATCACCACTCGACCGAGTGAGTGATCGAGTACCCGATCGAGTCCGAAACCGGATACAAATAGACATCACTTTCTAGTCGACTCGACCACCCACTCGAGCCTGTGCTCGACCGAGTGCCTGTTCGAGTCTGTACTCGCGTCTCTTGACGCAAACAAGGTCCAAGGGTCATCACAATCTTCAGAGACTCCTTGATCACATCAACCGACCACCAAGGGACCTGAGACAGCAGAGAACAAGGATCTATCACGAACAAGAACAACAAGTGCTAATGGAGCAACAAGATCAACAAGCTCCAAGAGCAAGAAACATTGGTGCTGGAGATGCACCAAACACACATAACAAGAGAGCTGGTATTGTGCCTCCTACAGTAGCAAGCAACAATTATTAGATCAAGAGTGGATTATCTCTATGATTCAAGCCAACAAGTTTCATGGGTTGCCAATGGAAGATCCCCTAAACCAGCTTGATGAGTTTGATAGGATATGTGGTCTCACCAAGATCAATGGTGTCAGTAAGGATGGCTTCAAACTTAGGCTGTTCCCTTTCTCACTTGGAGACAAAGCTCATCTTTGGGAGAAGATACTTCCAACTGGAGCAATAACCACATGAGATGCTTGCAAGAAGGCTTTCTTGGCCAAGTTATTTTCCAATGCTAGAACTGCTAGATTGAGGAATGAAATTTATGGGTTTGCTCAAAGGAATAATGAGAGTTTTTGTGAAGCTTGGGAGAGGTTTAAAGGATTCCGGACTCAGTGTCCTCACCATGGCTTCGGCAATGAGTCCCTACTAAGTACTTTGTATAGAGGAGTGCTTCCCAAAATCAGAATGCTTCTTGATACAACTTCAAATGGAAACTTCATCAATAAGAATGTGGAAGAAGGATGGTAATTGGTTGAAAATCTTGCTCAGTCAAATGGCAATTACAATGAGGACTATAACAGAACAGTAATGTCCACCTCCACTGATCAAGAGGACAAGTATAAGATGGATTTGTAGATGATCAATGAGAAGCTTGACAAAATCCTCCTTAGCCAACAAAAGACTATCCACTTTATTAGTGAGGAGGAGTGTCAAGTCCAAGAGGGGGAGAGAGAATTTGCCGAACTCTATTATATGCAAAACCAGGGTGGATTCAAAGGCTACAACCAAGGAGGAGGGTTCAAAAACAACAACCTCTCCTATAGAAGTACCAATGTAGCAAATCCCCAAGATCAAGTCTATCCACCTCCACAGCCTCAACAGCAAAACAACTATGCACCCATGCAGCAGCATCAAGTGTTCCAGCCTCAATTGTGTCCCTCACCTGGGTTTCAGACCTAAAAAGGCCAAGAACCTGACTTAAAAGCTATGATGCAACAAATGTTGTTTGGGCAAGCCAATAAGCAGATTGAGGAAGCAAGGCAGTTTGTTGAGCTGACCCAAAAGTTGAATTCTTATTCTAATGACCTGAGTAACAAGCTTGAGAGTTTGACCTCTACATTCAAGTACATGGAGAGCTCCATTGCTTCTACTTCAGCTCCTAAGCCAAACCAACTTCCTGAAAAAGCTATTCAAAACCCAAGGGAGTTTACAGCTAAAGCTATTAATCTCTATCAAGAAGCTGTCACAGAGGATAGTGAGGTTCAAGGTGGGGAGGATTCATCATTTATTGAAGCCCAGGGTGAAGATTGTGCACAGCAGACTGAATCCGTCAAAGCACTCGACCAGATGCTCGAGCCAGCACTCGACTGAGTGCCAGATCGAGTGGCCGATCGAGTTGAAGACACTGAAGTTGTTAAGCCTGCTAGATATATCCCTCCTACTTACAAACCGCCTCTACCATTCCCAGGGCGTTTCAAGGCACAAAAGCTGAAAGAACTCAGGGAGATAATTGAGAAAAGGGAAGAGATGGCTTTGCAACAAGAGGAAGTGATGGCTTTGAAGGAAGAGGTTGTCATTGAGAAGAGATAAGTGATGGCCATACCACAAGAGGTTGTCATTGAGAAGAAAGAGGAAGAGAGAGGACCTCCTTTGGAAAAATATGCTAATCAACATTTCCTCAAGGACATGCTTCTTGAATTATCCAAGAAGAAAGCTCAAGATCAAGACATGAAGGATTTGAAAGAGATTGGGAAAGCTATTATCCCAACAAAACTTGAAGATTCAGGCTCATTTAACCTACCTTGCTCTATCAGTTATATGCACTTGAACAAGTGTCTATGTGATCTAGGAGCTTCAGTGAGCTTAATGCCATACTCAGTGGCTGAGAAATTGGGATATGGACATTTTAAGCCTTGCAATCTCTATATTAGCCTAGCAGATAGATCCAAGAGGGATGTGCTTGGATTGATTGAAGATTTTCCAGTCAAGATAGGGAAAGTTAGAATCCCAACTAATTTTGTGATCATGAACATGGACCAAGAGCCAGAAGATCCTCTCATCTTGGGAAGACCATTCTTAGGCACAGCTGGGGTAGTAATTGATGTTAAGATGGATGGGAACCATCAAGTTCCACCTTGCTAAAGACTTCACTATGAAGTTTGACATCAAGAATTCAACACATCAACCAACTATTGAAGGTCAACACTTTGTGGTAGAGAAAAAAGCTAGTTGTGAAGTTTTTGAGGATGGCTAGGATCCTAGGATTAAAGGTTCCCCCCAAGCCAAGACTGTCCAAGAGCTAAAGGTTTCAGTTCAAGTGTTAGCTGGTTTAGTGAAGGATCTTCAAGTTCAGCTCAACAAGAGGTCTTTGAAGAAGGCAAGACCAAGACTCAAGTTTAAGAAGAAAAATTGTTCAAGTGTTAAGGAAGTAGTGATCAAGAATTAACACCAAGGTTATCAAGTAGAACCAGGGGGATTTCATCACCTCCTTGGTATCCAAACCAAGCTTGAAGAGCTAGAAGAAGTCAAGCTTAGTGACTTTAAACAAGCTCACTAGGGAGGAAGTCCCTAAGGTATCTCTGTTTATATTGCTTAGGATTTTTTGGTATTTTGATTTTTGTTTTGGTGTTTTTATGGTCAGGAAAGGAAGGGAGTCTAAACAAAAAAGGAAAAGAAGGCTCGGTAGCCAACTCGACCGCCCACTCGACCAGGCACTCAACCGAGTACCAGTCGATTGCCATAGTCGAATTGCCCCAGTCTCCACCTCCAAGTCAACCACAAGACCCCCACTACACCTATGAGAGCATGAATGAGGATGTGGATAGCTTCTTCCACAATCCATGAGGTACCACTATCATCTTAACTTTGTAAATATCATTGCATCTTTAGTTTTATTTTGTTTTTAGTCTTAAATCCTCTTACAAATTTTTGTTACACAATGGACTGTGTAATTTAAGTTTGGGGGAGGGTTTGAGATAGTATTTGATGTTGTGTTTTGTTTTCTTATTTTACATTTAATCATGATAGAATTTGCATTGCATCTAAGGCATAGAAAAAAAAATTTGAAATTTTTTGCAAAAACCTTTATAAAAAAAAGAGAGTGTTCATGTTGTTTGCATTGCATATTAGGATCTTGTTTAGCATGTTTCATGTAGGAATGTTAAATATTTGCATTAGGGATCTATGATGAATTTTGCCTTGTTAGCTTGCTAGATTCACCAAACTAGGATCAATGCCCAAGTTAATAGTACTTTGATGCTAGTTGAGTAGTTAGAAGCATAAGATTGAACCAAGTCTTGAATTCCTGCATTGCATTTGGTTTAAATTGAAACATGCTGTGATTTGATGCCATTTCCTATTTATAAGAACCTAATATTGACTTTTAATTATCATCTTGTGCATTGCTTTAAACTCATGGATACCATATACATATTTGGATCATCTTTCTCCTTTTTACCACTCTTGTTGATCCAAGTAGCTGATTTCCTCACTAAAAATTAGTTTCCCCTACCCTTAACCTATCCTTCTTTCAAGCCATGTTTATTCTTGTGTGTGTGAGGCCTTTTTGGGGTTGAGCTTGGTAGAAAGTGTTAGGTTTGAACTGACAAGAGTAAGACCTTGTGTAGTTCTAGTTTGCATCTTTCAAACTAGATAGGACTAGGTGGTTCACTTGTTGGGTTTGGGATTTGGCTGTAAAGAAAAGAAAAGAGGAAAAAGAGAAAGAAAAGGGTAGAGTCTTTAGGAGAGGAATGTGTTTAAGTAAAATCAAAGTCTAGTGAAAGAATGGGAAGTAAAAAAATTGTTGAAGATGGTTCTAGTTAAAGAAAAGAAAAGAAAGAAAAGAAAAGTCTAACAAAATGCTTGTATGTCTTAAGAATAAGAAGAAAAGAGAACCATAGCAAATAAGTAAGAATCCCCCATTCCACTAGAAAGATCAAATAAGAAACCTCTCCTAAGACTTTAAAATCAAAAGAGAAAAGGGTATAACAGAAGTGAAGAAGTTAAAGGGTAGAACTAGGATCATTTGGGTTTAGATTGATAGGATAAACACTTTGGGTGCCTTTGGGTAGACAAGGTTTTGTTCTTGTATGTGTCTAAGTGTTCTTACCTTTAGCATTCTTCTAAAACTCAATCCAATTTTTATGAGAGAACCTTATATTGATAAGCCCCACTCTAAAAAGAGATCATCATTGTCTAAAATCTTTAAGTACAGCTCATTCAACTTGCATCATAGTACTAGTAACTTGGACATTGATTTTAGCTGGTTTATTGGCAAGCTTTAGGAGCTGAGATCCCACTTTCAAATCTCACCTACCTTCTTACGTCTTGTTTATTTGCTTGAGGGCAAGCAAATACTAAGTTTGGGGGTGTGAAACAAGTATTTTTTGGTGGTGAAATGGATGAATGATGATGAATGTATGCAATGAATGGATGGATGGTAAGGTGTTTCAATTCCCCAAATGCAATTGCAGTATAAGAGGTGTCAATCCAATCTGAGTGTTTGTGAACAGTCAAGATATGCATAAAGATCTAATTTAAGTCAGATGTAAAGGATGTTTGTCACTAACAATCCTATGATAAAAATGTAAAGTGCAGAAAGTAAACTATAAGAACTAAGAACTAAATGCAAATGAAACAGGATGATTATGACAGTAATGATGCAACCAACAGAAGTAGAAACTATGCTAATGAACTAATGCAAGACAAGTAATGAACAAGATACTAAGTAAATGCAACAGAAATGCAAATAGAATGAAACAAGACAATCACAAAGCATAAACAAGAGTTCTGGGAATGAACTCGAGCAAGCACTCGACCGAGTGTAGGTCGAGTGAGTGGTCGAGCTGGACTAAACGCAGAAACAGAGCAATGCAATAAAAACAGAGTAATGCAAAGACGAATCAAACTACAATCAAGCAACAGGATTAAGACTGTAAAATCAATAAACAAGGAAGGACTTAAGGAGGGATTCATGGGCTGGACTAATGATTGAGGCTATCTAACTTGATCAACAAATCTCAAACAACATGAGCTAATCTCTAGACATATGTATCTAAGACAAGTTTCTCCCACTCTCATGGTCAAGAAACAATCAAACCTATGCATTTCTAGACTTGCTCTCACATAGTAAAGAATCTACACAAGCAGGCAGTAAGAAATATGTCTCATACCAAACAAAACCTCTAATCTCTTAGCAAGCAAGATGGTAAGCTCTAGATCTAGCCTTATCTATGCCTCTTAAACATTGGTGTGATGCTAAGATGCTTGATCAAGAACATCTACCCTAGAAGAGATCTACAACAACGAAGCTTGATCAAGCCAAACAAACCTCATTCACAGCCCAGCCTAACCCATCCTCAAGATCCTAAGCCACTACTCACAAGAACACATGATGAACATTAAAATCATAAACCCAGAAAATATTGAAACTTGCATCATTAGAAAGATGAAACAAAGATCTACAATATTGAAAAAGAAATGAAACTTGAATTCTCAATATTAAGAAAGTTATGAAACTAACAATATTTAAGAATTTAGTCTTTTTCAAGTACAAGATCTAGGAAATAAAAAAGGCAAAAAGAATAAATCCCAAAAAGGGTAAATACTAGGTTTAGAGAATATCTAAAAAGCTGGATACTTTTGTGGCTGCAGGTACAAGGCTTTATATAGGAGGGGAGTGGAAGCCCTAAAAATACTAAAAGACAAAATAGTCAACGGCTCGGTCAACTCGACTTGTGCTCGGTCGAGTGGCAAGTCGAGCTGGCTTCTCTCGTGTGTTCTCCACTCGGTCGAGTCCTCCTCAGCACACGGTCGAGTGTTTGGTCGAATGTGCGGTCGAGTTGGACTCCGGACCTTGTTATTTCAGCCTTAACTCTCTTGCTTTCCCTTCATGATTGCTTCACTTCTTCCTCAGCATTGCTTCCATGCTCCTTGAGCTTCAAAATCACCTGTATATGCATGAAAAGATGCAAATGCAATGCAACTAAACTCTAATGCATGATTAGTCCTAAAGCTATGCAATGATGGTGAAAATGGATAGCAAAAGATGCAAAAGATGTGAATATACTAAGGGAAAACAGGGTAAAATATATGAACATCAACACCCCCAAACTTAGTCTTTGCTTGCCCTCAAGCAAATAAGCAAGACATAAGAAGGTAAGTGAGGTTTGAAAGTGGGATCTCAGCTCCTAAAGCTTGCAAATAGACCATCTAGAATCAATGTCCAAGTTACTAGTACTATGATGCAAGTTGAATGAGCTGTACTTAAAAACTTTAGACAAGCATATCACAACCTTTACTGATTTGAGCCTTAGATATCCACATGCATTCAAATCAACCATTTCCTTTAACATTCATTAATCAAGAACATGAATCAATTCTATGCAATGCTTAAACTCATTTGGCTTGGAGGTAAAGGCTTTGAGACAATGATGGTCTCTTTTTAGAGTGGGGCTTATCAATTTCAAGGTTCTCTCATAAAAAATGGATTGAGCTTTAGAAGAATGCTAAAGGTAAGAACACCTAGACACATACAAGAATAAAACCTTGTCTACCCAAAGGTACCCAAAGTGTTTCTCCTAGCAATCTAAACCCAAATGATCCTAGTGCTACCCTTTAACTTCTTCTTTTCTCTTTCCCCCTTTTCTCTTTTGGTTTTCAAGTCTTAGGAGAGGTTTCTTATTTGATCTTTCTAGTGGGATGGGGGATTCTTACTTATTTGCTATGGTTCTCTTTTCTTCTTATTCTTAAGACATACAAGCTTTTTGCTAGACTTTTCTTTTCTTTCTTTTCTTTTCTTTAACTAGAACCATCTTCAACAATTTTTTTTACTTCCCATCCTTTCACTAGACTTTAGCTTTTACTTAAACACTCTCCTTTTAAAGACTCTACCCTTTTTCTCTTCCTCTTTTTTTCCTCTTTTCTTTCTTTAACTGCCAAGTCCCAAACCCAACAAATGAACCACCTAGTCCTATCTAGTTTGAAAAATGCAAACTAGAACTACTCAAGGCTTTACTCTTGTCAGTTCAAACCTAACACTTTCTACCAAGCTCAATCCCAAAATAGGCCTCACACACTCAAGAATAAACATGGCTTGAAAGAAGGGTTGGTTAAGGGTAGGGGAAACTGATTCTTAATGAGGAAATCAGCTACTTGGATCAACAAGAGTGGTAAAAAGGAGAAAGATGATCCAAATATGTATATGGTATCCATGAGTTTAAAGCAATGCACACATTGATAATTGAAAGTCAATATTAGGTTCTTATAGATAGGAAATGGCATCAAATCACAACATGCTTCAATTTAGACCAAATGCAATGCAGGAATTCAATGCTTGGTTCAATCTTATGCTTCTAACCACTCAACTAGCATCAAAGTATTGATCCTAGTTTGGTGAATCTAGCAAGCTAACAAGGAAATGCTCATCATAGATCCCTAATGCAAGCAGTCCTATATGATAAACAAAATACTTGAATATGCAATGCAAACTACATGAACACTCTTTTTTTATAAAGATTTTTGCAAAAAAAATTTCAAATTTTTAGGGTTTTTCTATGCCTTAGATGCTATGCAAATACTAACATGATGATGCTAAAAATTTGAAATAAGAAAACAAAACACAATGTCAAATGCTATCTCAAACCCTTCCCCAAACTTAAATCACACAGTCCCTTGTGTGAAAGAAATTTATTTGAGGATTCAAGACTTAAAACAAAACACACAATATGAAATGCAATGGTATTTACAAAGTAAAGGTGATAGTGTTACCTCAAGGATTGGAGAAGAAACTATCCACATCCTCCTGCATGCTATCAAAGGTGTAGCTGGGGTCTTGTTGGTGACTTGGAGATGGGGATTGGGGCAGCTCGACGATGGCGACCGACCGTGACTCGGTCGAGTGCATGTCCGAGTGGGGGTCGAGCTGGACTGCGGATGCCATAATTCTGTCCTTGCTGGAGAACTGTTGGTAGAACTGGTGGTAGAGTGCTGGATCCATGAAGTATTGGGGTGGGATGGGAGGGTAACCTGGATAAGCAGCTGGAGGTGGGAAGCCATATGGTTGTCTGGGCTGGAACTCGGTCGAGTACGTCGGTGGTGCTCGGTCGAGTGGGCGCTTGAGTGACCCGGTCGAGTGCCTCGAAAGCTGCTGTTCTCGGGTACTTGAGCTCCTCTTCCTCTGATTTGGCTCATACATTGAAGCCCTAGCTGGTTCCACAGGATTCGCAACCCTTGAAAGTGCTCTAGTTGAGCTACTTCTCCTCAAAGGGCTTGAATGGCTAGGAGATGAGTTTCCACTCTTCAGCTCAGCAATCTCCTTCTTTAAGCCTTTGATAGACTTACCCATGTTGGTCACCTTCTTCTTCAGCTTATCAAACATCTTTCCTTGCCACTTGCCCCACTTTTGCAAAAGAGTTAACCTCTTGGCATTCTCCCTCACTCCTCTACTATCTCTTGGGTTGGGCTCATAATCTTCAAAGTAGAACTGCTCCTCTCGATCAGCTACTTGTGCATTTCCAGCTTCCTCAACTCTAGGTTGAACCACTCCATCAAACCAATGTTCCTCAGCTGGCCAAAAGTCAATGTTGGCTCCCTCTTGAATGGTGGTGAGTTCATGTTTAGGCAATATGAGTTGCTTTTTCCCAAGTGTTGGAAGCTCATAGTTGAAAATGTGGTTCCCTTGATGCATCTCCTTGGCTAGGATGAGAGTAGAAGTGAGGTAGCTTGAGTCAATCCATCTTGGTGAGACACTTTCTCCTCTAAGTGGAACTTTAGCAGCTTGAAGGATTGGAGTGATGATGCCACCAATGGTAAGTGCTCCTCTTGATCCCTTGTTTTCCAACTTTCCTACCCAACTTCTCAAGTAAACCATGTGGTCAATGAGCACCATTGCAAGATCAGTCTCTACAATGCTCCCAAGGATGATGGTTCCATCTCTTGCCTTGAGGATGATCCCATTGAGAGCCAAGTCAATCATCTTTAGCTCTCCCTCATTGATGTTCCCAGTTTCCTTCCTTGCAAAGAAGGTGTTTGCAAGAGCTTTATGGAAGTACCTTAAGACTGGGCTCCTTATCCTTGAGCTCTTGGAGTTGGAGGATGAGTAGAGCTTGTTGTCCCCAATGGTTTCCCAAACTGAATAGAGCTCCTCTCTTGGTATCATCAAGCTCCTATGGCTCCCAACTTCAAATCCAAACACATTGGCTATCTTTTTCATTGAAAGCTCATGCCTCTTACCCTTGATTGTGAAGGTGATGTGACCAGCTCCAACCTCAGGATTTTCCTTGCATGTATGCAGCTTGACAGTGGCAAGGAACTCACAACTCTCCTCTTTGTAGCCCTCCATGCAAAGCCCCATAAACTTGGTGAGATTGCTCTTCTCAAAGAGATATTCTACATCCTCATCAATAGCAAGCTTCTGCATGGTCTCCTTGTGTGGATACCTAGTTCCCAAGAACTCCATCCTCATGAAAGCATCATAAAGCTGCCTCTTTGACAGCCCACAAGACTCAGCTTCTCCATCATCCATCAATTCTTCTTCTTCACTTTCTTCCTCACTCTCATTTTCACTTTCTTCTTGCTCAACTTCAACAGCTGGCCTCTTCCCCTTGGTTGTGTTTCCTCATAAACTCATTGAGAGTAGGCTCTCTTTCCTCCTCACTTTCGGTCCTCTCAGGATCTTCCTCAACTTGCTCTCTCCTTGGGCGGCACCTGGCTCGACCGGCTGCGGAACCACCACTCGGTCGAGTGGTCGATCGAGTGGTCCGTCGAGTGACTCTCCCAGCTTCACCTCTTGATTCAAGGTCAGCATCACGACGTTCCATGGAGCTTGCAGCGGTTTGGTGAGACTTCTTGGTTATCTTGGAAGACATTTTCAAAAAAACTGAAGGAATAGACTCAAAGCGCAAAGTTAATAGGTTAGTGACCCAAAACTTGAAAGAACAAAGCTTGAGCAAGAGATGAACTTTGAAAGAGATTTTAAAGCTTGAATTTAAATGTTTTGAGCAAATGAGAGAATGTGAGAAGTATAGGATCGAGCAAGGACTATATAAAGAAGCTAAGGGGACAAGGAGACAAGGGTGGAGCGTCCATACCATTCAAATTTGAATTGGGAATCTTTGACTTGCTTTTGGCTGCCACTCGACCCCACACTCGACCAGCACGTGGTCGAGCTCCTTGATCAATTTTGAAATTTCAAAATTTTTCTCCTTGTTCTTCCCTCCACTCGATCATTCTAGAAGAATGGGAATCAAATGGGCTTCAATTAGTATCCAGCTCGGCCGAGTACCTCTCGTGGCCTTGGTCGAGTGGGCTTGCGAGTCTCCTTCTCCAAGTCCAAATCTCTCTTTATCCAACTACATTCTTGCTAAAAAGCCTGTCCAACACAAACATAAAATAAAACACATCAAAACTACAAGGAAAATAAACTATATTTACAAAGGATACCTTAGGGACTTCCTCCCTAGTGAGCTTGTTTAGAGTCACTAAGCTTGACTTCTTATAGCTCTTTAAGCTTGATTTGGAGACCAAGGAGGTGATAAAATCCCTCCTGGTTCTGCTTGATAACCTTGGTGTTCCTTCTTGATCACACACTTGAACCATGTTTCTTCTTAAACTTGAGTTTTGGTCTTGCCTTCTTCAAAGACCTTTTGTTGAGCTGAACTTGAAGTTCCTTCACTAAACCAGCTAGCACTTGAACTGAACCCTTTAGCTTCTCCACTGAATCTTCTTGAAAGGTTAGCTTACCCCTTGAAGCAGTTTCCTCACTTGAGACCTCATGATCCTCCTTTCTTTTTATAGTGTAAGGTGGATCATATTTGGAAGGCAGATTAGTGGGATTGTTGATGTCAAACTTCATAGTGAAGTCTTCAGTCAGGTGGAGCTTGATAGTCCCCATCTTCACATCAATAACAGCCCCAGCTGTAGCTAAGAATGGTCTTCCCAAGATAAGAGGGTCTTTAGGCTCTTGTTCCATGCTCATGATTGCAAAATCAGTTGGGATCCTTGCTTCTCCTATTTTGATAGGGAGGTTTTCAATCACTCCAACCACATCCCTCTTGGATCCATCTGCTAGACTGACATAGAAGTTGCTATCCTTGAATATACCCCAACTTCTCAGCCACTGAATATGGCATCAAGCTCATTGAAGCTCCTAAATCACAAAGGCACTTATTGAAGTGCATGTAGCTGATGGAACAGGGTAAGTTGAATGAGCCTGGATCTTCAAGCTTTGTTGGGACAATAGCTTTTCCAATCTCTTTCAAATCCTTCATATCTTGGTCATGAGCCCTCTTCTTTGACATCTCAAGTAAAAAATTCTGATAGAGAGGGTATGGAGCATACTGTTCCAAAGCAGGTCCTCTCTCTTCTTCTTGGTAAGCAATGATGGCTTCTTGTATAGCCATCACTTCCTTCTTCTCAATAACAACCTCTTCCTTCAAGGCTTTCTCCTTCTCTTGTTGCAAAGCTATCTTCTCCTTTTCTCAATGATCTCCCTCAATTCCTTTATCTTTTGAGCCTTGAAACGTCCTGGGAATGGTAGAGGCGGTTTGTAAGCAGGAGGAATGTATCTAGCAGGCTTAACAGCTTCGTGTGCAACTCGATCGACCACTCGAGCATGCACACGGTCGAGTGGCTGTTCGAGTACCTGGTCGAGTGCAATGTCGAACTCAGTTGCTTTGCAAAAACGTCACTTGGGGCTTCAGTAACTGATAAATTCCCCCAAACTTGGACTTCATTGTCCTCAGTGACTTCTTCCTCATGAACTTGAATGGCCTTGGCTGTGAACTCTCTTGGATTTTGAACAGCTTTTCCAGGGAGTTGGCTGGGTTTAGGAGCTGAAGTAGAGGCAATGTTACTCTCCATATACTTCACTCTTGAGTTAAGACCCTCAAACTTCATGTTTAGATCATTGTCTGTGATGTGAGTCTTTGATTCAACTCAGCAAACTGTTTGGCCTCCTCAATCTTTCCTTGTGTTTGCCCAATCAACAACTGTTGCATCATTGCCCTTAAGTCTTGTTCTTGGCCTTGGTTAGTCTGAAACCCTGGTGGGGACACAATGGAGGCTGGAACATTTGATGTTGTTGTTTAGGGATGTAGTTTTGTTGCTGTGGAGGCTGTTGAGGTGGATAGACTTGGTCTTGAGGGTTGGCCACATTGGTACTCCTATAAGAGAGATTGTTGTTCTTGAAGCCTCCTTGGTTGTAGCCTTTGAATCCTCCCTGGTTTTGCATGTAGCACAACTCAGCAAACTCAGTCTCCCTTCTTTAACTGGAGCCTCTTCCTCACCAATGAAGTGAATAGACTTTTGTTGGCTAAGAAGGATCTTGTCAAGCTTCTCATTGACCATCTTCAAATCCCTCTTGTACTTGTCCTCTTGATCAGTTGATGATGACCTTATGGTTCTGTCATAGTCCTCATTATAGTTGCCATCTGATTGAGCAAGATTTTCAACACAACTCCCAGCCTTCTTCAACATTTTTGTTGAGGAAGTTTCCATTTGAGCTGTGTCAAGAAGCATTCTGATCTTGGGAAGCACTCCTCTATACAAAGTGCTTAAAAGGGACTCATTGCTGAAGCCATGGTGAGGACACTGAGTCTGGAATCCTTTTTAACCTTTCCCAAGCTTCACAAAAACTCTCATTATTCCTTTGAGCAAACCCAGAGATTTCATTTCTCAATCTAGCAGTTCTAGCATTGGAAAGAATTTGGCCAAGAAAGCTTTTTGCAAGCATCCCATGTGGTTATTGCTCCAGTAGGAAGAGTCTTCTCCCAAAGGTGAGCCTTATCTCCAAGTGAGAATGGAAATAGCCTTAACTTGAAGCCATCCTCACTGACTCCATTGATCTTAGTGAGACCACATATCCTATCAAATTCATCAAGGTGGTCCAGGGATCTTCCATTGGCAACCCATGGAACTTGTTGGCTTGAATCATTGAGATCAATCCACTTTTGATCTCAAAGTTGTTGTTGGCAACAGTAGGAGCACAATACCAGCTCTGGTTATGTGTGTTTGGTGCATCTCCACACCAATGTTTCTTGCTCTTGGAGCTTGTTGATCTTGTTGCTCCATTAGCACTTGTTGTTCTTGTTCCTGATAGATCCTTGTTTTCTGCTGTCTCAGGTCCCTTGGTGGTTTGTTGATGTGATCAAGGAGTCTCTGAAGATTGTGAGGACCCTTGGACCTTGTTTGCATCAACAGAGTCGAGGACAGACTCGGACAGGCACTCGGTCGAGCGCAGGCTCGAGTGGTGGTCGAGTCGACTGGAACTGATGTCTATTTGTATCCGGCTTCTGACTCGATCAGGTGCTCGAGCACACACTCGGGAGTGGTGGTCGAGTTGATGGTCGAGCTGGTACTGAAACTCAATCACAAACAAGCAGAAGAAGAAACAAGATCAGTAGTGAACAAGTTGATAAACGAACTTAATCTTAGACTTTTATCCTAATTGTCACAAAAACACACTCAAATAGGCAACGGCAAATTGAAACAAGTATTTTTGAGTGGTTGAAATGGATGAATGATGTGAATGTATGCAATGAATGAAAAGGATGGATAGTAAGGTGTTTCAATTCCCCTTATGCAGTTGCAGTATAAGAGGTGTCAATCCAATCTGAGTGTTTGTGAACAGATCAAGATATGCATAAGATCTAATTTAAGCCGATGTAAAGGATGTTTGTCACTAAACAATCCTATGATGAAAATGTAAAGTGCAGAAAGTAAACTATAAGAACTAAGAACTAAATGCAAATGAAACAGGATGATTATGACAGTAATGATGCAACCAACAAGTAGAAACTATGCTAATGAACTAATGCAAGACAATAATGAACAAGGATACGTAAATGCGAGAAATGCAAACAGAATGAAACAGACAATCAAAGCATAAACAAGAGTTCTGGGGATGAACTCGAGCAAGCACTCGACCGAGTGTAGGTCGAGTGAGTGGTCGAGCTGGACTAAACGCAGAAACAAAGCAATGCATAAAAACAGGTAATGCAAAGACGAATCAAACTACAATCAAGCAACAGGATTAAGAGAAATCAATAAACAAGGAAGGACTTGAGGGAGGATTCATGGGCTGGACTAATGATTGAGGCTATCTAACTTGATCACAATCTCAAACAACATGAGCTAATCTCTAGACATATGTAATAAGACAAGTTTCTCCCACTCTCATGGTCAAGAAACAATCAAACCTATGCATTTCTAGACTTGCTCTCACATAGTAAAGAATCTACACAAGCAGGCAGTAAGAAATATGTTCATACCAAACAAAACCTCTAATCTCTTAGCAAGCAAGATGGTAAGCTCTAGATCTAGCCTTATCTATGCCTCTTAAACATTGGTGTGATGCTAAGATGCTTGAAATCAGATCCCACCCTCTCAGATATAGGATCAGCATTAAGAACATCTACCTAGAAGAGATCTACAACAATCAGAAGCTTGATCAAGCCAAACAAACCTCATTCACAGGCCTAACCCATCCTCAAGATCCTAAAGCTACTCACAAGAACACATGATGAACATCAAAATCATAAACCCAGAAAATATTGAAACTTGCATCATTAGAAAGATGAAACAAAGATCTACAATATTGAAAAATGAAACTTGAATTCTCAATATTAAGAAAGTTATGAAACTAACAATATTGAGAATTTAGTCTTTTTCAAGTACAAGATCTAGGAAATAAAAAAGGCAAAAGAATAAATCCCAAAAGGGTAAATACTAGGTTTAGAGAATATCTAAAAAGCTGGATCCTTTTGTGGCTGCAGGTACAAGGCTTTATATAGGAGGAGAGTGGAAGCCCTAAAAATACTAAAAGACAAAATAGTCAACGGCTCGGTCAACTTCGACCTGTGCTCGGTCGAGTGGCAGGTCGAGCTGGCTTCTCGTGTGTTCTCCACTCGGTCGAGTCCTCCTCAGCACACGGTCGAGTGTCTGGTCGAGTGTGCGGTCGAGGGACTCCGGACCTTGTTATTTCAGCCTTAACTCTCTTGCTTTCCCTTCATGATTGCCACTTCTTCCTCAGCATTGCTTCCATGCTCCTTAAGCTTCAAAATCACCTGTTTATGCATGAAAAGATGCAAATGCAATGCAACTAAACTCTAATGCATGATTAGTCCTAAAGCTATGCAATAATGGTGAAAATGGG